>JAQHUG010000123.1:2023449-2069205 GCA_028555095.1 Dicrostonyx torquatus
CCCAGTGGCACATGCCTTTAATCCCATCTCTCCAGAAGCAGACGCAGGTAGATATCTCTGAGTTAAACACCATCCTGGTTTAAATAGGAAATTTCAGGCCATGCAGGATGGCATGGTGAGCTCCCATCTCGAAACAAAGCAAACAAAAGCGAAACAAAGAAAGAAAAAAATAATAAACAAACAGGCTCACTAGTGAAAAATCTCAGAGTCCCACTGAGTCACGAGCCTGGCTGCAGAGCTGAGTACTAGAGGTGGAGCCGGGGTGGCTGCGGATGCCCCAGTTCCCACAAGCAGCCCACTTACACCTGCTGAGTCTTGGCCAGTTTCAAGTGTCTCCTTGTGCTCTGTGCTCAGAGAAGCCTGACAGGGAGAAGCATGGGGTGTTGGAGACTCTGCCAGGAGAGTGAAGACAGACAAGATTTTGACTTTACCCAGCTAGTCCTCAGACAACAGCTCAGCTGCTGGACATGAACTGTCCAGAAAATCAGCCCACACTCGGCCGCAGGTGCTGCTGGCCGTGGATATGGTGTCGACCAATGAAGATGTCCGGCCTGACAGATCTGCTGGCTTCTCTAGGGACAAAAAGCACACAAACGTGGAGGGGGCACACCACAGACACTCATGTCAGCCACTGCAAAGCTGCTGGGAAGACCTCTCTCAGGAGACACTACTCCTGGAGCTTCGTTCCCCTAAGAGAAATATCACAAGAGGGCTATTTAGGGGTAAAGCTAAGTTATGCTGAAGTCAGAGCGAGTTCTCTGCTGTTTTAAAGGAATCATGACCCGCTCCACGGTTTGTTTAATAAGGGCTCTGATAGTAAACTCTGCCGCATCAGAGGACAGCCTCATTTTCCAGAGTAAGAATGAAGAAACCTGTAAGTCAACTGATTATCCAAGCTAACAGGAAAAAAGGCAATCTTCAGAAAGTCTGAGGGTCAATCACGATGTAAAAGCTCACCCTTTCCTTTGCCTTCTTGGGAAAACCGAGTTCTCAAACAGGTAGCTTTGCCAAAGAGGGAAATCTTGGTCAATTCTTAGCTTCTATAAATATTTAAAGTCCTGTTAACTTGGATATGGTTTTTAAAAATTTGTGCATATATATGCGCGTGCACACACATAATTTTATCTAGGAGCATGTCTATGTGAATGTATACCACACATGTGCAGGGGCCTGCAGAGGTCAAGAGAGGGTTTCAGGAGCTGGGGTTACAAAAGCAGATGTAAGGCATCTACCACAGGTGCTGGGAACCGATCTCAAGTCCTCCACGGGAGCAGTGTATGCTTTCACCAGCCCGTGAAGGTTTTGGTATCACCTGTGATAATCAGTCTTCATTATCCACTTGGTGAGACCGGAAACCATCTAGGAGACACACTGTTGTGGATATCTGTGAGGGGTTTAGCCAAAGAGAGAAGATTCCATCCCAGGGAGCTGGGGTCTCAGCCAGGATAGGAAGGGGAAAAGGGCAAAACCAGCCAAGCACTGATGTCCATTTCTACTGCCCGTACAATGAGACCACGACCTGCTGGATTGCAGAGCAAGCTGGTCCTCATGATAGGCAGCATCTCTGAATAGGCCATGAGCAAAAGCACACCTTCATTCTTTCCTTAGTGGCTTTTTGGACTGTTTTGTCATAGCAACCCAAAATGTACGTAGTACACTATTTTCAACATATACTGGTCTCTGATTTCTGTGGCTATAAATACGTACATAGAAAATGACAAACCAACTTTGCGATATAAGCATGTTCCCCGAGTACTGGGTGAGGTCCCAGAAATGACTAAAACACTGTTCTCTTTGAAAGGTCTAATCAATCATATTGTGCACATGAAACAAGTCAAAAGAACCTATTGATTAGACATGTGCATACTGATGTCGCTCCTTCAATCACAAGTACACAAGTGAGCACATATCTGATCATGAAAATGAGCATGCATGTTAGCATCATGCATCTGAGGATCATGCAAGTAACACTGACATGTTGCATGCTAAGCTCTTGATTTCTTTCAACACCATGTCACAGAATCCTGTTCATTCAAGTTGTAATGAATTTTTCCTTAGATCATACTATTCTATTCTATCAATCTCCTATTTTATGAGAACTTAATTTTTTTATTATGGTATTGTGTGTCAAGATTCCAGACAGTATAGGGTATTTTGATGATGCTGGGTTTCTCTATTTGATATTCAAAATAATTTCAACAAATGATTATAATCCAGACTGCTAATTATTTATTTATTTATTTAGGGTTTCACTATATAGCCCAGTCTAGTTTTGAACTCATGGCTTTACTGCCCTAGTCTCACAAATATAGTGATTGATGACATACATCATCACGCCTGGTCTTTAAAACATTTATATGCTTGTAGAGCAGAGTCCAGGAGGCCCCTGCACACCCCTCTCTTCATACAGTTTCTCCCTCCTCCTAGATCAGAGCCAGGAGGCCTCTGTTCACTATTCTCCTCACAGTTTTTTGCAACCAAGGAGTCTCTTAAGTCTTCTCCGTTCACATATGCCCAGTCCACAAGGGGCATCTTGTACCTACACGCCTGGCAGGCCCTTCATGGGGAAGCTAGGCACTAATAGCTGGGTGATGACTGGCCTAAGGGAACCAGAGTTTGAGACAATGACAATAGCTGGCCAGCTGCTGGTCACCTTGATAGGTGAATACAGTCAACATCAATCAGTGACTAATTGTTCACTATATTGTAAAAGCAGAAAAAGCATAAGCCTGCATTGGAAGACATTTTAGCTACAGAATCCAGACCTTGGTGAATGTCCAGTCGCATAGATATAGTAGTTAACAACAGCAAAATCAGTGTACTGAGATTTTAGGTGGAAACTTCCTTCCAACTTGAAAGCTAACCTTTAAAATCCTCATTGACTTTGTAGAGAACCTTCCATCTAGAACAGTTGCTGGATGTGAGTAACTGGACCTCACAGGTCCAGAAGCACCGAGCCCATTTGCCCCCAGCACAGAACTTGGCATTTTTCATTTTCCGGGTATCTGTTTTTCAGTTCTTGGTCTGGAGTCTCCTTCAACCTTTATAGCTGCTTTTGTTTTTTTTCGGGGGGACTTTGTTTTTCTTGACTCACTCTGAAATGTCATGATGGGGAACCCCCTCCTCAAACCCCCCAAAGTTAGATCTGAAGAGACCCTCAAGGAGAGCTCACTTGCTGTCAGTCAGCCCACATCTGCAACTTGCTTGCTTGTTGGGATTTGTGGACACTTAACGATTACCTTCAAGGACAGACAAATTTGCAGGCACACGCTACGTGACCTGGGGTTTCTCATTCTCAGCAGCTTTCCTTCATCCTCTGTTAAAATGAGGACATTAGACTAAACTTCTTCGTAGAGTGTTGACACTATGAGCTCTGTTTCCAAGTGCGCATTCCTTGGCTGCACTCGGATGTGTTTAAAGAAGAGCTGAAGAGCATGTATAATTCAGAAAAATTACTAAATATTTGGAAACTCTCTTAGGGCAGATGAAAGAACACTACATCATAAATGTGCAGACTTGATTATCCCAAACCTCCAGCTTTTGGATAAAATACACTGTATTGAAGGCATTAAAGATACACCCCTCCCTGAGCTAAAAATAAGTGTGGAAGAGTCTGAAATACACACAGAGTTCCAAGCCTATCCCTAGGGTCTCTTTTATCACTCTACTAAGATGACAGGTATAACTTGGTGATTCATTCTTTCTTGATTTTTAAGATTGTTTTATTTGTATATGTTTGTGTGTTGGGGGTGTTTCTATTATGTGTGGAAATGGCACACAGTACTTTGAGTGTGTGTGTAGGGGGGTCTATCTATGAGGCGTGTGAATGCGCACATGGCACACAGTAGTCTGTGTGTGTGTGTGGGTGTTTCTATGATGTGTGGGAATGACACACAGTACTCTGTGTGTGTGTGTGTGCACGTGTGTATGATGTGTAGGGGGTCTTTCCATGAGGCGTGTGAATGTACACAAGGCATACAATAGTCTGTGAGTTTGTGGGGAGTGTTTCTATGATGTGTGGGAATAGGTCCATGACACACACTTGGAGAAGGTCAGAGGACAACTTCCTCAGAGTTGATACCATCTCTTCACTGCGAGTGTAGGGAGGGAACTCAGATCATCAGGCTTGTAGGGTGAACACAGTGTGCCATCTCTCCAGCCTGCCATTCTGTCACTGCTTGTTCTGAGAAGGCCCTGCTTCCCCTGCCTGTGAGGCCACTGTACGGGAAATGAACACCTGCCAATGCTTCCACTCATCTCTTGTTAAACACCTAAAACACGTGCCAGCGGGAGGGCATTGTAGTTCTCAGGGCAGCCAGAGCCTCGGAAGCTCAGCTCTGCTTGATACTCGCTGTTATCATGCATTAAACACACTGATGGGAACAGAAGTCACTTCTGTCTATCCAAGCAGGTGCACAAGCTGCCACCTCTGGAGACCTTTCTCCTCGAGGTGTGTGGGGATCCTTCCAGCCTCTAAACTTCATTTCGTTTGACCTTGTCCTCATAAGATGAAGTCCTGATGAAACCCCACTCCACGATGGTGCCTTCTACCGAAACGTTACAACATAATGGACTGGGTGACACGGAAGGGTTTGGAACCTGAAGAGGGCGGGCCACAATGGGAATGATGGCTGGTCAGTGGAGGGGTGGTGACTGGTCATGAAACCTACTGTCATTATTACTGCAAACCAGGCCTATCAATCTCTTTACATTCCCTATGCTATAATATAAATGAACTATTTTATAATCTAACATTAGTAAGACAATTTCTAAATGAATCAGTATGTATCCTTTCAATATATCATCTGTTTTTGGGTTTTGCTTTCAGGGAGCGCAGAGATAAACACAATATTCAACTTCACCAATTGCACCAACCTTGACCTCTGGTATCGCTCACCCCATCTCCTTTTCATTAGAAAGGTTTCTCCGTATAAAAGTCTTTAACAGATCTTTCCTTATTCACAGTGACAACAGCTGTGGTGTGTGTGTGTGTGGGGACATAAAGAAACCCATAGGTATTCTGACAATACCATAAGCGGAACTTCAAATTATTTTTATCTTACATGTTTGACTGTTTTGTCTGCATTTATGTGTCCACCCTGTGTGTGCCCATGGAGCCAGAAGAGTGTATCTGGTGCCCTGGCATTGGAACAACAGAAGGTTATGAGCTGCCATGCCAATGCTCAGAACTGACCTGAATCCCCTGCAAGGGTAGCTAGGGCTCTTAATTACCCAGCTACCTTTCCAGCTCACCTTTCAAAAGCACATTACCTCAGGAACATAGCATTGACTTAGTTGCTTGTGGGTAAAAGTGGGGTATCCTCAGACAAGGAGGAGTCAGAGGTCACTGGGGAAGTCAGTGATCATCAGAGATCATCATGAGCTTGAGTGGCTTTAAAATAGTTCAGCATCACCTCGTAAGGAGGAAGGCAGGGATTCGGATTTGCAGGGTCCACAGGACTGGGCTGCAGGCCCCTCAACCACTGCCCAGGGGCCTCTCATCAACAGTTACCATGTTAGTAGAATGTAGCCTGCTGATGTTTTTCATTAGGAAAGCAGGCCACACTGGCAATGCATCACCTAGAAACTGCCCCAGAGAGAGAGTTCACTGCCACTAGGTTCCTGCGAAAGGCAGGCTGTCTTCAGTAGCACTCAGACACACGCTAGTCCCGCTGAGTCACAGGACACATCGCCATGCATGCATTAGCAGTCACTTCAAGAAGTTCTTCAGCTCCACGATTGAGGCCCTGGTCAAAACTGATTTATTGTTCTGATTTATTTGCATGCAAACAGTGTGCAGATGAAAAGTGAGACAACCTGGAGCCTAGGATTCTACCATGGCAAATCAAGGGCATTTCCACCGTGCGGGTGCTGCCGGCAAGTTGTCCTGGACCTTGCATCTGGCTCTAGGGAGATGGGGAGAGTGGAGGGAAGGGAATGTGTCACTTTAATTGTGGCACCATTATACAAGTCACACTTGCAATGACAAGTTGCTTTCAGGTGGGCTAAGCTTAGCAAGAAACCCACCAAAATCTCTCTCCCATGCAGAATTTTGAAGAATCTGCTATCAGTGTAAGAAAGCAAAAAGGGTAGAGTGGCTTGGAAGGAGACGAGAATTATTCACTATAATTGTAATAATAATCATTATTTATTAGTTGCCTACTTTGTGGTAGGAAGGGAACTAGCCCAGATTTGCTGGCTTTGTGGTAGACAAATGTTTGGTCATGATTAAGGAAGCACATCTCGGAGCTCTTAACTGCAAGCAAACACAGCACAGGGCCAAAGCGTCTCTCAGACTAGGAAAGCTATGTCTTTCGCCTCCACAGTTAAGAAGCTCGGGAAGTTTCAGTTTGGTGCCGGGATCCCCTCCTGATTTCTCTGGCTTCGTATTTCTGGCAGCTGAGCACACACACACACACACACTGATGGTTTCTTTTCTATCTCTTTTCTGCCTCAAAAGCGATTTTGTTATTTCTGCTTAAGTTAAAACTTAGAGTAGCTCTGCAGAGCTAGTCAGTGTTTGCTGGGCAGGGGCTAACATCGTGATGGCTTTCTGTGAGCTTTGATGGCTTTGCAAATGCTGTTTGTCCTTCCCACTTGACCCCTGTCCTGACCCAATGAGATGAGTGACTATCTCTAACCAGTAGACAGCTTGCCCATCCCCAGGGGAAGCAAGTGGCCCTCTTAGCTCTGGAATGTGGGACTTATCACCCTTAGACTAGAGAGTTCTTCCTCTTTCATAGTGCTCTCTCGAAAACAACAGCAAACACCCCCAAACCGACACTACTAATCAATGGCCTCCCGGACTTGATAGCATTTAAAGTTGCAGCAGCTAAGACAGAGTCTCTCATAGTGCCATGGTCAGTGAGGGGCTGTCTGCTCAGCTAGTCAGGGTTCAGTGAGGAGGAGGCTGCAGCTGCTCACCACAGGCCAAGGCTTCCAGAAACACCCCCAACAGCATGTCTCTCACAGTGCACAGTCTGCACCCTACCCGACAGCTGGCTTCAGGAAATGCTAGATTCCAGCCTACTTGCTCTTTTGGCTGTTTTACTCTCAGCATTCATATGACAGGACTACTTCCGGTGTTGGCACAGAACTCTGTGAGCCAGGCCATCCCTGAAGCACAGTGGGCCAGGCAGGAGCTGAGCTCTGAAGCTGCCAGGGAGACAGGTTTCTGACAGACTCCCAGAGCTCTTCCTCCAACACACTTGTTAAGTTAATAGTATTTCTGAAAATGAGTAACTTAATGTTCTGATAAAATGCATGTGGGGAGTGGGAAGGTGGCATCAAGACCTTGCGCACATGTGACTAAATGCAACAAGGGGCAGACAGTCTTGCCAGTCAGTCCAATCTTTGCTTTGGCACCAAGAGATGCCTAAGGCTCTGGACTTTATATGTCCAGCAATGCATCAATGAGAGCCCAGAAAACTTAGGTTCAAGAACAAAACAGTGTGAAGTAGTTCTTTCCGGCTCTCTCCTTGCTTCCTCTCTCTTCTGTGCTTTTTGATTCTTTAGTTTTATGCATGCTCTTCAGTTTTCAACACTGTGACCACACACAGGAGAAAAGCAATGCACAGGACAGAACTCACACTTAGGCTCACAGCCTCAGAGGCGTCAGTCCGTGATGACACGGCTCTGTTGCTCCTGCCATGGTGACACAGACCATAATGGCAGGGAGCATGTGGTACAAAGCAGCTCAGTTCATGGCAGCCAGCAAGCAATGAAATTGAGGAAGAAAAAGAACACTGCCCGCATTGCCTACTTCTTCCAACATGATCCTATCTTCTAGCTGCTTCTATCTCTCAATAGTGGCCGCACACTGACTCTACCTAAGGAGTGGTCCATGGAGTAGGTCTCTAGCCCCAGAGCCTCACTGTCCCAGAGACACTCATCTGATTATCATTTCGGGCAGGAGCAAGCCTTCACATACAGAACTTTAGCTGAGACATTTCCTATTTAACACATAGTAATAGAGTAAGGGGGTGAGATGATCCTGTAGCGGGCATAGGACCTACCTCTGGTGGGCAGGGGCCTGCAGTCAGCTCACCTGTAAGGGTAAGCTTGGGAAGGGGCCAAATGTACTCTGCTCTAAGAGAAGAGGAGACCTGGCTATGGTCACACAAAGACCCCGAAGCAGTAGTAAAGGTGCCGAGGGTTAGTCATGGTTCTGGCTGCTGTAAGATGCTGTCACCTCTGTGAACTCCAGGTTTTGATTTTACAGAGCATGAATGGAGTGTTTCCTTGTTCTCCCAGGATGAAGACACAGCTGTGCATTCATATCTAGGCATCGACAGTCCAGCCCTAGATCACCAAGCTCTGCATACTAACTACCATCATCTCCTGGGAAAGGCCAGCTAACGGTAGGGCCACTGTCATGGTTGGAATATGGGAAACAGTGCCCAGAGACCTGCGTGCTAAAGCTTTGGTCTCAGGGTGTCAGTACTAAGAGGTGCTGAGGAGCTTTAAGGGGCCTCAGGTTATGGTGGTGTGACCTCAAACAATATGGAGGAACCCCAGCCTGTCCTTCTCCCATTGCCTTTGTTCCTTGTCCCTCCCAATTTGTGACAGAAGCTTGCACCATAATGTCCCTGACAGCTTAAGACACTAGGGTTATTTGATTCTGGTCTCTAGCTCCCCCAAACTGAGCTAAAGCCTTTGCTCCATATGACTGTGATAATGCACTCAGGTAACCACCATATACTCCATGGGAATTCAAGGGCTGCCTGGGCTAAATGGTCAGGTCTTACCTAAAACCACGCAGGGCTAGTGAAACACCTCAGCAGGTAACGGCACTGGGCATCAAGCCTGAAAACTTGCTAGGATCCACATGGTGGAGGAAGAGAACTGAGTTCTGAAAGCTGTCCTCTGGCTTTGGACATGTGTGCTATGCACCCACAGACTGTGCTCCCCACAACCACACAATAAAGAAATAGATCTAGTAATTTAAAGGAAGGAACGGAGGAAGAAAGGAAGGGAGAGTGGAAGGAAGAGTGGAAAGAAGGGAGGGAGGGAGGAAGGAAGAAAAGTAGAAAGCAGCCCTTTTCTCTTTACCAGTTAATTTCTTGGAGCCTTTTGCTTTAGTAACATTAAGGAAGCTGATACAATCACTATGGAAGGAAGTCCCAAATCCTCCCATGTTTGTGGGTAGGTGAAAAACTTGCAGTTTGGGAAGCCGACTGGAATCCACCTAGGCGCAATCTACTTTCAGCTGCAGCTGTACCAGAAAGATGGATAGTTTTGGTTATCCAAGCACAACTGTATTTTAGTAAGGCATGTTCTCGAGGGTGAAAGGGAGCAACTTAGACAAGGAGAGACTCACACAGTGGATGGGTGGCATGCTGGGTTTGGTACAAGGCTGATGCTCTGTTAGGGCATGCTGAGGGGGTACCAGGAAAGCCACATCTACCTCTGGAGTCCTTCAAACCAGATAAACCTAGGCAAGGTCTGTGGCTGAGGGCACCCTCTATAAATGCTGGGGTAACAGGTTGTACTTTCACATCGGCCAGCCGTGTTCAGAGAGCAAAGGAAGCAACCATAGCAACAGCAAGAATGATAGTAACTTAAACTTGTGCGGATGAGAGCAGGTAAGAGAGAGAGAGAGAAGAGAAAGCGAGAGCTCTGGGAACGGATGGGCTTGTGTCTCTGACCTTATTAACCGTGTGCCTTGGCTGGGCTGCCGTCAGCGAGCCAGTGCCCAACAAATGGTGGCATCACCCCCATGGCCAGGCACCGAGCTTGTGGCTTTCAGGACTGATTAGCACCTCAGGACCTCACAAGCAGAGTTAGGGTGGGGAGGAAGTGGGCAGTGTTGGCTGCTGTGCGTGCATTCTCAGCTCGCACCTCACATGGAGCTAAGGCTAAGTCATTACTCTTTCGCGGTGAGAGAAAGGGAGTCTCAGCAAGCCTGAGGGCGAGACAGAAGGTCACACAGCCCATAGCTAACAGGGAACACCTCAGCCCACTTTTTCTGTCAGTGACTGAAGCCAGAACTCTCTTCACTCTGCCACCTGTCTTTCTTAGCCAGGAGGCTTCAATGACCAGAAAAGCGGGGTAGACACGCTAGGCTCCTTTTGTCTTCTCCATCATCCCGAGTAGTAGCTAAACAAATACCATGGTGGCCACTCTGCATCCATGGTGCATTCTCTTTAGAGGTGAGACATCGCAGAAGTCATGACAGACAGAAGTTTCATTTGCTGATAGGCAGAGGCCTGGGAGTGTATTCCAAATCTCTATAAGGTGAAACAGTCAACCGTTTACCCCGCTTTCCTCCCTAAACCGTTACTTCTAGGTGAGGTGAATTCCCACGTGTAGAAATGCTTCAAGAAATGAACAAAGAAGGAATGATAAAATCAGAACAGCACTGCTCGCCCTACCAGACAGAGCAGGTGAACAGCAAGCACCGAGGGCTGCTGCTGGGACAAACAGGAAGCCAGCCAGGGAGCAGGCACTGTCCTCTGCAGCCCATCCAACCTGAGTGAGAGTAAGTGACTTACTCCAAATACCAAGTGACAGTAAACAGAGAGGCCAGAGAAGGGTGGGCACTGCATGCTGGGAACATGTCAGGCACCAGTTCAACTGTGAAATACTACAGACATGACCTGGTTTCTTGCACAGACAAAGTGCAGGAGATAAAAAAGGATGGGTGAGTGACAGATTAAAGCGAGGCGAACGAGGTTAGTAAAAGCAGGAATGCTGTGTGTCGCAGCAATGCAGACATATGGATATGTGTGTACGGCTATCGCAAATACACTGGGATTTAAAGGGCATGGAAACATAAAGAACAGTTTACTGTGAATGTCAAGAGAGTGATTCCTTGCGTGTGGGAGGGCAGGCTTCATGGGCAGTGTGTCTCCTTGGCATCTGGAGAGCCTAACTGCTGTCATGCGTGGTGGGTATGACATTTCACATGTAGGTTAATGAGAACATGTATGTAGCTGCCCCCTTTCCCTGCTCACAGAGTGTCTCTAAGTTCAGGGTCTTGAATGAGTTAGGCCTGTTCCCTGGTGTGTAGTGTACTTTACGGGAGAATTCCTTTCAAAACCTGGCTTATTTAAGATGAATGCCCTATGCTCCTGTCATAATAAAGGACCAATTGCATCTTGGCTAAACAAGGGCTAGAGACCGATGTCAAAACAAACCTGCTTTCCCCCTCTTTGTTTCATTTTCCCTGATTTGGGGTTTCACTGTATGTCCAGGCTACAGCTAACAACCTTCCTTTGCAATGGCGGGTGGTGGAATGTGAGGTTTGCGGAGCCATGCCTGATGAGGGTACCCCTTTCTTCATCACAAGTCCTTCCCTGGGAGAGCATCCAGAATAGTCCTCTAGCCTCCTCTCAAGAACAAGATTAGTCCCACCTTTTAGTCCCACCTTGGATAGTGTAAATAACAGCCCCTCTTCTTTGCAAGGTTCGTCCATACAGTGACAAGTCCCCTGGTCATCAACATGTACTGTCTCTGATGGGCCCACAGGGCTCTCTAGATCTTTCTCCTGAAGATTGATCTTCCATAGTATTCCTACCCCACAGGGATCCTGCCTTGGTGATAGCTCCTTGGGTAACAGAAGGCCACTGTATGCTGTGGTACTGTACACACATGAGCTCTCTCCCACTCTGGTCCCATGGATAGATATGATGCTAGGCGGCCTGCCCAGAGACGTTGAATTCACTCTTACTCCTCAGCTGGGCTGCAGAATCATCTGGGAGAGTTTCAAGCATATTGACACCTAGGCTTCAGTTCTAACTAATGGAAACAAATGAACTCCTGAAACCTGGCCCCAGGAGTTCTGGGTGGAGATCCCGGCTGGAATGAGGCAGAGATGGCTAGCCTAGTTGCCGTCTTCATTGATATGGACACAGTTTGTGGTCCCATTTAAAAGGTGTATGCATGTTTACATGAATTTCTACCATTCTCTCCCTATCTAGTTATTCCTGCCGAGTGTGGGTCCAGATGCCACCGAAGAGTCTGTGGGGTTCTGCCCTGCCCAAGGAGTAATGTGTGAAGGAGCCCGAGCCACCATGTGGGAAGGTCTAGGTCAGAGACCTGGTGTTGTTACCTATGTGAGGTGCAGGCTGTTTTGTATGTGGAATGGCTGGTACCACAGGGATGCTGTGGTGAATCACCACGTCTACAGAGATACTTGGGAATTCTAGAATCTTGCATCTCCCTTGGAGCTACATAACCCAGACCATCATCTCTGCCTTAGCTCTGTCCCAGGTATACCATCTTTTAGATACTTTTTCACGACTTTTCCCAAATGGATTCTTTCAGCAGGGAAACTGATTTTGTAGTCACATGAATTCAATAAAAAGAACATGAAAGACCTATGCACACAAACTCGCATTCCAGGTATTTATATTCAGATTCACACCCACTTATATACTAATGTGAATGAGATAAAGAAGTTATTATTGTTGGCTACTCCTAATATGGTTGCCCTGTGTACACACACAGGGACACTGACTGTAAGAATGCACTGCTTACATCAGCAAGATAGTCACTGATGGGAGGGACTTCCACATTTTGCATCTGACACACATATTGGTGTCATGCCAGTCATTCCCGCTAGGACAGCTCTTCTTGGCTGTCACTAATAACTGCCAGCCCAAAAGCAGGATACTACAGATAACTCCATTCAGCTGACTCTTCTCACAGTAGTGATATATAATATATATCACACACACTATCTATTATACTCTCTCTATATATACTCTCTGTATATATACTCTCTCTATAAGCTTCAATTACGTTAAAAACCGCAGTGAGCAAATTAAACAACAGGGTGGTATTTAAATGAAGACCCTATGAACTCTGAGGCCCATAGACAGGATCATGTGTGAGTCAAGGGCAGTGTCGGACATCTGGACACTCAGCAACACCCCTAGCTTCTTTCTAGGGTTGAGCTCAGTTTTCTAAGGAAGTAACTTAGCATATTTAGCTTCTCACTACGTAGATTTACTCTGGGTTTTCCTAGTCAAAAGTGCTTTGGTTTTTCAGTTCAAGCGGAAGTGGACTGCCAGCTAGCAGTCTTGAGATTTTAACGCATTGTCTTTCATGTTCACAACCAAATGTGGGAAATTAAACAATTGGCACACTCATGGCTGTAGCACCTGCATCAGGTGTAATTTGCCAGGTGATGTACAGACTCAGGGACACAGTGGTCCAGACAGCATTCAGTCTCCGTTTAAGAGGCTGTGTTTTCTCCTGTGTAATGTAGCAGATTGCAAAGCTGTAAACACCCAGGAACAATTGGTTTTGTTAATCTATTTCTGCACTAAGCTTGTTTGCTTTCCTAAGTTTTCTACTATCTTTACAGTTTCATTCTAGAATTATGAACACGGGAGCTGAGACTTTGGTATTTTTTTTTCAACCCTAAGTGGTTACTGGGTATGCTCAACTGTTACTGGTTGACACAGTCATTTCAACACAAAAATGGCAATATTCACTGCCCCTGGCAACCCAAATAAACAAAATTGAAATCTGAGGCAACCTATTAAAATTAATATAGCCCACTCTGTTTCCTTCAGATAGCCCTCGTGGTCTTGGGAAGCAGAAAGACTTTAAGTGGGGAAAGAAGGTTTTGTAGAGAGACTGGAAAAGTTATGGAAAGGGAAGAAAAAGAAAGCACTCCCAGTAGTCATTTAAACTGCGACCCCACAAATGATGGATTACAGGTCAGATCTATCCCAGTGCCTACTCCCATTTCCTTTTATTTTTAAATGTTTTTCATTTATTGTTAATGAAAGTGATAGGGGCATGGATGTCATGACACTTATGTGGAGGTTAGAGGACAACTTTTTGAATTGTTCTCTCTTTCCACATTCAAGTGGATTCTAGGTACCAAACTCACACAGCCAGGCTTGCTCCGGGGCCATCTTGGTATTCAGGCACCTACTCTGATAAGAGAAAAAACTTTGTTGGACACAGCTACACCCAGACCATCTGTGTACATGCCATTTGTGGCCACTTCTCTGCTGCAACAGCAAAGATGAAGGGAGAAGCCATGAGACCCGGCTAGGACCCCAAACCATCACTCTCTGACTCTCATGGCCAACATTTAGACTTCTGATTGAAATGAGAACACTTTGATTTCAATTTTCATTTTTAAATCTGAGGAGCCCATGGGCATTCTCGTGGTGTGAGGAAGTTAATATACTTTTACTGTGTTACCGATCATTATTACTAATCTACCACCAGACCAGGATGCTTTCCCAACACTGCAGAGCACACTGGGAAGGTACACAATGAAACACAGTTTCGCTTTGCCATGGCTTTTCAGAAGACTCGCACCAAATGGGGAAGCCTCTAATGCTCTCCCCGCATGCTAGGCATTCATATTACTCTAGCTTTGAGAATCCTTTTCTGCCCTGTGCTCATGTCCCCATGGCTCTGAAATCCAGTCAAGTGTCATATTGTGCATCTTGGTGGCAGGACCACAATCTCAGGATCAATCAAAATCAATGAATGGATGAAGGAGCACATGCCTTGTGCTTTGAAGCTCTTTACCAAGCTAATCTTTATAGTAACATGAAACAGGCATTGTCTTTCTGGTAGCAAGATAGGGAAATGAGGCACAGAATGGCCCTTTACCAAAGTCACATAGTTAGCCACAACCTGTGTTAGTACAATTCTTACTCATCATTAAAAGTCATGCTGCAGGATCCTTCATGGGTGGATCTCCAGCAAACAAAACAAAACAAACAAACAAAAACAAAAAAACCCCAAAAAACAAACAGCAAGTGGTTTTGTTGTTTATTGGTTCCTACAAAGGGCCAGTTACATCAAACTTCCAGGGTCAGATGAAGCTGTTAGCAACTTCTGACCCCAAAGGGGGAAATAACCTCAGACCAGGTAGAGACACATAGGCATGGGTGCATTCCAGTGCAATCTCACTCCCTGAGCAGGCAGTGGGCCAGATTCTGTAGTATAATGACCCAGGTCAGGATGGTGCCGGGCCATCCGATGTCATTATTCTGTGTGCCTGACACAGAACTGGTGTACTGGGAGAGGAAGAGTTAGAGTCTGGGGACTCTTGTCTTCAGAAGTAGCAAACATGGCTCAACCATAGCGAGAAGCTGTTCTCAGACTTCTTCCCATCCTTGTTGGCTAATATCAAATTCTGTTACTTTTGGCTGAACCTGAAAATTCGAGAAATTACCCACCCTGATCTAATATCCCATCTCCACAACATAGGGCCAGCTTTGGAGGTAAAAGAGAAACAACTGACGAGATGCAGGCTATGGTCCTAGACTATGAGGCAGAGGACCAAACTGTCTGATAGAACAGAGTGATGTCTGGACCATGAGGCAGAGGACCAAACTGTCCAGTAGAACAGAGTGATGTGTTGTGTTC
This sequence comes from Dicrostonyx torquatus, assembly GCA_028555095.1. Classification (NCBI taxonomy): domain Eukaryota; kingdom Metazoa; phylum Chordata; class Mammalia; order Rodentia; family Cricetidae; genus Dicrostonyx; species Dicrostonyx torquatus. The sequence continues at coordinate 2,038,798 of JAQHUG010000123.1, forward strand.
ACGTCCTCTCCAGCTAATTTTGAATAAGACGCATTAGAAGGCTGAGATGTCAACGCGATGTGGGGGAACACTAGAGTTGGGGATGGAGAAGAGAAATAAAATCCCAGGTTTGTTCTTCCCAGATGTGCATTGCATGCACAGCAGAAGCCAGTCACAGCTGCACATGGATAAGAACTGAGATGCAACTGTTCTGTAGTTCTGTAAGTCTATACCTCAGCTTTCACAAATCCAACTTGGTCCTCTGTGGTCCTGTGGCAAGCCTTTGGTCACGTGGGGGATGTGTGGACATGATGTGTGGTCCTGTACTAAAGCAACACGGAAGGTCAGATGGCATAGCTTCTAAATATAGAATATAAATGCAGAGTTAGAGTGGGGGGCCTGACTGAGATGCCGGAGGCAGCAGGTGATCAGAATCATGGGCATGAAGACAGCCATCAGCACGTCCCTTTCAACACCTTGAGAAGGAATGTTTCCTGATACTCTGGTCATTCAAAGTTTCGGGATATGAAGATAAAACTCATCTCCTCTGATGGGAACATGATCCTTAGGGTGTAATGTAAACAACATGCTACCCCTGGAAGTTTACACTGGGTTCCGTGTTCCTCCATTAAGTCAATCAAAACTTAGAACCTCAGTGCTACGTTAGAAGACTGAGACATAGCCTCCCCCCGCCAAATTCTCAGCCCTTTGGAGTTTGCATTGCAGTGGCAAAAGGGAAGTAAGCAATGGCAAAGTCTCCTGAAACTCCTCATAGTGCAGAACAAGCAAACGTTTAAGAGGAAGCTTTCTGCCGCTTTGCCTGCTAGCGCCCCTCATCAAGTAGGACAGCTGCATCACTGCCTGCTGCATCATTGCTAGCGGCATCGCTGCTTGGTGGGCAGCTTGCTGCCTTTTCCAGATTCTGCGAGAACACAGAAAGGAGGAGGAGAAACAAGCCTACATCCTGGCTGCGTATGCGTCCTGCGCAGGAGTAGTGATTTACCTGTCCTTTGACCTGCACGGTGAAGACATCCTGAAAGAGCTAGGAGAAATGAACGCGAGCAATAGATCAACTGTAGAAATGAAAAGTCCACCTGAAGACCCTTAGAAATGCCAGCCTAATAAATAAAGAAGGCTAGCCACTTAAATTCCAGACAGGCTTTATGCTGGGCAAAGAGGCCCTAGGGAGAGTTCACTCAAGTGGAAATTGAGCCACACACTCCCCACCCCGTGTACACCTGGGTGATGGATGCAGGAGGAGCCTGGAGAGCACTTAAGACCTCTGTAGACAGCTCTCTGCTGTCTATCTTCACCAATATCCCCACGGTGTCCATCTTCGATCTAATGCCACTGCTTCTCTGATTGCCAAAGGACCGGCCACCATGAGCTTCTGTGGCCCAGTGATGGCCAGCCCATCTCTTCTCGGGACTCATCCAGGCAGAGTCTCTGCCTGTTCCCATAGGATCAGGCACCAGGCTCCTACATAGCAGCTGCACAATGCTCCCATTAATGGTGTCTCCTTCCTGGCATACTTCCCCACTCCCCAGCTGTAGCTTCCCCCATATCCTCACACACACACCTCTCCCCTTTAAACTCTCAGCCTGTGTTCTAGGAACCCCAAATTCAGGAACTATCTGTTGCACCCTGGATAGTTTTATTTCCTTCCTGGCCTGAGCTAACCCCCGGCCTTCTTGGCATGATGGAATGCTACCAAGGGTTTGAAATGCCTCATTTAGAAGGCAGACAATGCACTGAGATGCTGTGCCAGCCACTGATGCAGGGGATTTCCAAAATGGTTCTCTCGGCTGTTCTCTTGACAATCTAATTGTATAAGGAATACTGACCATAGTGACTTGGGACCCAAAGAAACTAGACCCACAAAACTGTCCCGCCAGCCCCATTTACCATTACAAATAGTTAATAAGTAACTAAGTACTGATTTGAAATGGTCAGAACTCTGAATCTCAGCCCCTTCCACAGATTTCAGTACACACACTGAGCTCTGGGTTCCCTACAGAAGATCATTACAATTTGATAGCCCAGCACTACCAATATTTTATTGAAACACTATGGCTTTTCCATCTAATCTGTGATTAGATCCATGAAATTTCTGCATATAACTTAATTTAGACTTAATACTTTTTCCCCTTGGGAATGAAGCTATAATTTCCCAACATGTCAGCAGTAAGATATAATCCATTGGATTGAAAGGAGTTAAAAATTTCAATGCATCCTTATTTAATAAAAAGCATTTAAAACTCACTGGGCTTCATAAGATGGTAAGAAAACTCTTTAAAATCCAATAAAGATGGGAGTGTTGTAATAGGAATAAAATTTGAATGGCTTTCTGGAATAAATTCAGAATTTGAATATAATATTGAGGGCTACCAGGCCAAATCTATAGGTTCCTTCTAAGCTTTGAATCATATTAAGAAATATTGCATGGCCTTACCGTGGCCACGGTGCGGTGCCTCCAGCTCCAAGATAGCTTTGACTTTACTGGGCCTTTTGTGGTTCCAAAACAAGCTTGGTTGTATTTTTATTTCCGTGAAGGATGTTATTGATATTCTGATAGGGACTAAACTGACAACTTTTGTGGGTGGTGTGGACTATTAAAGAAATTCTCTTAATCCATGACAAAGGACATCTTTCCATTCATTTGTCTTAAATTTATCTGTTATGCTCTATGCCTTTTGCTTTGAACTCTGCCGCCTCATTTACAGCTATGCATTTATTCTCTGTAATTACTCTGAGCAGGATCTCACAGAGTACAAGGTATATGGACATGGATTGAATAGAGCCCAGAGCTAAGACCACACACTGCCAGCGGCGGACCTCAGCAGAGAAGCCAACGGTACACTGGGAAGGACAGGCCCTGTAGCAGGCGATGCTAGGAAAGCTGCATGTTCACACACAGAAAAATTAAAGGAGCCCTTTACCTCTCCCACCATACAAAAGCCAGCTCAGTGGATCAAAGACTTCGTGTAAGATATGAGAGTCTGGGCCTCCTAGAGAAGAACATGAGGGAATACTTCAGGACACAGCCTGATTGAGAATCTTAAAATACATAAACACACTGCACACAAACACACACAAATACACACAAGCATGCACACACACACACACACACAGAGAGACAGAGAGAGAGAGAGAGAGAGAGAGAGAGAAAGAGAAACAAAGGCAAAATGAGACAAAACCAAGAGTTTCTAGAAGGTGAAGGAACAGAGAGCAGAGAGAACACACAGTGTAGCCTGTGGGAGGGAAGTAGTGTGAAATGTTATTTATTCCTGAAGTCTGCCCTGCAAGCAAAGATCTATGTGACATTAACTTACTGCTAATGAAAGGTACCATATAATGTCCTTTAGGATGTACTTGTGACGCCTACTTGCTACTACCCAGTTGTGCCAGACAAAGATCCTAACAGGTATTTGACAGCAGCAGGTCATCTAAAAGAGTACAAGAAATCCGAGCTGTTGTATAGGAAAATCATTCCAAATAAAACAAATTAACACTGAGCAAAAGAGAACCATGACTCTCAAAGGAGGATGTACAGATGACCAACTGGTGTATGCAAAGGAGCTCAGCATCATTAAACATGGGGGAAGTGTCAAGCAAACTACAGAGAGATGCCACACAGTCACAACGGTTGCCACCAAAAGAAAAAGAATTGAAGATAGCAAGTTCTGATGAGCTGTGGAGAACAGGGGCTCTTAGACACAGCTGGTGGGCATGCACATTAAATCAGCCGCTGCTGAACACTAGGAAATCCTCAGGAAACTAAAACAGAGCCATGCTGTGGGCTGGTAACACCGTCACTGAATGCCTGCCCAAGGCCATGGGGTCAGCCACCCCAAAGACACCTGTGCGACACCACTGTCAATTTCCCTGGCACCAAGATGCAGAAGCCACCTGGGTGTCCACCAGCAAATTGAAGAAGAATCTGCAGAAGACAATGGGTGTTCTTCAGGATCCTGCCATTTGCAACAGCACAGATGAACTCTAGGATAGTGTGAAGCGAGGTGAACCCAGCACAGGAAGACAAGAATCACACAGTGCAGCTCACACTGGGACTCTTAATACATAGTTTGGGAAGCAGAATGTAAGCTGGAAGGGGTGGTACATACGTGGAGTGTCATGGAACCTGTACATACATACCTCATCACACCTCATGGATACCCCATACACAACTCATGTACACTTCATGCACACCAGGAATCTTGGCAGCACAGGGAGAGGCTGAGGCAGGAGTATCTCTCTCAAAGCCTACATAATGAGACCCTGCCTAAAACCAACCGACCAAGCATACATCCAATCATATAAATAAATTAAAAACCCAATAAGTTGGGCAGTGGTGGAGCAGCATCCCAGCACTCAAGAGGCAGAGGCAGGCGGATCTCTGAATCTGAGGCCAGCCTGGTCTACAGAGCCAGCTCCAGGACAGCTAGAGTTCACAGAGAAACCCTGTCCCCCAAAAGCAACAAATATAACAAAAACAAATAAGGAAACAACCCCAAACAAAAGCAAGAAGAAACAAAGAGGAGGAGAACGACCATCAGAAGTTGGGGTGCTTACCAGAAGATAGAGAAGGGTGGGACTGCTGTGCACCCAGACCAACAGGCAAGGCAACCTGCAGCAGTCTGGCCAGGTAGATGCAGGTAGAACGGCCAAGGAACGTAGCGCAAGGACTGAGCTCTCAACCCCACACACACTTAGCACTGACGCATTGACTTCTGACTACTGGGATCTACCAGCCAATTTTCTTAAGTACCTCTTTCCTTACTTAGTCCATGGATATCTCTAACCAACACTTTAGAAATTAGTGTGGGAAACCAAGCATAAAAGACCCTATAAGCATAGTTTTGAGGTGATGCGGAATTAGCAGGCACCTAACAGAAAAGCTCAGGGTGACAGGGAAAGATGGTTTATCTCAAGGCTACCAAAAGGGGAGGTATCAATTTTCATGATGTAATTTCAGTGGTGTTATGAAGAAAGCTGTATCAGGAAGCAGCCTGTGGTACTTGGTCACTGGCCTATGCTCCAAACACACTTTTTGAGATATATTTAAGACTTCTTGCTCAAACTTCCGTTTCTCTCAAAATAAAATATTCATGGGAAGTAGAAGGAAGTAAGCCATAAAACCACTCACTCTTCAGTATGAGTTACTGCATTGGTTTGATAGCACACTTTAGCAGGTATTCTCTGCTGAGGACTTCTAGAAGAAGAAGTATTGACTAGATCTCAAAGGACCCAGAGAGCAGTGACCACCAGAACATCACACTCAAGTCCACAGCTGTATCTAAAAACAAATGGCTGAATTCATAAAATGTGTGATTTGTTACTCTCTGAGTTAGGGATGCTCTAAACATACAGATTGAGGACCAGAAAACTTTGGTTTCTGCCAGTGAAGACCATGCCAGAGGAGCAGCAGGTGCCAATTGAAATTTGAGGTGCCAGCCCACCAGGAGGCAAATTCCTAATGGGTGACCTCAGCTGGTCCCCTAGGCAGTGGTAGGTTTCTAACTTTTGTTAACCAAGACAGAACTGGAGACTTACCTAGCCAGGAAGCAGGGGCCTGTGCTCCAAGACTTGCATCTGGCCATGCCCTATTCCTTCTTCCCATCTTAGACACCTGGCATGTCACCTGGTGATCCTCCAACACCTGCATTTTCGGTGCCATTTGCACATACCCTGTGAGGTGACTGTGCTGACCAGCAAGACGCCCTCCTGCATCTCCCGGACTGCTTTCAGTGTGAACACTGTTCCAGGGCCAGGGCCACCCACCCCCACCCCGGCAGCAGGAACTAGTTTTCTGATGCATAGGGCATCCAGCCTACCAGGCTAGCCGGTGGTTGCCAGTGAATGCCCTTTCTTCTCAGTTCTTTTCCCTTTCCCACTAGTGATCTTCCTGTACTCTTCTTTCAACTATTTGATAGATTCTGTATACAAATGAAATCCCAGCAACTGTGTTCGTGTAGACCTGTGATCCCAGCCCCTGGAGAGAGATGCAGGAGGTATACAAATTTGAGGATAGATTTGGATATACATTGAGACTTGTTTCAAAAAAATTAAAGGGCTAGTGAGAGGGCCATCCTTAAAGATTCAGTATCCAGTACCCACACCGGAGGCCAGAAGGCCATGCTGAGGGGCAGGACACCAGAATCTTCCCTGTCCTCCAGCTTAGCTGAACTGGTCCAGATTCAACCATGTTCTCACAAATGTTACTACCTCAGCTTTTAGGACAATCTAATAATCCATCATGTATACCCGTGATGACATGTACACATCCTGCATTTCTTAGTTCATGGGTACCAAGGTGGCTTCCAGGCTTCAGCCTTTATGACTTAATGTCAGGCTAATCTTTTTATTAAATTTTTTCATTTATGTTACATACTAACCACAGTTTCCCTTCCCTCTCTCTTCCAGCTCCCTCTCTCCAGTCTAATGGTGAAATGTTTTCATTGAAATTGTATAGCCGGGTAGATAGTATACTAGATGGTGATGTTACAGATCATTTTACAAGGCTTCATGATCCCCACTTTGAAGCCGAGTGGATGTATGTAATGTGTCTGTGTGTCTTGTGTGTCACGTAAGAACACAGATGACTACTTCTCCCATCTGTGAACAGTGACCTCCCAGGTCCTCTCCCTTCCTGATCCGATCTTACTGAAGGCAATCATCTGCACACACAGCTGAAGGAAAGTCACAATGGCCACTGCAAATCTGTCCCCGTAACATCAACTCTAGCAGCTGCTCTCAGAGAATATGTCCCAGAGTAGTAGAACAGATGAGAGGAGCAATCAAATAATAAATTGACCAACAATAAAACTTGATAGTTTCCACTCTTTTATGACTAATTTGTGGCCTCACACGCGGAGCTGACAGGAAGTACCAATCAAGCTGATTGAAACATAAAAGCAATGAAGAGCTCAAGGACGGACAGGGTGGGAGAAGATGGAGCCCTGAGAAGTGATGGAGACCTCCTTAGTCTTTAGCTTCCCATGCCTTCACTCCCAGGACCAGATCTGCTTTTTTGTTTTGGAATCCCTTTGAGTCGGGTGGTGGTGGCACACACCTTTAATCCCAGCACTCGGGAGGCAGAAGCAGGCGGATCTCTGTGAGTTCGAGGCCAGTGTGGACTATAAGAGCTAGTTCCAGTTCAGGCTCCAAAGCTACAGAGAAACCCTGTCTCGGAAGGGGGTGATCACATTGAAAGACTTTCTACATTTCAGCATGCATGGCATTGACATAAGCTAGGGCAGCTGGCTTCTGGGAAGGAAGGCTCTGGATTGAGAAAATTAGGTCTGGATAGAGCTGGTCTGTGGAGCCCATCATGAAATGCTGGGACTCTTATTAGCCACTTAGGGCCTCGTGGGTAGAAGGCAAAGCTGCACAATTGGTTAACGGGTGAAACATAGGTTCACGGCTTACATCTCGTTTCCAATGGCCGGAGACCACACTAACTCCCAGGCTTCCTCTGAAGTGAAAGGCTTGGCTCTGTTTATCAACAGAGTGTGCAACCTGGGGTCTCGGAAGCATGCCTGAAGTCAAGGGGTTCTCAGCAGGATTTTCACTCTGTTCTGGACACCAGGCAGGTCACCCGCTCAGCAGTCATGGGGAGGAGCAGATCGAAAGCCACCACGTTCCTCAGCGGGATGTACGGGTATGTGGAGCAGAACCCCCTGAGGTGGTGCAGATGTTCAACACCCTCGTTTGTACTTATTGATCCTCAGCATCATCACTGCACTACCATAGCAACACGGATGCCACACACTTCCAAATGCTCTCGAGGGCAGTTCCCCTGGTGGGGATCCCTATTGTAGGAGAAAGACCAGAAAAGGGACAATCACCTATGACATAACCACATAGCACAGGACACTCTGTAGAAAGTTTTGGTCCTTGCTACATGTAAATGATGTTGCTGCTGGTGCCTGGTGATTTTACTATTTATGCCTATCTTATTTTCAGTCATTTTTCTCCTTTGTAGCATGGGGGATATTGGTCCTGTTTTCAGATTTTTGAAGGTCAGATCACCCTGACCTAACTCAATAAAGAAATGATATCCATGAGCCTCCCACAGTTAACCATTTCATCCATGGAAATACCTTTAAAAAATAAGACAAAACCAGGCTATTGGTTTTCAGTTCGATCCACACACAACTTAAGGAGACTGCTCTGATGGGCAGACGCTCACACAGTGGTTGTGGAGAGTCCACCAACAGGAGAGAAAGGGGTTCTCTGGAAGAAGTTTAGTGGTTCCCAGAACACAAATAAAATGAGCCTGGGGAAGTGGGAAACTAGCTAAAGACAGCTAGGCCGGCTGGATGGGGCCGAAGACAGGCTCCCAGGAAGACCTTACTGCAGGGAAAGCATCAGAGACTCAAGGCAGAAGATGGAAAAGCGAAACAGTGTGATCAATACAGATACAGCACAGAATAAGAAAGTCTGCTGGAGTAATGAAGGAAGATACTAAGGGATGGAGGAAGCCCTGTGCCCACCTCCATCCAAGGGTGATGCAGACAAAAAGGCTTTTTCTTGTGAATGTAACACTCTGAAATGATATCTTCATATGAACAGAGAGTGGGACACAAGCGAAGAACAAGATAGAGCTGAAGTTTCTGGAGTTTGTGTTAGACAAATTTCCATTCTGCTGCATTAATCTCGGAGTGAGTGGACTTTTTCCATCCGATGCACACTATTCATCTAATACCGAATGTGAGAAAGCCGTCTCAGCAGCAGCCCACATCTGACTAGCTTTACTGTGGGCCCAGACCCCCAAAGCATAGTTAACCCCTATGAAATGATCCACAGTTGTTGTAATGAGGGGGCTCGAGTTGTGTTCCCAGCACCTGAGTGAAGTGTGGCCGTTTGTTCCAGTACCTGGCTCCTGGCCGCGGCTGCTTGCTTATGCCCGAAATAACCACACAAAGACTGTATTCATTTAAATTCTTCCTGGCCGATTATCTCTCGCCTTTTCTTGGCTAACTCTCACATCTAAAACTAACCCATTTCTGATAATATGTATTGCCACTTGACTGTGACTTACCGGCATAAGTCTAATCAGTGTCCATCTCGGGCTGGAGCATCATGGCGTCTGGCACACTTCCTTCTCTCCAGCCTTCTGTTCTGTCTACTCTGCCCACCTAAGGGCTGTGTCCTATTCTATAGGCCAAGGCAGCTTCTTTATTAACCAATGAAAACAAAACAAAATACAGAAGAACCCTCCTACATCACACAGTGGTTTAAATACAATTCATGGAGGTTCACCAATCAGATCACTCCAGAAGGGCAGCAGGAAGGGAGCAATTAGCTCATGAGAGAACCCCAAGAGGTGATAGTACTCTCCTGTTTAACTTATACATTACCCAACCCTGATAGCCTATTTAGCTGTGCATACACATAAAAACACTTTCTTCTTCCTGCTCTGGTATTTACAAAGACTTTAGGTGGATACCACCTTCCTATCCTGTAAGCCCCAGACACACGGCCTTCATGGATGTGCTGGATTGTGAGTGTTGTGAACATACAAGCACACGGTCCTTGTCACACTGCTTAAGTGAGTCCTTCAAGAGTTATAGTGGGTCTGGGCTCTTAGCAACTCTCACTTTCATTACAGATGCTCTGGGACAGTGGCCACCTCCTTTATCTGCTGTACATGGGGATTAAGCTCTAGGTGAGAAGTCTCATGACTCCTTCTTATGTAATCGGAGGTGGCTTAGGGAAAATTTTCCCCTTTTTCATAAACCAACACATGCCTTGCCATTGAGATCATGGGTATCTCTGCTACATGGAGGGGCTATACCTTAGGAACACAAAACTCTTGGGCTAGGGTGTGTTCAAGGCTCTTGCATGGTCAAGATAAATGGAGTTAGACTTGCCCACATGGGTTGGGCTAGCATATCCTGCAGAAAGGTTCAGAAGGGGGGAGTGTCCACTTGTTCCCATGCACACTGAGGAGCCACATGCACTGTGTCCTGGACTATTTCTTTCACTCATGAAAAATCATCTTCCAGAAACAGAGAGAGCATGTCCTAGGCCCCAGTGAACACAAAAGAAGCCAATGATAATGATACACAATTCAAAACAGAGGTCATTGTGATGTAAACTCCCCAGGATGAGGCCAAGGAGGGAAGGGATTCTGAGTCCTCTCTCACAGTGAAAGAGCACTCCTGAGCACCAGTGGAGTGGGAGACAGAGACATAGCGAAAACTGTGTCTATTTGGGCTCTTTGAGCCTCCAGTCCTGCCATTTTGTTAGCCTACAAAAAGCCCTTTCAACTCAGGAGAATGACACAAAACCCCACCAGGTCTGTCACTGCCTGGGAAACTTCCAGTTATGGCTGTTTATAGATTTCTTTGGCAATAATAAGAAGAAACTATGTGGAGACCCCAACACAAGTCCTTGTAGGCTAGCCTGCTAGTTGGGGAACTCACCCAGACACAGTCTCTCACACATTTTTTTACTGAACAAGTTGGCTGCTGCTGCTGCTGTGTTTTGAGTCAGGATTGGAAACTCCCTATGCAGCCAAGGATCATCTTGAACTTCTCTTCGTCCCTTCTTCCACCTCCTGGGAGCTGGAGTTACAGGTGCATGCTGGTTTATGCTGGCCTGGGGATCAAACCCAGGGCCTCCAGCATGGTAAGCAAGAACTCCAACAACTGAGCTACAGCCCCAGCCCTAGATAATTTTATAAAAGGTCTTACGTTTTAATTGTGTGTGAGTATGCATGAGAGTGTGTATGTGTGAGTTGTGAGTGTGTACAGCAGTGAGCGTTATTAGTGAGTAGAGACCAGGGCTGGGGCTATAACGGCAGGTGATTATGAGCCTCCTGATGTGGGTACTGAAATTGGGTCCCTGTAAGAGCAGTATGTGTTCTTGATTACTGGGCTGTCTCTCTTCTCCTGGGATGATGGTTTTAGATGATGCATCTGATAATATCACAGATGCCAGATCTCATGGGACTCATCAGGAGTGGCTACTCTGAAGAACCGTTGTTGATACAAGCTCACTCTGAGCATCAGCGATAGAAATGCTCAAGAACAGAGAAGAAAGCATGCTCCGGGGAGGTGCCTTTAAAGGGTTTGCTGTCCGTCATCTGAAACTAGGTAACTTCCGTCATTCACAGATGGGAAGTGATCTCAAGAAATGACCCATTTGCCGGCTAAACACCAGCATTCCTCCGGTGAGTAGTTGAAGATTCCTGTGTGAACACTGATACCTCTGGCATCAGACGGAGAGGGTCAGTGGGCTGCCTTCTCTGTAAGCAGAGTCAAGAAAAGAGTCCAGATACTGTCCTTCCCTCAGATCTCATCCAGCCCCCTGAATTTGCCTTAGAGTCTCTGGGAACCGAAACACTGAGTTGGACATCTCAGGGCTCTGCTCCCAAGCAATACAAGTTGCTCATGGCCTGCTCTGAGGGACAGTACCTTGTAGGGGCCACAGAAGTCCTTGTGCTCATAGACAAGCACTAGGGGATCCAGGAATGTTAAACCCACAGTGTTGTCCCTTGGAAGAAAGGCATGCATAGCCTGTTATCCACCCAGAAAGCTGAGAGTGGATGTGGTTAACAGTCTGGCCACCTTTTGTGCTACCTGTGTGGCTGAGACCACATCAGATCCTCCTACAAATACTTATCATGAACTTGTCAATATATAAAACCTATCTTTAAGGAAGTTATCCATGTAGTCAATCTATAGAACCTGCTTTTGAAACCCATTATAAAAAATGTCCCCTCTACTTTACAAAGAGCTTTAATGTAGACATTCCTTAAGCTTTATTGGGACACAGGGTTGAGTTAATTATCACCAAGGAAGTTTTCACCAAAGTGTGCTATGTTTGAATAAACAAACCACTCATGGTCTGGCTCCTGGAGTTTGAACCAACACTGGCTATTTAGTTGTGTTGAGCCAAGCTATCTTCTTGCCTTCTATGGGTCATTTTCCTGCTGGTTGTGGCAGTTCCAGCAACTGGCAGTTCCTGGCAGGGATTAGGTATCATCTAGACACCAAGTTCTTCCAGGAATGCTAAGCAATCTCCCTCTCCATGATGGAGGATCTGCATTTTGCACACCATCAGTTTCACAGGCATTTCTCCCTGAACTTTTCCCCATGCCCTGCCTGGGTCCTGCTCCCAAGAGTGGGTTTTGCCTTTTATTTCTCAGGAATAGGGCCTCAAGTCCAGAGTTTCCAAGCTCTCCTAAACCTTTGGCTAAAGAAAGTGGTTTTAGGGAGAATTACCAAGGACTGTGAGGACCAGTTATTTGTCTTGACACATTGACACTTAGTTTTTAGACTGGTCTCAGAGCTTTGGAAGACTGCCTACCTGGAGGCACTATGTGGTGCTTCAGTACTCCATTTTCACTGAGCAGTGAAGGGCACACTCAGTTATCTAAAGTTCTGATGCCCAGAGTGTCCCTTATGTCCTGAAGATAGAGCCAGTCTGGGGACTGTGCTGTGCTACAGGACTACTGGCAGCAGCTCATGAACCTCTGCCTTGTCGGGACCCTCTTCTCCAGGTGAACTTTTAGGTACAGGGCAACTGTATCATCAGAAAAGAGTCTACTGTAGAGGTCTCAACTGGTTTCCCCTGCTACTTTTATCACTTATGCGTATTTACTTACAATTCAAGGAGCTGTGCATGTAACTAGGTTGTAAATGCTCATAAAATCTTTTCTCAAAAATTAACGATATCTTATAAACCAATTTTAAGGAATCTATCATGTATGTGCCATGGTTAACATGAGTGAGATCATATGTGTAGCTTCCCATAGATATGACAGCTAAGACTGTTCAGACAGTGCTGGTAACACTAAAACAGCAAAAGCCAAAGGCACAGGTGAGCGTGAGCACCAGGCTGGGACAATTTTCAGAGAAGCTGACAGAATAACTTTCTCTTCAAAAATGTCTCCTTTGAAAGTCTCCCTCAGTTTAAAAGTAATTTTCAAAAGTCTTTAGGGAAAGTTGGTTCCTGGAAAATCGAGTTTGTTGTGAATCCCAAAACCCTAAGCTAACCAGAATTTTGACTGAGGTAGGAGATTCATTTCAGCAAACACAACTGAATTAGTTCAGTGGAATTTAATTTTGATTAATCCCCCAAGTTATTACAAATCTAAAGCAGACAGGATATCCGCTCTATGACAAGGATTAAATAGTAAATGTGCACTTCAGAATAAGATGGTCATGGCCCCTCGGGGAAGACCACGTAAACATCAGAGCTGAGCATGGTGGCTTGTTTCTGCATATCACACATGCGCGGAAAGCAGGAAGACTGCTGGTTGGAAGCCACTGGGCTACAGGTGAGGCTCTGTATCAAGAGAAAACGGAAAAGAAAGGACCACGGATCATCTTTAATTGAGAACTAGAAGTCTATATGGTGCCTTTTAAGGATTAGATGTGACTCAGTGGGAAAGAGCTTGCCTAGAAGGCATGAGACCCTGAACTCAATCCCCACTACTTCAAAATATAATAAAACAAATAATAAATAAGTAGCTACAACAAAAACAAACAAAAACAATTAAAAAAATACAAATTGCCCAAAGAACCTTCCCAAACTTTGTTTAAAACACACACAGATATCCCTGGACACATACAACATACACATTTAAAACTAAATTGTTAGACAGAAGGGCTATGAAGAAGGGTTTAGAGGGAAGGGGGAAATGATATAATTAAGTTATAATCTAAAAAATTAAATGGATTCATTAAAATGGAATTATTGAAGTCTTAATACCTAATTATTAATATTTAACTATGGAGACTTCTTTTCCATTTTCACGTCAATAGGCTCACCTATCCACCAATGCTTCAAAGCACGGGTTTTCATGCTGTCGGAGGTCAACCTGTATTAGGAATCATGTTTCCAGTTTCCTTTTTCAACGACGAACATGCCTGTGATAATGTCCACATTCTCTCGGACACAGCCCACATCCAAACTAGATGTGAGCCACAGATCAAACAGGGGAGGCTCTTGATACTCACTGCAAAACCACTTCATAGAAAAGAAACATCTGAGTTTTATCTTCCCTGCAGGCTGTAATGGATGCACCATAGCCCAGTAGGTCTTCTGACCTTTCAAACTTTTGCCTCTTCATAAACAAGAAATTTTAAAATATCACAGTTAATGTACTTTTTAAACACTGTATTTGAACCATCACTATTAAGATGGAAACTTGAAGACATTTTTAATGAGCTATTTTCTTTGCCCCCTCCTCTCTCAGGGCTCAATCTCATTTGTGTCAGTACACCAAACACTAGACGATGAATAGGCTCATTCAAGACTTCACCACTTCTGTACAGCCGCCCCTGCACTCCAGCCCTGTCCCAGCCCTTTGTCTGGTGGGTTGTTCCATTAAGAGAGCAGCAACTTAAAAGAGTAAGTACTGTCTATCTTCTCCCACCATATGGGTCGTCAGGCTTAGTGGTGAGCGCCTTTCTACCCTGGGCCTTCTCACCAACACTAAATCTCAACTCTAACCTACAATTCCATTTTCACTGCTCCTCTTCAAGCTTCTGAAATTCTGCTTCCCCTTTATCTACATACATAAGCTACTGGTTTGACACAATGACTCATTCCAAATGAACACTCTGGATTAGACCGTAAGGTCCTCAATGCTGCCAATGTGGCCACTGGACAGATAACCACTGTCCTTGTCTTTCAAACAAACTCACATTCTTCATTTTCGACCAAGAATTTATGTGTTTCCTGAGCGTTTGACAAAAGAATTTCAGCACTAAATTAACATGTGGTCAGTTTTGCTGTATACTATACTGTCTTTTTAATTATTTCAGGGGCACTGAAGCAAATAGCTACCCATGTAGACTTTAATAATACTAAACTTGATTTATATTTTTATTAAAAAAGCACACTGGATAGAGTGAGGTTAAACAGGGAGAGGTTTGGCGAGGTTCTCAGTTCAGGGGATTAACCCAGGACTTCATACCTGCAATTGCTGAACTATATTCCTAGCTCCTAGGCTCAGAAGTTTTAAGTAAAGATATGAAACTATTGGATAGAGAAGGTATGGGAGAGAGAGAATAAAAAGAAGAGGAGGAGAACAGAAGTGGAATAGGTTTTCCAAATGTGGAGAAGTAGCAGGTGCAGATATACAAGGCAGGATGTACAAGTATACAGAATCAATTACACAACAAAAATGTACCTAAGAATGAAGGATATGGATAAGGCCAAGAGCTAGAAAAAAACATCATTAAGATTTGTCTATTTAAGGGAAAAGACGTACTGAGAATTCTAGACATGAGGATGTTAGAAAAAAAATCAAGTCAACAGTTAGATTACAAATTCTGGTGCAGGAGTGTCAGGGATGCCTGAATGAATGTTATTTAAAAAACAACTGAGTATTATAGTGGTAAGATCAGTGCTTTAGAATCCCTGAAACTCAAACCTGAACATGAACTTGGAATGCACAAGATACTGTTGAGGACTCTCAGTCCAGTCCGGAATTCATGGGAAACTGTTAGTACTTCGAGGAGATGGCTTTAAAATCAAGAGTAACACAAATGTTCTATAGATCATGGTGGGTCCCAGAAGATTGATGGGAGTTTGCTATCCAAAGATAAGACATAAAGAATGTGAGTGTGGTCAAGAGAAAGTCTCACTTAAGCCAAGGATAAGACATGTGACCACAGCCTTAAACCTCCGAGTTAAGAGACATAAGTTCTACAGCAAAGTGGAAAAGACCACATTGCCCAACACTGCTCACCAGTTCAACTAAAGAGGACACATGAGCTACCACTGCACTGATGAAATTGTGGGATCCAAAATAGATATATTTCAGGAGGAACTGATTAAAAAAAAAACAACCCAGCAGTTTTTCCTTCCTTGGTGGTAGAAGCTACCTTTCTCAGACTCACTTCTGAGAGCTGCCATCTCAAAATACAGAGAGAACCTGTTGGGGATAGTTTGCCTTGCCTCTCAAGTGGCTGCTCCTAGAAGTGGCTGGAGGGCTTGGGTGTTCTTTGACTGCAGTTCTGGTCTGCACATGGTCTTCCCAGTGTCACTAGATCTTTGCCAAACTTGTCCTGCATCCAACCCAGCATCCTTTCCAGCACCCATTCCAGTAAGCGTGTCCCATTTCGATCATCTGCTTAGTTCTTTTTCCAAATACGGCATGCTCCAAGGGACTGGAGGTTAGGACAGCCACATCTTTCTGAGAAATACAATTCAATTCAACATTATCTTAGCATTCTTTGAAGGTTTTTCCTTGGAGGAAGAATCAACCATGACACACACACAGGTGAGAACCAGCCACTCTGATAGACCTAGAAAACACCAACAGAGACACGTGTCTGATGTAAATTCCTATAACATATGTGCTAAACAAGCTTGGGGGAGTGGCTCCCCCTACAAAGTGGTCACTGGCTCCATATCAAAACTTGGAAGAATGGTTGAATAATTCCTTTATGGTGTGGAACAATTCTGTATTCTGTCAATTATGTTTTAAATAAACACTGATTGGTCAGCTGCCAGGAAGGAAGTATAGGTGGGACAACCAGACAGGAAGTAGAGGTGGGTAAAAGAGAACAGGAGAAAAAAAAGAGAGAGAACAGGAGAATTCTGGGAAGGAGGAAGCCCATTCCCCTCCAGTTCTGTCCAGACACCGAAGAAGGAAGATGTGACCTGTCCTGCCGAAGAAGGTACTGAGCCATGTGGCAAACATAGACAAGAATAATGGGCTAATATAAGTCATAAGAGTAAATAAGAAGCCTGAGCTAATGGGCCAATCAGTTTATAACTAACACAGACTCTCTGTGTGATTTTCTTTGGGATTTACTGGTTGTTCTGGGCAGGACAGAAACCCCAACAAACAGGCTCATGTTACACCTTTGTAACCAGCACAGTGTCTAAAATAATATAGCAGAATATTTTCTCTTTAGGTCTGCGCTCTTTCCCTTACAGATCTCTCTTCTTGCTGCTGGCTTGCTGGAGTCACTGATCTTGATACTGGGAGCTTTTTCATATCCATTCCACCTACAATACCCCTTCCTATTCCCCTCAAAGCTATAACATCTGCTTCCCTGGTACTTTGACATTGTTTGTTATTTTTCAGTGATTCGGTCATGTATTCATTCATTCCATTGTTCCTCAAGATTTTCTCTTAGGGTTTCTTTTTCTAGCATAGTATATACTACAGTTTCAAAATAAAAGTTACAGGTAATGTAGGCTATACTACTATTCCAAAATAAAAGCACTATTGGCCTCCTACAAGTATAATGCCCCTGACTGCCACCAAAGTGAATAAAAGAAAAGCAGCTATAGCTCTGGTTAGCTCAGTGTGTCAAGGCTCAGCATCCTAGTTAGGGGCACCATGGCCATGCCAAACATGAGGACCAAAAGCAAGCTGGGGAAGGAAGGGTTTATTTGGCTTATACTTTTACATCTTAGTCCATCATAGAAGAAAGTCAAGACAGGAGCTCAAGCAGTGCAGGAACTCGGAGGAAAGAACTGATGGTGAAGACACAGGGGAATGCTGCTTATTGGCTTACTCAACAGGTCTTTCTCAGACTACTTTCTTAGAGAAACTAGGACCACCAGTCCAGGCATGGTACCAGTCACAAGGGGCTGGGAACAACCACTTTAACCAGTAATTAAGACAATTCCCTATAGGTTTTCCTACAGTCCATCTTATAGAGACATTTTCTCAGCTGAAGCTCCCTTTAATCCCTTTAACTCTAGTTTATGTCAACTTGACATAAAATTAACCAGTACACTCAGGCACCATGGAGCTTTGGTTGTACAGTGAAACTCTTTCTAGAATAACAATACATACATAGGTAAACATGCTGGTATTATCCATGTCAAACACAGAGCTGTGAAGACAAGCCTGGCCTCTATGAGAGCAAGAGTGTGAGGTGCAAACAATTCCAACTGATGTCTGGGCGGGCTCAGGAATCTTGGCTGCCTGGGTCTGCTCTTTTCTACCTTCCCTTTCCTGTGGCTGGACAGCAGTGTTATAGGCTGTACACTAAATGAGTAAGGAGTATTTGGTATGCATTATCCTGTCCAAGTGGCAGTAAAAGGACAGCAAGAGAGCCCTTGGCACTATCCTGATGGGTCTGGTGTCTTCACGTCTTGGGAGATCACCACCGGAGCACAAATACAGGCAAAATTAGGCTCACCCCCCACCCCCACATCCTTGCTGATCCGCATTTTACCCTCTCTTTCCATTTTATTTTTTCTTTTGTTTTTTAATTGACATGTAATATTTGTACTTTTTCTGAGGTACATCATGATGTTTTCATTTGTGTGGAGATCAATCCAGGGAGGGAAATCAGCCCAGTACATCTACATCACATTAGATGTTTTGTTGTTGCTATTTAATGGAAAATACATTCCAAATCCTCTTCCCACCTAGTCTGAGTTATAGCAGGCATTACTGATAGTTATCGTCATCCTGCTGTGCCACAGGAGATAACAAATTATGAAGAATCATCCCAATGTTTGATAGAATGAATGCAGAGAAAAAGCCAGAGAGCCCCTGGAAACCTCACCTCAGGAGCAGTGTTAAGTGAAGCTTCTTTGAGCCGTCCAAGGCACCGAGATCTGGTACCTATTCTCATCCTCCTCAACCACCAAGGGCCCCCTAAACCTGCTCCACCTAAAGCCCCCTATTGCCAGAGACTGATGAACTGACTGAGGCAGAAGTTTTGTATACAAGGGAAGTCTTACTCAACCACTCCAGAGCTCTGTGGGAATCTAACTTTTTGCGAGTCCTGTTTTCTTCAGTCAAGGTGTTCTTTTAAAATGCCTCCCTAATATAACTAAAAATGTAATCAGAATGTCTTTAAGGAAAAAAAAATTCTAAAATGAACTCCCCCACATCTTCCTCAACCTCATCCTTATTGTTTATTTATGTATGTTCTTCCCAACACATGCCTCTCTAGGAAAAACCACTATTTGGGACGTCTCAGATTTAATCTTGTTTATATCATTACTGTTCCATTAGAGCCTCTGACTCGCCCCTGCAGGGTCCTGGAAATCCATTTCCTCATCTCTCTCTCCAAACCCCATCCACTCAGAGAGTCTCTCAACAAAGGAAAGGCACCAAAAACCCAGTTATACATTCTTGGCCACAACTGCAGCTTCCTCCCTGGATGTCATCAGCTGCCGGAGTCCCGACCCAAGTGCTCAGCTTTTGACCACACTTGGGCACAAACCCAACTTGCGGTGGGCACATCATCACCCCCTGCCTATAAGCTATACAATGTCCCTGCCTTAGCTCAGGTGCACAACTTCTCTGGCCTTGAACTCTGGGACAGGTCAATCTGCCTAGGAGTTGCTTGGCTCCAGAGACTTGTTGTTATACTTTTATATTTTTGGTTGTGAGCCTAGCCTTTAACGGCTGAGCCATCTCTCCAGCCCTTGTTGTTATACTTTTAAAATTCAGTTTGATCTGACTTACTGCGTCAGTGGAGAAATTTATTATGGAGTGGGGCAGGAAAAAACTTATTAACCACCCTGAAGATGACTACTTATGGCCCTTCTTCCACAGCTGGGCTTTTCTTGGGCAATATTGTAAATTTTATTGGAGTGGACCACATAGCCCTCACTGCTGGTTGACAAAGGTCCAGCATTTCTGCTTTGCAGATCCCAATTCTCCTGCAGCTTTTTACTTTCATTTTTAATAATTCTTACTGTGCGTTGTGGGAGTTTCCTTATGCCTTTCCCTCCAGGAAACTCTGTGCAGGCTTTGAAAGATGAAAATCTTTACAATGGTAGCCTCTTTAAACAAAGTAATTCTTTGGAGAAGAAAAATCCCGTCACGGTGGAACCATATAGGGTGATAACTCTGCCTACTCCCACACGTTAACACAAAGCTTCTAGAAAATTCAGATTACTCACAGATGCTTGACAAATGAGGTATATTTGATAATCAAGATTTACAAAAACCCTAAGGTCTGCTCAGGTCCACAGTAATATTTGTGTAGTCTTATCTTTGCTCACTTTTAAACTATAGCTATTTGGATAAACCAAACCATTAAAAACTATAATATTCTATAATGGAATGTCTGTTTCCCCAAGAAAGTCCTTTTTCCAAGGTCAGGCATTTGGACAGCCCTATTTTCTCAGGGGCTTGAAGAAAGTTCCTGCTTGTTAAAAAAGGAGACATTCTTAATTCAAGCAAGAGAAACTTTGACCCTTCCCTTAACTGGTGCTTACTAAGTTGTCAAGGTCAATGCTAGTTTCCTCAATCCCTGATCTCAAGCCACACCCTAACCCACATGCCTCCTTTCTCCCATTTAATACTATGTGCAACTATAGAATATACAAGGTATATTCTTTTTTCAATAAACACACTGGCAGCCATCCTGATTCACCCTCAGATCATGCTCTCCAGCCACTGCTGACTCCACACATCCTCTTTGGGACCTGAACCCCAACAAAGCAGATGAAATAGAAAGATAATCTTTTGATTTCTCATTCGTGTGCATGTCTTCTTGATATGTTTGGGGTAAATTTGAAGCAATAACAGGAGCCCAGTTTTTACTACGTCAATCCTACCCAGGGTCTGGGAAATGGTACAGATACCAAGTGGCCTTTTGTTTGGGAAACAGAGACACGGAAGTATTGAACACCTGTCTGCTTGTGAGCAGCTAACTCTTACAGAATGCACACACGGTTCCAGTCCACAGAAGGTGGACAGAAAGTTCCCTCAAGTCAAAAAGTGCAATCTTTTCTCTCAAGGAAAGATTGAGGAAAGGCTTTTGACTTTAGAAAATGAACAAGGTGAAATGGGCAAAATGGTTACCACTGGCATACAAGTTCTTTACAAGTTTCTTTTACCTTGTTGTATTAGATTTAACCCCGTGGAAGCCACAGAGATGTAGGTCACGCTGTTCTGTTTGGCAGCCACAAAAGCGTAGCTGTGTGTCACTCCCCAGACACCTGACTTGATTCCTGGTGTGTGAGTCTAGTGTGTAAACTCAGGGGAAATGTGACTCGGCAGAAAGAAAATAAGACTGGGGCAAAGGGCACCTCACTACTGGAATCAACAAGTGACGTTTAGCCTATCTGTGTCCATGTGCTTCCGACAGGGTCGGAACCTGTGGGACATGGACCAGTGGACACTGGTAAAAACTTGCCGTCTGACTCAACTGTACACTGTTTTCAGACACGCTAGTTAGCAAGGATCCTCTTGGCCTAAGTCTCCATTTATGTCCTGTCAAGGCTAATTTTAAGAAGCACTTGTCTTCATGGTGGGCTAAAGGGCAGCTCTTTCCAGTCGAGAAAGAAGGTGGAGGAACTCTCATTAGAAGGTCCTAAACAGACCATTTTGAGAGATACTCAGCCAAAACGCTTAGTGACATTTTCTAGCCTGAACAGCATATAACAGAGCACACGGGCACAAGAAAACATAACAAACAGCCACGGAGGAGCTGGAAGCAAGACAGACAGCTGTCCAACTTTCACAGCAAGCCTGGAATCCAGCTTGTGAGTGTTGATTGACAGCCCACATCTCTCCTCCCACCGTGGTGTTCTCACCAGGGGTGTCCTCCAGCTCTCCTGTTGGGTGAAAACTGATAGCCGATTCCCTAGTCATCTGTGGAACTAAAGAGGTTGCAGAATCCCCTAGCATCTATTATCTCCAAGGACCCTGTGACATAGCACAGAAAGAGAAGCCTGTGTGTTGCAGAGGACCATCCAAAGGTTAGGCTGGTCTCAATGCCTGGCAGACTGGGAAAGCATGCACTTTGGTGCCCCAAGATCTGCATTTGGTATTCGACTCCAACTCCAACTAGATGTTAAACTCTGCACTCTGCGTAAACTTCCTGGTGTTTGTCTGTGGAACAGGACTTCTATCAATGGTCTGACAGCCGTGCCAGGATGCTATTAAAAGCACTGTGACTGACATAGATTGAACCACGAGGTTCATGTTCCCTGTGTTCTGCACTTACAGTGGCTCTTTGCTCTAAGAATTGTGCCAGAACGCAATGTAAGAGCATGAGTGAACACTACGCCAAGCACATTGCTACAATTAGGGTCTTGCTATGTACATCAAGCTGGAGTTGAGTTCTCTATCCTCTGGCTTCAGCCTCTCATGGAGTGTGATCAGGAGCATGTGCCAGTAGCCCCAGGAGCACACTTGGATGCTGCAAGGCCAGCACAGCACAGACAGATTTCAGCATTCAGCACAGCTCATGCTCTGGAGTAGCAGGCTGGAGGCATGTGTGAGAGCATGAAGAGGAAGCAGGACACTGGGAGCTGCTGTGGAAAATGTTCTTATTTGCTTTTGAGATGGAAGGTTCTGGGGTCTCCATGATCCCCCGCTGCTTACAAGAACCTCATTTCTGGGGCAGGGAAATGTACTCTTCTCCACTGAGCAGCAGACACAGATGTAAACAGAATATCGGGCACATGTCAGCAAGTTCCGTCAGCCACTGCCAACATCCATGCAGTAGCCACCTGCCGCTCACTCCCTTCTGCTCTGTGTTCACTGCCCAGCCACCCAAGTGTGTGTATTGTTACATATTGAGAATCCATGACACTTGGATATCTCCTTAACTAATTTTAGGATATAAATAATTTTTTGCTTATATTTTAGCCAGACGAAAGTCAGTGGGTACCTCTTAAGATCTGACTGTTAAGTTCTAAGGCACAGAATTTTATACTTCCCCCTCCTTAGTCCTCCCTTCCCCTCCTCGCCCTTTCTCTGTGAGACAGAATCTGTCCCTAGCTGGTTTGGGACTCACTAGTTATACCAGGCTACTAGCCTCAAATTCACAGATATCTGACTATCTCTGTCTCCCAAGTGCTATACTGAGGATTCCCACTCTATTTTCTTAATTTCTCAGTCAATCAATAAAATGTACTTCCAGTGTGAGAACATAAACCTGCTAGGATGTGCTGAGCATCAGGTCGAGATAGTTGCTAGGTTTTGCAAACCCTTTAATGGTCCTGGGCTGAGGCCAGAAACCCAAAACACAGAGGGGATGGATTACAACTGGATTATTCAAAGACGGACAACACATCAGAATTGCACAGGCATAATCATTCTGTAGTGGTGATCTGTATCCCTGTCACTGAATCCCAACTGCCCGTCTGTCTGTCTTTCAGCCCCTGCTAAGTTTGAAGGTCGAGTCTCTACCGCTGAAGGACCCTTTAGGTAGAACAACCTGTGTGTGAAGAAAGTAGAAGAGAAAGTTGAACACCACGAATAAAATACAAAACGAAGCTAAGGGAGTATTTCAAATGATAAACGTTTTAGAGCCCAACCAGTCTTTAGAGGGATTTGCTCAGGAGCAGGGCACAGGGCACGCAAAGCATCAAGGGGGAGGGCTCCGCCGAGCTCTAGCTGATTCTTAGACAGGAAAGATGGGCACAGAAAGCACACTGTTACTGTCTGCCATGTCGCAGGAGCCAACACACATCCTGTGTCCAGGTTTCAAACCACACAAACTTCCCCGAAGCCGGACAAGCTCATTGGTTTCAGGGTTCCGTCTTCAGACAGAACTCTTTAAAAACCATATAATATGAATGTTTTCTCTAAGCTTGAAGAATTCTCAGAATCTTTCCCCTTTCTTATAGCACCTTTTATGCATCAGTTAAGAAATGATCTTGGGTTGGAAGCAACTCAGCACAGAACCCAATGTCATAAAGGGCACAGCAAACCAAGCGACAGGAGTTGACAGCATGGGTCTGTGACCTGAGGACTATGGGTAGTAACACAATAACCAACAATAATAGTCACCATCAGTAACACAATAACCAAGAGAAAAACCACAGGAGCTAGACTCCAGCCGTAGGAGAGCCAGTGGTCTTTAGGGTTTCATCTCTCATTCTAGGAGTGAGAAGTGTTCTTTCTAGCAGTCAGTCCTTCAGGACCGGCAGCCACATCTGTGGACCAGCTGTGTGCACATCATAAAACAGAGCAAGTGGCTTAGCTGCCTTAGCAGGCACCAGATCCTACAGTTTGCCTTTTAGGTCAAAACACATTTCATCGCCACTGCACACATTTCTTCCCGCAGCATTTCAGGTAGAATTCTAGACCGAGAGAAGCCAATGCAATGGGACAGAGCCCGCCTACCATCCTGTTTTGACTTAGCCAGAGCAAAGGCCCCCGAGTACTTACTGGCTGGTGACGGAGTGCTGCATCCACTAGGAGGTGGGTGGCCATGGAGACCGTGAAGGGGAGGCAGGGAGAGCCCTCCGATGACAGGTGGAAACAGTAACGGGTAGGGTGCCGCCGGGTAGTGAGTCATGTGTCCACGCACTGCCGGGACTGGGCATGCGTGGCTGCTGGTGCTCATGCTTCAAGCCTCACTGAAGGACGGGTGCTCCAGGGCGGGCACACATCACTACAGGTCCCAAAGCACACAGAAAGAGGCAGATGCCGGCAAAGTGAGGCTGAACCAGGTCCTGGCCAAAGCAAGGGGGTTCACCTGCTGGTCTGGCTTCCTCCCAGCAGGCTCTCTCTGCCTCCCATTTTGCTTTGTGGATGACTGACGGGAAGGAGGCTGATGCCGGCCAGCTGTTCGGCTTAGGGTTCAGAGGTGCCCGGTACCTTCAGAGTCCAGGGCTGTTAATCCTGTAAGAAAACAAGCAAATAAACAAACCGATGCTTCACTAATCTGAGGGATTTCTCACTTTGTCAAGTTATTGTGCAAAAATTTATTAATAAATCAGATCTTCAAATTCCTTCTTGGTCCCATATGTTTGCTATTTTGTGGTTTTGATTTTTCTCAAGCTCAAGCATTATAGTATAGGCTAAACCATCTACATGTAATTTTATCATAACCGATCCTTTGGTAAATTACAAGCTCTGCTCTGAACTCTGCACAACTCTCCTTGCCTCCTGTTTCTCCATGGCCACATAGAAACATTCATTTTCCTGTCCCTATGTTCACAATGTTTGTCTTCTGCTTCAAACCCTTAGCAGAGCACCTAAGCATGAACAAATGCCCGGTAAACAGTTGCCGAATGAAGAGCATCTTGTTCTTTAGGGAAATTGCCAGTTTGATGCGGTCTATGTGCCATGAAGCTTTCAATCCTGTGCAGGAAGAACTTTGGATTTCACTTTGGAAAGCACACCAACAAGAAAATACAACTGCAGGTTTGTTTGGTTTAATATGAAGAAAGCTAAGGAACGCAGTGGGACAGTTTAGGTCAGTTTCTTGTTGTCCATATGTCTACAAGAACAAGAAATATTTAAATAGTAAATAATACTAAGGATGTTTGAAGAAGTCACTGAAGTCCTACTAATCCATATTTATCTAAATTACATATGCAGTAAGGCCACCTGGGGGTCACAATGCTCCCCCAAGAGCCATAGACTATCTAACAAAAACTCCAGCACCAGACAAGAGAAACCTTCTTTTGAGTTGTTGGTTAGGAAAGTTCAAGAGACTCAAAGAAAGAAAGAAAGAAAGAAAGAAAGAAAGAAAGAAAGAAAGAAAGAAAGAAAGAAAAAAAGAAAAGAAAGAAAGAAAAATACAGGAAATTGTTGCTGCCTTTGTCTCCCAGAATTTTAAGGTAAGTTCCCACTTCTAAAGACTTCACACACTTCAGACACAAGATTTGGAGGAATTAAACTGGAATTGTCTCACAAACCTCATGCCAGAGGAACGGTTAATATGCTAACAGGGGTTAGGGAAATCTTCAAGGCCCCATCTCTGGATGAAGAGCTACAATGATTAAGGACTGCTCATAGTAAGAATCAGTCTTCCCCAGAGATGTGCCACCTAATTGGTTATCCAATACCAAGTGGATGGTAAGCCTTAGAAACATATGCATACAATCAACACTGAATGGACTCAATTGGCTGTATTTGTAAAAATGCACCAAAGAATCATTTTTAAATGTATGTCTATGGTATCTTCTAAGTTCTGTATGTTGTGTTCATCTATTAAACATGGTTTGTTTAATATAAGTGATCAATCCATTAACTCATTTCTCCATCTCTATCCATCCATCCTCACATTTCTCCATCTATCGTCTATTTCTCTCTCAGTCAATCTATCCACTCGTTTATCCATCCATCACCCCATCCCTCCTCACTCCACTTCTGCTTCTTTCCTTCCCTCCATCAGTGTGAATGATGGCCCACTGCATGTCTGCCCACTCACTCATCCATCAGACTAAACTGACTTTTATGTGTCAGGTGTGAGTGTAGACACTGGAGATGGGTAATACGGTCGCTGTACTCATGGATGATCTACAACCCTGACGGAAGTTGTGTGCTTAATGAGGGTGCACCTGCTCAGCTGTTACAAAGCTTTCTCCAGGTTCCCTATCTAGGATTCCTTGAAGGTGAGGATGGGAGAAGCTTTACCTCACTTCTCAATACTGACTGTGTACATCCATGATTACCTTTGCCATGGTAACCGCATCCAGCAGGAGCTTTCAAACTTTGGAGCCCACTAGTAGACCAGCTCTGAAGTCAGACCCTGGGATCTTTTCAGTTGTACAGAGAACGATTCCAGAGCCAGATGCTCAGGTTTAATCATGCCTCTGGACTTTGGGGAAATGATTTCACTTCTCAATGTACTGTTTTCTTAAAAAATATGTAAAGTATGGGTAACTACAGAATTTACTTCAGAGGATCATGGAGAAGATAAAACAGGATTCTGCTGCAGAAGAACAATGCCTGGCAAACAGTAAACACTCAGAGAAGGTTCACTTTAAACACACGTTGTCTGTTAAATAATGTTCTTCTGAGGACAGGTTTCCGAGGTTTTGGTTTGGGGATGAAGGAGAATATATTGTAGCAGTTTTGGGGAGAAAAATATTACAATTCAGATTTGGGTCACATAATTGAAGAAGAGAAAGATGGAGTATGGGTAAAGGGAAAAGTTACTCCTGTGTTTTCCTGAGCACTCGGGGTCCCTGCGATGCTGTAACATGGCCTCTGTGCCATTGCCACACGCCAGACCCCTGAGGCATAAGCTCAAAGCTTTGAGCCTCTGAGAAGTCTCATGGGCTCCAGGGACAGGTCCCACTTTCTGGTCACATTCCTCAGTCTACATGGCTTTAAACATCTTCACCTATGTCACACATCTGAGGCAGAATCAGGACCCAAAAGTGGTTTGAAGACTGCCACCTCCTCAGTTCCCTCTGCCCTGGGCAGAGCTTGCACACCTAGTTGATTGCACGTCACACCAATTGCCGCCCATGGAGGGAAGAATCTAAGCATGGGTGTCACTGTCCTCGCTCAGATGCCATCCACGTGACCCCTCCTCTAATCCTTGGTCCTTTGGGACTAAAATGAATACTGTCCACAGGGAAAGTCCAGGTGCCTTGGGTCTTAGCACTCCCTGCACTCTAGAAAGGGGGAGGTGTTTCCATCCGGTTTATCAACATTAACCCAAAGTGATGCCTCTCCCGAAAACCACTCTATCTCTTGAAGTCTCGCAGGCAGGCGGCACATTACGTCAGCAAAGGGACACGCTTTGGGCATTCTCATAAGCATACTCCACTCCACATAAATACTTTTATTTTGTACCTAAAAAAATTAATTAGAAAATAAAACAATGCCATTTAGTATTTGCTGCATTTTCAGCCAATCTGACTTTGAAATCCCACACCAAGCTCTGCGTTGTTACAATGCTCTTTTCTCCCTCCATCTGACAAACAAGCTCATTAACCACAAGAGCTGACAGTTTAGCAACTCACTCCCGCAGGGCACAATTCTCTGATTTTTAAAGCTGTCTTTTTTTCTTTATTAAATACATATACCAACCAGGAACCACAATAATCTCCCTTTCTTGCGTTTTCAGATCCTAAAGATTGTCAACATATCGTCTGCCAGAGTAGCATGCTTGAAATCTTAAAAAATTAGCAAATGACTAGAGATAACAGTGTCCACAGCAGAATGACTTATGCCCAGAATAGCGAAAGGAAGCAACGCTGGCTGGAAAAGTCTTGTTACGTTGGTGAGCTGTGCAGGAAGTCCCAGCCTGTCCACATGTGCGCCTGATTAAGCGATTTCTGGAAGCAAATGTCTTTTGTTTCAGGCTTGCGGAGACAAAGATGGTCACTGGTATTAGCACACTCTTTCCCTTCATGCCTGACTTCAGCCTGGGCTCATTTGGGCTCTTTCCTTCCCCACCTGAGGCAAAGCATGGATGAACAGGATGAGGAGCGCAGGGGGTGGGGGTGGGGCTGAGATGGGCTGAGAGGTCTCAGGTCCACCACCCGTGAGCTTCTGTGGTTATCAATTTTGTCATCCATGAAAGAGCCAGGAGAAAAGGTGTGAATGTGTGTGTGTGTGGGGGGGGCTTTAAATGCAAATCCAAACTCCAGTATCCAGAAAGCAAGTATTTTGCTAAAACACAGTGACTGAACAACATTTTGAAAATATTTTTTAAAACTAAGAAGAGAGTAGTCTACTTTCCCTAAGCTGGGAGGGAGAAACGGGTTTACCTAGGCTATGTGACATGCGCATGCGGTGCGCCAGGCTTTGCCATCTTAATGTTCGTGCTGCGTCTGTGACCTCTCTTCTTACTAATTTTCCTGGCCACTTTATTGTCAGCCAGACACAAGCTGGAATTTTCTAAGAAGCCAGAATCACAACTGAAAAAAGCTTCCATGAGACTAGCCAAGAAGCAACCCCTGCAGGGCTTTTTTTGATTAATCAGTGTGGAATGGCCTAGCCCATTGTGGGTGATGCTGTTGCTGAGAAGGTGGTCCTGGGGAAAGAAAAAGGCTGAGCAAGGCAGTAAGCAGCACCCCTACACGGCCCCTGTTTCAGTTCCTGCCCTGACTTCCCTGGATGATCAACTGTGATGGAGTCACGTCAGCTGAGATAAACCCTTTCCTTCCTAAGTTTCTCATGGTCACGGTGTTTATGACAGCAACAGAAGCCTCGCTAAGACGTTAATGAACGCAATATGTTTCCTCCAGTCTTAATACTTTTGTTACACTGAAAATTGTTTTGGATGACAGTGGTCATCCTTGTTTTCTTTCTCTTACCACCTCTCATTTTCACTTAAAGTTGCATGCGCACTTCCAACTTCAGACTTCTCACCATGTAAACTACATTTTATTATACAATATTTACAAATGATGTTTTATTATACAATATTTAAAAATGATGTTTCAAAATCAGATAGCTACTTTAGACAAATGGTTCTCAGAGTGTGTCCCTGAGCTGGCAGTGTTTACAGCCCCCTGCACATTTCTTAAAACTTGCCTCATCAGATGGAGCTAGAAAAAAAAATCATCCCGAGTGAGGTAACTCAGACTCCAAAAGACAAATATGGTATGTATTCACTTATAATATGTGGCTGCTAGCTGCTAAGTCTTCGACAAACGGGTTTCAATCCATATAACCACTCTTAAGGACAGACTCCATGTCCAACAGACAGCCAATACAAAACCAACTCACAGACATCTGTGGATGCTCTTTATCTCACACTGCGTTGTAGGGCATTTTCTTTTTACTTTACTGGTTCTCGGTGTATATATGATGACTTCTTATTTTGCATCTCCGTGGGATTTCTCTCTGTGTGAAATCTCTGTCTATTTTTGTTTCTTGAGCTTTTTCTTTGGCCCTTTTTCTTCTGTTAGTTTGCTCTTCTTGTTCTTCTGGCTTTTCATCTTTATCTCATTTTATTATTATTATTATTATTATTATTATTATACGCCTATTCATAGCCTAATGACAGGGTGAAAAGTGTATGAATAGGGGTGCATGGGGAAGTAGGGAGGATCTGAGAGGAACTGGAAGGATAAATCATAACCTGAATTTATTTTACTAAAATAATCTATTTTTAATTTTAAAAATAAAAATCAAAAACCTGACAATGTCTCAGCCCCAATGGAGGCCTAGCAAATCAGAATCTCTAGGTCAACCCACGGGTCCCAATTTTTACAAGGCTGTCAGAGGTTCCAATGAGCCCAAAGAGGATGACAACCTTATAGAATGGGCCAGGGAAGGAATTCTATAGATGTTTACCTCTGCTGTGGATGGAGCAGGCAGCCACACACAAGCCATCACCAACTAAGCATCACTGCGTTCCATACAGCCTTGTCCATCACAACAGCAGGCTGGCCGGCTGGCTGACTGGCAGGACGCAGGTTGGCTGACTCTTGCTTCACCCTGATGGAGATACTCCGGACTGGTCTGCATCCTTAATGTCTTCCTTGGAAACCACAAACTGAAACCATTCTCACTGGGCTCTTTGTTATTAGTTGTGTCTATATTTACAGAAAATCAACTTAAAGTCTTGTAGATTTTTCTTATCTATAGGTTCCCACTGTTTGTGTGATGCAGCTCTTTCCTAGGTATAAACCCTCTCTGTTCTTACCTCCAAATTAACGTTGTAGCTTTAAAAGTGAAAATCCTTTATGTCATGCTTATGTTATCATGGCAGGGTAGTCTTCCAGCTCTGCCTCATAATGTACTACCTTCATGGTGCGCTACCCTCAAGGATGCACTACCTTCACTGTGCGTTACCCTAATGGTGCGCTACCCTCACGGTG
>JAQHUG010000123.1:2072349-2095439 GCA_028555095.1 Dicrostonyx torquatus
GGAGGCCTGCCCCTTTCTGAGAAATGGATGGGTGGGGCTAGTGAAGGGGAGGAGAGGAAGGAGGTGAAACTGTGGCTTCTATGTATGTAAAGTAAATTTCAAAAATTTAATAATAAAAAAAAGGCCTTCTCTTGCCTGTGATAAACATCATCTTGTTCTTTCATGAGTTTTAGTTCTTATTCCACTTATTGTCTGGTTAGCCAATGCTTGATAATTAGAAAAATTTATCACTATATTTCTCTGGAATTTTATAAAATTAAGAACAGGGTAAATTGTCTTTGGTGAAGTTTGGAAAGATGAGTCCTAGGCTAGATTTCATATCCCTTTACCTCCAGATTCTCTAGAGGTATAATAGAATAGCATAGCATAGAAAGGCTTGGTCAACAGATGTCAGAATTGTTAATCCTATGTGGCAAAGGAGAGAAATTATTGGCTTCAACTGAAATTGACCAAAGTGGAGAGTTGACCTGCTATAATGGTTCTGCAATAGACTATGTCAAATGTCTTCTACAAATAGATGATAGACAGACAGACAGATAGATAGATAGATAGAAAGATAGATAGATAGATAGACAATAGATAGATAGATACCTATATACATAAACAAACAGACAGATAGATCACAGATGATAAACAATAGATGATCAAAACATGGTTAGGTGATATATATATACGATCTATAGATGACAGAAGACAAATGGATAGTAGATAATAGAGGAATAATTGATAGATGAAAGATAAAAGAAAGACAGATAAGAGAGTAGATAATAGATGTGGCTTGTCTTAGTCAGGCTTGGAAGGATCCTGAAACACATCCCTTGTCATGTGTTTACTTGAGAAGCACAGCCTGGAGAGGGAACTCCGAGCAGAGCCTGCTTGGAGACAAGGATCCTGCTCCTCCGCCTGGTGAGAACTGCTTACATTGTGCTGCCCTCAAATGTAATCCAAACAGCAAAGCAGGCCAGGTTTTTAGAGAAAACACTCTTCGCTCCCCTTGATGGCAATTTGGAGACTCCATGGTTGGTGTGGCTAACAACAACAATAAATGAACAGGAACTGGAAAGGATAAAATCTCAAATGTCTTGTAATAGAAAACAGACATTTTCCCTGCCTTTCTAGGACTGATTAGATCCCAGAGTAGAATACCTACAGACAGGAATGATAGGCATAACACTTATTTCCCAAGGCACCATAGCTTAAACCTCTCTGTTCACTTAATGCACTGATTCTAGGTAATGCCATTTAGTGCTTCTCCAATGCTCCAAGAAAATACCTGTTTTTAAGCAAAAATGCTCAGCGTAGCATAAATCCTCTCAATTACTTTTACTGCTGTTCCTGACAGAAAAGGCAAGTGGCTGTATCCCGATCTGTCTGCCTGGTGATCTTGCATCCTGCCTTGTATTTAGGGCATTCATTGCAAATATTGTGAATAAAATTATGTTTACCTCAAACTAAACAGTGCCACAACGGGAGAATCCAATATGGTCACAAAGTTGTATATCTTATCCCTTTGCAATTCAATTTAGGAACAAAGCAAATAGAAGAGAGCTGTTTAAGAAAGAGATGCAGTCAAGGGTATCCTTAGACTGCCGAGTGAGCAGAGAAAGAAACCCGAATGGCTTCTCCTGCAGAAGAAGTCAAGTGATATATTAAAGACCCTTTTCCATGCATATTCAGAATGTTCTTTATATTCCTTTTTAGGTCATTTTTGCAAGATTCAATCTGTTAACCACAAAGTGAAAACAGGATTTCCAGAAAAGAAGACAGAATTATACATGTTAGCATTCATGAAAGTTGAAGCTTTTGGTTCCATAAATTAGGGGATCAGCAACATAAACATGGGGTTTTGGGGCCTCAGGACTTAGCCCACTGCTGTCACACATGCAAGCTCACAAGCACTGAGATTCAGAGTTCTCCTGTGATGCTTTCCCACAGATGGAGAAATGCAAACAGCAACAGGGAACTGCTTTCAAGATGGTGTCCATACAACCCCAGCAGAATGACTACACAGAGACAAGGTCTGGTTCTCAAGATGAAGCATGTGACCAGTGGCTGCTCAAGTGGCTTCTCGGTGACTTTAAAGGGGTTTGCCCTATGGAGTCTCCACACTAGATAGAAAACCCTTGGCCAATCAGGATCTTGCTGTTCATTGAGGAGAAATAGACAATAGATGATTGACAGATGATAGATAAATGAAAGAAGAAAGATTGAAAGATAGATAATAGATAAATAGATCATTGATTGCTAAATAGATGCTATGTAGATAGATAATAGATTGATAGACAGATTGATAGATGATAGTTAGGTAGATATATGATAGATAGATTGATAGATAATAGACAGCTAGATAGATAGATTATAGAGAGATTGAGAGATAGGTAGACATATGATAGACAGATAGATGGATAGATAGGTAGATTATAGATAGATAGATAGATCATAGGTAGGTAGATGATAGACAGATAGATCGATGATAGACAGATTGATAGGTAGCTAGATGTTAGACAGATAGATGGATAGATAGATGATAGACAGATTGATAGATAGGTAGATAAATGATAGACAGATAGATGGATAGATAGATGATAGACAGACCGACAGACAGATAGATACTTGCACTGTGCTGCTTTTAAGTGTAAAACAAACAGCAATAAAGCTGTGATTTTTTTAAAGGATAGGTGATGGATAGCTAGACAGACATACAGGCAATAGGTGATAAGTGGATAATAGGCAGATGATAGATGATATAGAAATGGACAGAGCTACAGAATAATGAGTTGGCAGATACTGGGAGTCTAAGAAGTCGTGTGAACATAAGAAGACTTGAGGACAGAGAAGCAGGGAATCTGTTACAACAGGGATGAGATGAGTCCCTGGAGAGACAACTGTGATCCCAGAGTCAGTTTTGGGGCTTCTTCAGCATTCAAATTCCTGTGCATTTTCCCTTTCTTGCTTTGATCATTTACTTTTTTTCTTAATATTTATTTATTATTTATACAATATTCTTTCTGTGTGTATATGTCTGCAGGCCAGAAGAGGGCACCAGACCTCATTACAGGTGGTTATGAGCCACCATGTGGTTGCTGGGAATTGAACTCAGGACCTTTGGAAGAGCAGGCAATGCTCTTAACCACTGAGCCATCTCTCCAGCCCCCTGATCATTTACTTTTAATTTTTAAGTTATGTATATGTGCATGTGGGTAGAAGTTCAAGTACAGGCCAGAAGAGGGCAGCAGATTCTCTGGAGCTGGAGTTAGAGGAGGTTGTGGTATGCTTGTGGTGAACACTGAGAACTGAAGTTCACTTCAGGAGCAGTATGCACACTTAATTGTTGAGACGGCTCTTTAGTCTCTGTTTCTCCTTTCTTAAAACAGGCATCCCCATTACTCCCCCAGTGCTAACTTGGCCCTTCTAGTAGAAGACACCCAGTCTTCAGTTGGCTAGGATTACAGACCATGTATGACGTGGCATGTTGCATGTGAATATTAATCCAGTATTGACTGGGATTCCTAAATATCTGTTCATGATGGACACAGTGCTCAAAGAGAACTAGGTCAAGGGACAAGCTTGAGGCTCTCAAGCGTGTGTTGTTTGTAATTTCATGTGGGTAATATAGACAGATACAGCTATAACACTGATTGTGCTTATGTTAGCCATTTTTATTTGAAAATGAACTTCTGAAAAAAATGTTTTTGTATTCAGTTTATGAGAGGAAAATTAATAGAACAGGAGTCACTATCAGTTTCTCATAGCAGTGAATTTAAATAGCAAGAATTGAATATTTATTTAGCATTTAAAGATTGTACCATGCTTACAGCTTGAGGAAAAATATCTACTTTGGGAAGTGAAAAGTAAATTTAGAAGTATTTTAAACAAACTGAGAATCTACTAAGTTCCAAAGAATAGAGCTTTATAACTAGTGTTCCCAAAACAGATGAGAGGAAGTAAATCTGTCAAGTTGATCTCCTCAGTCTCTCATGGCTTGGGGAGCCCAAGAGGGGAGAGGTGGAACAGAGCGCGTGACTCAAGTATTCACCTACTATTGGGCTCGAGGTTTAAGGCAAGAGATCTAAAAATGATGCTAACTCTGAGTCAAGGCCTAAAATTTAAGTGGGAAGCACTGTGCTAAAGGTATACAGTCTTTATATGGAAGGTATAAACTAAATAAACAGACATAATAATATATGTATATAAATCTTAGGTGAATAAAAGCCAGACTATAAATCCTCAACTTACTGCTGTGTGCACTCAGTCTTTTAACAGTATATTTTATTCTTTGCAGGTTCTCATCTTGGGTTTTGCACAGTAGAAAACATTGGGGGTGAGCTTTGTGATCACAGTGAGACTGATCCAGGGGCCATTCCATGTCACTTCCAAAGTTTCCACCCAGCCAGATCCTGCACATCCTTCCTGAGGGTCTGGTCTTGTGAGTCTGCCCTTTTAAACACTTTCTTCCAACTCCCTAGAATTAGCCCATGTCCCTTACCCAGTGCTCAGCCTAGTCTGTTCATTCCTGTCTGCTCAACAACCAACCTCTAAGCTTCCTTCGGGATCCTCCCTGCCTGTGCCACAACACAAGGCTCCTCCAACACCACATCCAACCTCTTCACAGAGAAAAATCCTGTGCATTCCCCTCCATGGTCTAGCCTAGTGAGTCCACTAGATCCTTCCCTCCATGCACCCTCCCCAAACTCCAGATCTATCCCATACTCCAGACTTGGATTGGGACATATGTCCTACATACATCCAGTCTCGTGTCTACTTGACTTTATCTATCTTAAGCCATTTTCAAACTCTAGGCCCAACTTGAGCTACACATCTTTCTTCTTCCCGAAACTGCTCTATCCAAACCAGGCACAGAACAAAAGAATACCACATCATGAAAATACAAACAACATGATCAAGCCAGCATCTCCCTTCCAAAACCTTCCAGTTCTATAGATAGTTATCCAGATGAACTCCAGGACATAGAGTTTCAAAATAACAACAAATTTTAAATGATAAGTCAAGGTGCTTAAGGAAAGAATTGAAAAACAATGAATGTCTGAGATATGTCAAGAAAACACAATAGTGGAAAGGACAAGGACAATCCAGTATTTGAAACTGGAATTTAATAAAGATATAGGAACTTTGAAAAGAACTCAAGCTGAAAACTGAAAACCCCAATAACCTAACTCCAAAACTCAAAGGAAGGCCTTGTAAGTAGACTGAATCAATCAGAAGTCACAAAAGACCAAACTTTCTAATTATATGCATAGAAGAGAAAGAAGAATCCCAAGCCAATGGCACAGACCAGATCTTCAACAAGATCACAGAAGAAAACTTCCTGAAACTAAGGAAAAACATGTCTTTACAAGCCCACAAAAACACACAAGACCAGAAAAGAAAATCCCCACAGACAATCATAGTTATAATAGTAAAAATACAGAGCGAAGGGAGTATATTAAAAGCTGTAAGAGAAAAAAATCCCACAAGTCACATATAGAGGAAAACCCATCAAAAAAAAAGCAAAGTTTCTTATAAGAAACTTTGAAAACCAAAAGTGCCTAAAGCAATGCATCCCAAATCTTAAAAGATCATGGCAGCCAACTTAGATTAATACACCCAGCAAAACTATCTGACATAGTTGAAGGAAAAAGAAAAACTTTCCATGATATACATATACAGTCTAAAAAAATTACACTACAAGCCAAACATACAGAAAATAGAGGAAGCAATATTTTGGGTTGAAGAGATGTATGGGCACAGTCAAAAGACTACAGAAAGAAATATGAAGTCTTAATTATTAGAGCTCAAAGTATCACTAAGAACACAAACAATAACACTAAAATACAGCAGCACAATGACAATTAATATACATTTCAATAATAACTAGAAATTCATAGCCTTAATTCTTCAATCAAAAGACACAGGCTGGCTGAGTTGATCAAGAAACAATATCCATAAGAAATATATCTTAGATTTAAAGATAGTCATTGCCTTAGAGTAAATGGATGTACAGAAGTTCTCTAATGGGTTTAGGAAGCAAGCACTTCAAACTAAGATTAACCAGAGGAGATAAGGAGAGACACTTTATTCTAATCAAGGGAACAACAACCAAGAAAACATTACTATCATAAACATACATGTATCAAATTCTTGTGCTTCTAATTTCATAAAAATGTACTACTGGCTTTAAAGATAGGTATTAATATCAACCTTTTAACAGTAGCTAATTTTAATATTCTATTTTCTCCAAAAGACAGATCATTTGAATATAAAATAAATAGAAAAACAAGAGAATTAAATAAAAATATACATCAAATGGTTTTAATACTATCTCCAGAATACCATATTTAAACACTAAAGAATACTCATTCTCTGCAGCCACAAATGGATGCCTCTTTAAAACAGGCCACATCCTGAGATGTAAAACAAATCTTTATGAGTTCAGAAAGATTGAACTAATTCTGTTTATCATATATAACTAAAATGCAATAAAACAAATTTGATAGCCAACAAATCTCCAAAAATCATGGAGATACAGAGATTAATTCATTAATGAATGATGAATGGGTCAAAAAATAAATCAAGAAAAAATTTTAAAAATTATTGCAATTAAATGAAAATGAAAATACATCAATACCTCTGAGACAATTCAAAAGCAGTCCTATGCAGCCTACAGAATGGGAAAAGATCTTCACTATCCCCGCATCAGACAGAGGTCTGATCTCCAAAATACACAAAGAACTCAAGAAAAATTGGTCACCAAAAGAACACNGAGGGGAGCAGAGAAAAATGTAGGGCTCAATAAATATCAATAAAAAAGAAAGCAGTCCTATGAGGGAAATTTGTAGTTCTAAGTATCCACACTAAAAAAATAAGAAACATGGAAGAAATCAGAATGAGAACAAATAAATGGACTAATGGTTCAACTAAAAACTTTGGAAAAATAAGAACAAACTGCATTCAATCCCAATCAAAAGCAATGAATAATAAAAGTCAGAGCAGAAATCAATGAAAGAGAGAAAAGAAAACAATGAGGCAAGGAATTTAAGTGTCAGTTCTTTGAGAAGGTGAATCGGATCGGCAGAGCTTTGGCCCAATGAACCAAGGTAGGTCCCACATTAACAGAGTCAGAACTGAACAGGAAAACATTACAGCAGTTGCAAAATGATTGAGACTATTATGCGAAGATTTTTAAAAACTTCTTCTCCATTAAACTGGAAAACAAAAGAAATGGGTGGATTTCTAGATACAGCCAGACCACCAAAATCAAAACAAGAAGTCCATATCCTAAGAAGAGCGAGGACAAAGAAGGATTGACATAGTAATAAAAAGGCTTTTGGCTAAAAAGTAAATAAAAGTCCAGGGCCAGATGGAGTCACAGCAAAGTTCTAACAGACATTCAAAGAAGCTCTCCAATCAAACCTTCTTAAACTATTTAAAAACTTAGGAACAGAAGGAATACTCCCAAGCTCCTTCCATGAAGACAGTATCCCTCTAATGTGATCACTTGAAAACTAGGTGACCAACAAAAAAGAAAGCTACATCCCCAGTGAACAAAGACTAAGAGATGCTCAATAAAATATTTGCAAAGAGATTACAGACATGCATCAAAAAGACAATCCTTGACCAAGTTGACTTCATCCCTTGAATGTTGGAATGGTTCAACATTTGCAAGCCAATAAATACAATAAGGCATGTAAATAAACTTCATCTCACTCATTACAGAAAATGTCTTTGGTGAAAATCCAACATGCCTTCATGGTAAAAGTCCTAGAGAATGTAGTACTACGGGAATATACCACACTAAGAAAAGCTAGGCATGAGAGCCCAATAGCCAACATCATACTAGATGGAGGAAACTGGAGGAAATGCTACTGAGATCAGAACTGAAACTGGGCAAATAGCTAATTTCACTCTTTTTTAACATTGGGCTTGAAGCACTAGCTGGACTAATAAGACAAAAGAAGGAAGTTAAAGGACTAAAAATAATGAATTAAATTTACATATATGCATTATATGTGTGCATGTATTTACATGTGTACCAGTGTGTGGGGGGGTGCACACGCTTTTCTGTGAATACAAAGACCAGGCCATAGGTCAGTATTGGGTGGCTTCCTTATTTATTTGTTTATTTACTTATTTATTTATTTTTATTCATTTGAGCACAGTCTCTCATCCAGCTAGAGCCATTCAGGCAGGTTAGGTAGCCTGCAGGTGCTATAGGAAGTATTACAGCTTGTATCAGCTTGTATTGGGGCGTGGCCTCTCTTACTTTTTATGGAGAAGCCTAGCATGCGTGCATCCCTTCTCTCTCATTCCCCTTGCTCCGTGCCTGGTCGGCTGCTCCTTTGGGTTGTGTGATTCAACCAGTCGAGTGGAGAATTCTGATTTGGGAGTTTACCTTTTAATAAATGCCTATTTCTTATTTCTGAGCTACTGTGGGATTTCTTTTAAGCGTCTGACCACCATAACTCCCAGGACAAGCAAGATCTAAGGATTCACCTGTCTCTGTTTCCTCCAGTTCTGGGGTTATAGGCACATGCCATCATGCCTATCATTTTCAACATGGGTACTAGGGATACGATATGATATCGGGTCCTCAGGCTTGCACTTTATCAACTGATCCATCTTTCTACCCAAAAAAGTATTTTGTAATATTTATTACAATTAAAATTTCTCATTAAATCTACCCATTACACATGGCATTGTGCTATCTAAAATCATTCTTACACTAGCAATGTTGTACATGTTTTAAGGCAACTCTATTTTAATGATTAAGAAACAGTAGTTTCCAAATAAATGAATGCTGACTGCAAAGGCAGTTAAAGAGAACATCCCCAAGCTGTGTGGTCAGTGGCCCATAGATCCGGGTCTAAAGATTATGATCTGAGCTCTTGAACTCACATGAGAACTCAAAAAGAAGAGCTCAGACTAGGTCACACACATGGAGCCACACAAATAACCCATCCTTTAGTCGCCTTATCGTGTAGTTACTTCTCAGGGAAGACCCCATAAACCACACTAGTACCAACGAGAACAGACTTTTGTAGAATGGATATACTGAGAAGCCAGTTCACCATCCAATGACTTCTGCAGTGACAGACTTGAAATCACCTTCTCTCGTAGGACTCTCCCTCATCCATGGGGGAAAGACAGGGAAAAGGAAACTGACATGAAGCATGGTGATCATGGTTTCCTTTGCAGGGCTAGGGCTCAAAGTCAAGGTGCATGACGACCCGCCTTCGTGTAGAGGGAGGGTCTCTACAGCTTCCCTAATTGATCGCTCCATCAACAAGCAGCTCCTCTCCACTCCCTTCCTATGAGTCTCAAACCAGACCCCAAATCAAGTTATGAGGATGAAGATCACATAGCCACGTATGTGCGAGCATGCTCTTGTGTACATCCTTCCACCCATGCATACATATACATATATGCATGTACATACACAAATGTACACATGGATGTACACTCATAAACACACACATATAGGTACACACACACATACACACACACGCACATACACACAACCTTGTCAATTGGCTATGTAATGCACTGTTTTTGTTGTTGTTGTTTTTTGTTTTTGTTTCTGCAAAACCTGGTATCACGGTATTGACTTCTGTGGATGTGAGACTATGAGCCCTTACTTGTTATTAAGAGTTTAGAAGAAACTAATAGAATTCTAATCATGGAAATACTATAAAAGTGTATTTCAAATGCTTGCTATTTCAGTAAAGATGGTGTTCTAAGTATGGTTGGGTTTCTGTGCAGTGTAAGCAAGTGTTGTGAGCTTCCAGATAAAATCATGGCAGTAAATCCTCAAGAAGCAGATGGGGTGGAGGGAAACACAAAAGCAGTGTCAGGAAAGTTTGGGGGTAATGCATGAACCCCGGTTTCCTTATTGGTTTACATGTTTGAGTAGGAAAGCACATGGTAAGTATTTGACTTCGGTTGTCCCAAAACCATATCATGCAATAAAAAGCTATTCATTAAATGTTCTATTATTTCAAAGTAATGATAGCTACCTTATGGAAAGGTTGTGGGCTCATGATGTACGGATGAAGTACGGATCAACTGCCATCCAAGTCCTTACAGCTGGCTATAATTTTGCCGTCACAATGCTTTGTGAGGTCACACCTGTGAGCAGGGGTGGATCCATTTGAGCTGACAGCAAAGCTACAGCTGGAGGCAGAGCATAAGTTCTTGGTTTCATTGAGTCCATTTCGAACACAGTCAGTTCCGAGGCTTGCAAGAAAAGATGGACTGAGTGGACATGTCCGGAGCCCTTTCTGGTATCCAGGAAGCTCAAGTCTTTCTTTTTTTTCCTTTCTTTATTATTATTATTATGATGATTATTATTTTATTACTTTAAAAAATACCAATCTAACCTACTCCCTCCCCTCTTCCCACTCCCTCCCCACACTGACCTACCCCTTCCCCCTCCAATCCTAAGAGAGGACTAGGCACTGTGCCCTGTGGCAAGTCCAAGGCACTCCCCACTACATCTAGGTTGAGAAAGGTATACATCCAAAGAGAAAAGAATCCCAAAAAGCCAATAATGCAGTAGAGACAAATCCCAGTGCCACTATCATTGGCCCATCAGTCTGCCCCAACTGTCAGCCACATTCAGGGGGACTAGTTTGATCCCATGCTCATTCACTCCCAGACCAGCTGGAGTTGGTGAGCTCCCATTAGCTCAGGCAAACTGTCTCAGTGGGTGAACCCCTCATGGTCTTGACATCCTTGCTCATACTCTCACTCCTTCCACTCTTCAACTGGACCTTGGGAGCTCAGTCCAGTGCTTCGATGTGGTTCTCTGCATCTGTTCCCATTTGTTGTTGGATGAAGGTTCTATGATGCTATTTAAGATAATCATCAGTCTGACTACAGGACAAGGCCAGTTCAGGCACCCACTTCTTTATTGCTTAGGGTCTTAGCTGGGGTCACCTTTGTGGATTCCTGGGAATTTTTCTAGGGCCAGGTTTCTTGTTAACCCCATAAAGATATCTCTTTCCTTATTCTCATATCTGTCCATCCTCCATCAAGTCTTTCTTAATACTGTCGAGGCCATGAGAGAACCTGATAGCATCAGGCACGTTGGATTGAATGAACCAGTTCCTTCTCACAGCTGGAACAGAACAAAATGCAGCCCCATTTGTTTTTTAACAAATACGCCACAGTTTCCTGTGTTGTGTGAATTATGCATCCATTTGTATGAGGTATTATTGACTCACATGCATACATTCTGCACTTAAGACTGATTTCCAGACTGAAAAATAAGTCCGGGGAATTTCCTAGGAAGTGACAAACATAAAGAAGTGGCTCTTGTTTCTCCCGACTCGTTAGTTATTCAGTTCCT
This sequence comes from Dicrostonyx torquatus, assembly GCA_028555095.1. Lineage (NCBI taxonomy): Eukaryota > Metazoa > Chordata > Mammalia > Rodentia > Cricetidae > Dicrostonyx > Dicrostonyx torquatus. Next base: position 2,083,694 of record JAQHUG010000123.1, read on the forward strand.
CAGCTGGCCCCAGCGCCATAGTGCTGGTGTTGCGGGCAGGTTTAAGTGGAAAGCCTGCCTCGTTCCTAACTATTGTGTTACACTCACAATCTGTCAGTGACAGCACCACTTTCAGCCCTGCTCTAGTTAAGGCCATGTTGTTTCTCTGTTGGTTAAACAACCATTTCCAAGTTGAAAAAAAAAAATCTCAGCCTCAAAATTCCTCTGGGCCACAACACAGCCTTGGGCATCTTATGCTAAAAAGGACTTGAAAATACCATCCAAGGCATTTTAAAATCCCTTGTGGGGGTGAGAGGATCTCCAATTAGACTCTGTATTAAAAATACAATAAAATAACGCTTATTTGGTTGTCTTGAATTTTTTTAAATTGAGCTTTAAAAATTACAATAAAAAATAAATGACAACCCTCAATGTCTTTCTTCTTTAGTATTTTTTTTTTTCAAATGGCACCAGAATGCGTGTGACCAGAGTCATTACAAAACAGGGAGATTAATAACCAGAAAGCTCTCGGTGACAATGTGCGTGAACGGGCCACATGTCCATGACATTTTCCTGCATCCACTCAAACAGATGGGCCTCCAGGGTGAGCTGGCCTCTGAGGAGATGAATGAGATTCCACAGCTCTTAACACAGTGGCATAGAAATGGCCCAGATTCAGTGGCAGGGGCATTCTTACGGAGACAAAGCAGGGCCACAAAGGTGTCCTGTCCCAGTGTCTATCAATGCGGATCCATCCGTTATCGAGCCCCATTCATTCTCATTAAAGCCACATTCAGTATCAGATGACACTGTTCAGGCACCCCATGGAAATCCCGAGGACCTGATCATCCATTAACTAGGATTGATGCTGAAGTGGCTGATCTGGCTAGAGAAGGCTGTGACAGCCCCATACTAGACATCCAAGCCAGAAAAGCGGCAGAAATCAAACACAGAGATAAAGCAGAGTCATCCATGAGCAAATGACTAAGGCCCTCTGAGCTGGCAAAGGTCATTCAAGACATTGAAATTCAATAAGGGGCCTGTAAGCTAAGGAAAACAGGAGAGCACCAGGGAACCTAGCTTGCAGAAAGGCTGGAGACCAACGCCCCCTTTTCTATAGGAAGGAGTCAGCATGGGGCATACTTTGCAAAGGAGCTGGGGGAGCCATGGCTGCAAGGCACATCTGGCACACAGGTGTGTGGCCTGATCTTCCCATGCCAGCAATCAGCAACCACTTACCAGGAATTCTATTGTTGGTTTGGATGGAAAGCAGAAAGAATTATAGCTCCTATATTTTGATGATTTTTTTTTTACAAAAATATGTCAATTTCAGCTAAAACCTTCTTTCCCCCAGTAGATTATCTGTTTAACCCACCGACTTAATTAGCTAGCTCCTTGGTGGATCAAATGATATTAGTGGGTTAGAGTTATATTGCCACTGGAGCAGCCATTTAATTCTGGCAACTCTAAAGCAAATTATTTCATAAATGGATAGTTTATTCAATTCTGTTCAGTTCCAATTCAATTCTGAGTCCTTCTATGACCATAGTACTGAGATAGACCTGTGAGGGAATGGGAGCTCAGGAGAACCAGTCTTTGCTCACCACAGACCAAGGCAAGGGTGACTTGTCCCAAACTACAGTCCTGCAATGCAATGCAAATATAGTGTAGGATTGTGGAGGTGGGATAGAGTCCCAGTAACTATCCCGTGTAGACAGAAGGTGGAGGTAACAGCGATGGAAATCCAAAGAGCCAAGTAAGAATATTACAGTTCAATAAATGACAGTGTGAAATGCAAATCTCACACCAGGATACAGAAATGAAGGACACACTCATGTTATCTGCTCTCTCTCTCTCTCTCTCTCTCTCTCTCTCTCAAGTATATCAGAGCCTTGTGGGGAAAAAGAGAGCTCTTCAGGGTTTACTCCGCACTCAGATAACAGTTGCTGTCCAGTGTTAGTAGAGCATAGAGGGTGAGCACGGAAGCCAAGGAAAGGCTGGCCAGTGATGACTGAACGGGGGCAGAATGCAGACCCTCAGCCCGAGAGAGGAAGGGAGGAATGTGGACAAGAAGGAGGAAAGGAGGAACCTGCACACACTATGATGGAGATCAGACTGAGCTACACAAACCCCTTGAGAGCTGCTAGCTCGATGGAATCAAAGTTTTATTGTTAGATCTTCACAGTAAAATGTCCACTTGGAAGCTCGGCAGAGAACGGGTTGGTGGCATACGTCAGATGAGCAGCCACAGCGGATTTGGGTCGTTGGACCACATTGAAGGACACGAAACACTGGTCCCTGTCTGGGACACATCAAAGGATAAGACTTAAGGAGGTGTGGATGGGTGGGACTTGGGATGGAATGGTAGGAAAGAGCCGGTGGGGACTCTGAGATTCAGATTTTGGAAACAAAAAAGTAGTGTCCTTCATCAAGCTAGAGGGAGGAAAGAAGTAACAGGGGTGGATAGAGATGACTTGAGATAGCTCCCAGGATGCACCTGTGGAGTTTACGAGTGATGAATAACACCGACGTCTTATGTAGCTCATCATATATGGCTTCTTAAAGATCTGTGATTACAGAAAGAATACTGTCCGTGAGATGAATATCCTAAATGCAAAAAGCAGAAGCACAAGCTGATGTCCAAATGCAGGAGGCTTTAATGTCCTCTGACTTCCCTGCAGTCTTCCATGTGTCTCTCTAGAGGAGTGGAGTTGAGAAGGCTTAGTTGATATCACCAGGCGCTGACTCAATTTACTTGGCTCTTTCATTTAGTACGTTCTTACTAGTTCTTACTAAGTAGCTGCTAGGTATCAGAAAAGTGAGGAATTTGATATAAAGAACACTCTGCCCTTGTGTTTCTTGGCTCATCGGAGTGAGGAAATACCTAGGAAAACCACTCCTAAGGGGGAAAGACTCAGTGGCCTGAGAGTTTCCATTCAAACTCACTTGTGTTTCTGGGCCTGTGATGGGTTAGAGAAGCATGGGGGGAGCATGTAGTGGACGGGGGGAGCATGTAGTGGATGGGGGAGCATGTAGTGGATGGGGGGAGCATGTAGTGGATGACGGAGCATGTAGTGGATGGGGGGAGCAGGTAGTGGATGGGGGAAGCATTTAGTGGATGGGGGGAGCAGGTAGTGAATGGGGGGAGCGTGTAGTGGATGGGGGAGCGTGTAGTGGATGGGGGAACAGGTAGTGAATGTGGGGAGCGTGTAGTGGATGGGGAGAGTGTGTAGTGGATGGGGGGAGCATGTAGTGGATGAGGGGAGCATGTAGTGGATGGGGAAGCGTGTAGTGGATGGGGGGAGCAGGTAGTGGATGAGGGGAGCATGTAGTGGATGGGGGAGCATGTAGTGGATGGGGGAGCATGAGTGGATGAGGGGAGCATGTAGTGGATGAGGGGAGCATGTAGTGGATGAGGGGAGCATGTAGTGGATGAGGGGAGCATGTAGTGGATGGGGGAGCATGTAGTGGAGCAAAGTCTGCCATTGCATGCTGGTCAGTAAGCAGTGTAGGGACACTCATGTGTATTTTAATAACTAAAGCTTGCCTGAAGTTCAGAGAGTAGAACAGCCCCACTGGTCAGCCTTACGGACTGCAATGGTGACGCATACCTTTAGTCCCGGCAGCCACACGAGTTTGCCATAGAAACCGGGCAGTAGTGGTGCACACCTTTAATCCCAGCACTGGAGAGGAATATCAGAAGGAAGGAGACAGCTCTCACCCACAGTCTCATTCTGAGATTCCTGGAGGCAGGGAATCTGACCTTCAGGTTGAACCCCAATTTCTGTGTCTGAATTTTTGTTTATTGTTCTGCAATTCAGGCTAAGGATGGAGGGGAGGTGACAAGGGAAAAGATAAAGCCTTCAAAGGATCCCAAGTCACTTGCTGTCTCCAGCCAGCCTCTGCCTCTTAATAGTTCATTCAGCTATGAGCTCTCCAATCAGATTGTCATAATCCAATCACCTTGTAGTAGCATCACCAGCACAGAAGCCTTTGGGGGACTCTCCAGACCCAAGGCAATGTTACATATCAATAACAAATTAGGTTGTGGCCAACAGAGAGTTGTAACACACAATGAAACCTGCTTGACATAAGGAATGAGCCAAATGCAGTGGGATTTTAGAACGTGGTGGGTAAATTGTCAAATCAGAACAAGGGATGGGGGATGGTACAGAGGTGACTTTTAGTGAGATTTTCTTCATTATTGAAGTATATACATTAATTTTGATTTGAGTTTTAACTTTCCCCATTAAAATAACAGTCTTCACCACTGAAATATTGGATGCCACTTTCCACTGGTAGAGTTTTTTGCTTTTCATGATTTAGGAGAAAAAACAGGGTTAATGGCCAAATCTTGATTCCCCCATGACATTACTATATTTTGAGAATTATACTTATTGAATAGCTGCCTCCTCATGGTAATTTAGCCAAGGTCCATGTGATTTGCATTTTTCTCTTGAAAAAAATCCTCTGTCACAGATCAAGGGGAAGGCGAGAAAAAGAATTCTGACATTAATAATTAGCTCATTTGCTTCTAAAGATGTTGATTCAACATAAGTAAATATTTTCATTTCCTTTAGGAATATTCCTTCCCTCCATCTTTCAACAGACCTAACCTTTTCAAATCCCCACAAACACATTTTGAAGTGGTTCTTTTCCAAGTAGGACAAGGAATCTCTCTGCACCTTCCCCAGCACTTAGTCTGTGCCTGGGTCACAGGAGGGATGAAGACAATCTGTCTATTTACCAGAAACTGCAGATCCTTAACTCATGGTAAGAACTACACACAGAAGCAAGCCAGAAGCTACTCATCTTGTGTAATCACAGCACTGTGTTCTTACTGCTGTTTCCCATTAGCCTGATGTCTAGAGATGGCCAAGAATGGCTTCCTAAGCCTTGCGGTTCACGATTCCAGCTTCCCATCAGACCTTCAGTAGTAGCAGTTACACAAGTGGACATGAGCCAAAGGACCATATGCCAATGACTCAATGAAGAAATTATCTATGCATGCACTTAGTGAGGATGGACTTGTGCCAGACCGACGATCATTAGTGAGCCTTTGATGACTAAGCTGATTTGGGAATAACTTGGTGTGTGTAGGAGAGTGTTACACAAGGAGCCCTGCTTGTATCTGTGTTTATATTTGTGCACCTAGTATACTCTTGCCTTCTGGTGAAGATCCACAGTTTAACACACATCAATACTGACAACACAAACACACATGCATGCGCACACGTACACACACACACACAATCTGTATCTTGGTTGGTCTGAATGATGAACGCTGTTCCAATCACAAACTCTATGAATGCTGTGATACATGGCTCTTCTCAGAAGATGAAAACTCATTCTGTATTTTGCCCTGAGAAATTTCACTCATCCTCCTCCCGGTTTGTCATGATTCCTCTAGAAACTGTGTGTGGAGGAAGCCTGCTATCCTTGTAGCTCATACGATCTCAGAGACGATGGATTTCCCAGAGAAGCACCATCATGGTGGCTGGTGGCCCGTGTGGCCCTTTTTAGCTTATGGGTGTTGAGGAGTACATAGGTCAAAGTGTATACTGCTCTAAGTAGTCTTTTAAGTGATGTTAATTTACTCCCATAATAGGTTAGCTGCCAAGACATATCTGTGGACTCTCAAATAGACTGTGTGGAGGCTTTTAAAAGTCAAATAATTTTAATATACCAAACATGTCTATTACTGTATGTGTGTAAATCTATATAAATCTATTATGTACACATATACTCATAAAGAGTTCCATGGAATAGCAAACTTACTTCCTATCTGAGGGGAGGATTTAATTGATTATATGAAATAGTTATAGTTTTCTTCTCCTCACTCTTAGATTTTTAGTTCTACATAAATAAAGAGAATGAATCTGAGGAAAACCCAAAGGTACTGATTGCTAACCTATAATATTACTTTTTAAAGAATTTTTAAAAATTTTTCTAAAATAAAAAGACAAAGAAGTTAAAAGCACTGAAACCAAAATCAGAGGGGAAAAAACACCTCTACTGACACCCAAATATCTAGAGAGTATTTAAACTATTTCACTTTATAAACTTCAACAGGGATATGATTTCTGGTATTCTGGCTTATAGACTCACTTGGGAATGAATAATTCATGGGCTTTTTACTAAACCTCCAGTGTGAATCAGTCAAATATAGCCACATGGTATTCATGCTGAATTTTTAAGTACCTCAAACGTCTAGATGGAAACTTTTTCTTTTAGAGAAAGAGGGAAGAAGAATGCCGTTTTCCGTCTGCTCATGTTGCCCAGGCATGCTTTCATTATATACTTCTAAAACATCCTATAAGAGGGATTTAATTAAACAATAAACCAGTGAGCAGCACAAGTGAAGGGAAGCAACGTGAACCCCAAACTTTCAGCGCTATGCTTCCTTTATTAACATAGCATGATGAAACCACACAGAAAAGGCAATCTAATAACAGACATTCTTTTGAGCCATTTTCAGAGAGCGAAAGGACATCCACTTATTGTCCCACCCATCCGATTGGTCCATATACAGCAATAAAGGTACAATAGACGGAAACAGGAAACAGCCTGGCACAGCTGTAGCATCTTATTAGCAGCTAATGGACATCTGAGAAGAACACGCATACAATGCCGAATCGTCTGTACCAATCTCCGAAGCAATTACTCTTAATTAGCGGGTTCTGTTTATAGATTCAACTTGGTGGACCCTATGTATCAGAAGGATGAAGGCAGCTGGAGAAAGTCAGGATGCCCTTAAAGGAACAGTATTGTAAGATATCGAGGGCCTTTTTTGTTATCTTTCTTTTTGGTAAGTGAACCTTAATTTCTCTCTGCCATGGCATAAACACACCCTTTCATGAAGGATTAAAGGGAAAGTAAAAGTCTTAACAAGGCCAACAAGGTGAGAAGTATTCTTGCTGTTGTCCCAAGAAGATGGTGATGATGATGGATAATTCTAATAATGATAAAATAAAAAAAAACACTGCAACCAAATAACTGTAGAACAAAAATACTCCCCTATACTATGACTCTGAGTGCTTCCAGAATGTTCCACCCTCCCTGCCTCCATCCAAATGCAGTACTTGGATCCAGAGATACAGCACCTGCATTTTGCCTCTGCCAAATTGGAAGCCAAGGGGCAAAATAGGCAGTGTGACCAGCTGTATCTTCATAAAAGAGAGAACACAAAATGAATTTTCCAGTCCAGGATAGTCCAAGGGGTTCTGGATTTATTCACAGAGACACAGAGCCAAGGGGCCACTTCTGTAAATGGAAAAATACATTGTGTTGATGGGCTCCACCTACCACTACCACATAGAATGTGCATAGGAACAAAAAGAAGACAGCCTTATGGATAGCTGCCTACACTGTTTGTGAAATATTTTGTCTCATGTACACAGCTGTCTACATGTCCTTTTAAAAGAGAATCAACATTGTAATCGTGCCTTCTAGGGATCTGAAAGGACCAGAAGGTTGGACTCTTTAACCATCTCTGGTCATAATGATGACACACTTCTCCATTCCTTTGAAAATGAGGATAGTATTTTGCTTATATATTGGAGTTTTGCTGAAAGGACCACTGTGAACTCAGCAAGTGCCCTGATCTGTTACCCATGACTCCTTCAAGATCAGCACATGCTCTGACATTTGGTCTCCAATGGTGACACTATTTAGGAAACTTCAGGAGGTGAGTACTCACTGCAGACAGGAGGTCACTGGGGTCATGTCGCTGACCCCCTTCAAGCCTGTTTCTTGCTTCTTGTAGCATGATACAAAGAAGCCTCTTCATCTCAATCTTCAGTCACCATGATGCTCTGCCCAAGTACATGGGACCAAACAAATATGGACTGAACTCGAAAACCCTGAGCCAAAGGAAGTGTTTTCCTCCTTAGGTTAATGATTGCCAGCCAGTGGGTCACGACCCCTTGGGATTGAATCACTCATTCAAAGCGGTCCCCTTAGCCAATCAGAAATATCAGATATTACATTAAAATAAGAACAATAGCAAAATCCGTTACGAAGTAGCACTGAAAATAATTTCATGGGTGGGGGTCACCACAGCATGAGGAACTGCTTAAAGAGTGGCAGCATGAGGAAGGTTGAGAACCGCTGCCTTAGGCTGTCCTCTCAGGGACATTAGTCAAGACAGTGAAAAGCTAATACAGATATGGAGGTTATATTTTGTAGCAGCCCTGAAATATTTTTGTAAAAGACTTGTTGCCTTTGTGGACACATATATTTCTTTTCAAAGCTGCTGCTCACAGGCTTCCTTCAGCAGGGAAGCAGAGGGGTTGAGGACACCAGGATAATACAACCCCTAGAATTAACCAAGCAGGGCTTGTCGGGGCCCACACAGACTGGAGCAGCAAGCATGGATGGAGCCTACGCCAGTTCTCTCAAAATATGTTATGGTTGTTAGCTTGATGTTTTTGTGGGATTACTAGCACTGTGAGTGGTGGTGTCTCTGATTCTTTAACTTGCTCTTGGGACCCTTTTCCTCCTAGTGGGTTGCCTTGTCCAACCTTGATAGGAGGTTTGTGCCTAATCTTATCATTAACTTGTTAGGATATACTTGATTGATATCACTGGGAGGCCTGCTCTTTTCTGAAGGGAAACGGAGGAGCAGTGGATGTCAGGGAGAAGGCAGGTGGAAGGACACTGGCAGGAGGGGAGGGGAACTTCAGTTGGGACAAAGTGGTGTTGTATGAGGGAGGATTAGATAGATTAAATAGATAAAACGACCACTCACTGTTGATGGACGGCACTGCCTCTGGTGCAAAGTAGCATGCACTATTAGACCTGCCAAGACAGTGGCCTTCTGGATGGCTTCTTCAACTTTTAGCAGCATATCAATGTGCTAATTTATTTTAACCATTGCACTAAGAGGTTCATCGCAAGTCACGGAGCTGGCAAGTGGCAAGCTGGCCCAGAGTGCAGGTTCTCTCGTCTAGGACCTGCCCCTGTATCTTGCATATGGCTTTTATGACAAGTATAGACATGAAGACCCCTTGCAATTTCCATCATTCCGTGGCAACTTGTGACAGGCTGAGAGCAATGGAAGTCCCCACTTGCCCTTCTCCTGTGTATCTTAGCATGGTGCTGGAAGGATCACATTCTTTTCAGGAAGCTTCCATTGCTGAAAAGAGTTGTTTTTTGTCTTTTTGAAAATTCAGATGTGACTAACTACATAAGCTCAAGCCTAAGGCCCACTCAAGGCCCCCAGATATACAGTGTTATGAGCCTCACACCCTTAATCTGTTCCCTGATATATTCAATATGTTTTCAGTTTTTCCTAGGGTCAGCAGGACAGACAGTTTGTTGGTAAAGATTACAGACATTATTCTGGACTCACTGACAGTCATGGCTCTTTGTCAAGGAGACAGCGAGGCAGTTGGAAGGGAAGAACATGGATCCATTCAACAAAGGAACAGGGACCATGTGGCGGCCGCTAAGACAAAAATAGCTATTTTACTGTCAATGTTTTGCCTTACAGGGAACCAATAAAAGAATTGAAACATATAAATTCTGTGCTGAGATAACAAGACCACAAAGGGGTCGGGTAGAGCCTCTGGAATGTCTGCCGGTGACAATGGAGTCCACCTTACATACTGTGAGGACGAGAGCCACACAGCTCTCCGTGCCTTAAGCCCATCTGTACTCTGCAGGTTAGACATCCCAGGGCCTGGCCGGATCCCTGCTCTGATTTCATTTATCAACCAGTGTCCTGCAGAGTCTTAAGATCTACAGCCTGGCTACAGGCTCCTCCTGGCTGGAGGCTGCACCCTGGCTTTCCTGGTCACACAAAGGATAATGTACACAAGGGATTTAAAATACAGGAGTGCTGTCAGGTGTTGATGGCATGCCTCCTCACCTACGGGCAAGCTTAGGCAGATCTACCTAAGTTACTGTCAGCACAGATAAACCCAGTGCTGGGCACCCTATGCCAGGTGTCCTGGCATTACTTTAGGACTCCATTGTAGTCATTTTCCCCCAATCTTCTTCATGTTGCTCTGTCACTCAAAATTCCAGGACAGGCTCAGGCACCTCCTCACTTGACGGATGGTGATCCTGTCTTCTCGGGGTATTCATTCACTGTGTTTGCCTGCTCCTGGGAAAGTTAGTATCACAGCACTCCGCACTCCTGCTGCTCTGCAAGAACACACAATCCTTTAGGCTGAGAATATTATACGCAGCCCTGCTAAACCATTTTTGGGGACTGTGTGAACAAGTGTTACCCCTGCCTGGGTAAAAAGGAAAGCAATCTTGTCCTGTAGAAAAGTTTGCCTAGGCGCTTCAGCTCTTACCCCACTGTGGGTATTGCTGGGATGGGATAGGAGCACAGTGAACCGCCTGCTGAATTAAAGGCTGTGTTCGTGTCTCCTTGACGTCAACACTCTCTATGCATTATTTTATGTAGCTGCCACCACAGCACTCCTTCACATGGGTTAGGAACCTTATGTGATGCTGCATGATTAAAGTCGCATAATTTCAAAGACCAAGGCGGCATCCCTTGGTCTAGTCTGGACACACACACACACACACACACACACACACACACACACACACTGCTGAGTTAGTTATATAGCGTCTTCTGTCTGCCAAAATCCTGGGTCCATAGAAACAAGAGTATCATAGAAAGAAGGTTAAAAAAAAAAAAAAAGACCCAGAGAGGTCAGTGAAGAGTTCCAGGCATTCATGGATTAAGTAGAAATTCCTGGTGAGATTGGCAGTTCTCACTTATGCATATGTGGGGTACATGTGGAGAGACTCCTAAGGGGGCTTTGCGGGCCTGGTGGACCTTGATAAGAAGATGACAGTCCGGTGTGATAGTTCCTGTTCTGCTGTTCTGCTGCTGTGACTAAACACCGTGATCAATGCAACTGAAGGGCTTACTTCACACTTATGGTTCCAGAGGGATGTGTCTGCCATCACCACACTGGGGAACACATGTCAGAAGGCAGGTGTGGTAACTGAAGCAGCTGAGGGTAGTTTCATCTCAAACCACAAACAGGGCGCAGAGAGAACAAAATTGGAATGACGTAAATCTTTAAACCCTTAAAGCAGGTTCCCAGGGATACTTCCTCTAGCATGACCATGCTTCTTAAATTCCTCAAACAGTACCAGCAGCCAGGACTGAGCGTTCAAATGCTCTAGATTATGGGAGACATCTTATTCAAAACACCACACTGGGTCCCACGACATCACAGCCTAACTGAATACCAGGTGGGTTTCAGAATTGTCTGTAAGGGCAGTCAAATGGTTTCTAGCTAGAATTTGTAGAGTAAATCCAGCTGTCCCGTGCCTTGGCAATTCCCTTTGTTCTTCAGCTTGCGTGACCAGGTATGTGGACCACTCCTTCCCATTTTCCTCAGTGAGCTAACAGCTGCTAAGTGATAACCTTGGAGAGACTGGTCTGTGGGCTGGCTGGAGAGTACAGACTCTTGAACAGACAAGTCAGCGATGAACGCAAGGGCTGGAGATGATCTACCTGCCCTCCGTGGGTACTCTTACCTAGTTCCACTCAGAGTGAGTGTCCTCATTAAAGATGCAACGTTTCCACTTGTCTTTGAGGTTGGAAATGTAAAATGTCCCCATAGGCTTGTGTGTTCCCAGTTGGCAGTCTATTTTTGGAGGCTCTGGAACCATGAGATTAAGAGTCTAGCTGGACAATGGGCAAAGTCCCTCGGTTCAGGCCTTTAAAGACGGTGTTCAGTTCTGGGCCAGACCAAGCCTCTCAGTCATTATACCTTCTCTGCAATGGAAGCCT
>JAQHUG010000123.1:2101977-2133952 GCA_028555095.1 Dicrostonyx torquatus
TTAAAGGCGTGTGCCACCCAGCATTTTGCTTCTAAAATGTACGTTTTGTCTCCCTCCATTTAGCTCCCTCCTCCCACTTGACATTGCTTATCTCTGGATTTCTGACTGTCTTATTTTGCACAGTGTCTTTTGGATTAGAGTCTCAGAGTGTTTCAGCCTGTCTCTGTGAGAACATGAATCTGGCACCACCAGAATCTTCACAGTGTGTGTTGGCCCATGTGCCTCTGCACTTCTATTTGCCATGGAAAGATGAAAATTGGTATTCTCTGACAATTAGATACGCCATTAACTAAGGTGATTTCTATAATTCCCCCCAAAATGGAAGAAGAAGGAGGAGACTATGATGACTTCTTTATAAGCTGGCCATTTATAGAGTAGTTATGTATATTAAAATGAAATGAAATATGGTTTCCCTGTTACAGAACACTATTAAATCTCACAACAGGCAACCATGGCTGGTGGCTCCTTTATCAGATGGAGCAGTTTATTTCGTGATCACAGAACACTTGTGGAACACTGCACTTCTGTTGATTCGAGGGAACGTGTCTCCAGGCCTATCAAACTCAGCCAGAAAAGAAAGGAAAGGAAAGGTGGAGAAGGCAGAGAAAATGAGAGGAACTGGTAAGGAAATGGAGGGGAGGAAGGGAAGAGACAGACAATGGTCTCCAAATGCTCTTTGCTAAGCCTGTTTCAAATTCTTGTTAAAGTGTTAGGTAGTGAGACCGTGAAACAGAATCGGTCTTCATAGCAGAGCAGTTGGCCCAGCTGGTCCACTGAATGCTGGAGCCCAGGAGGAGGTGGCCCTCACTGCTCTGTCCACCGCACAGCAGGGCTCAGGTGGAGGGGGCTCCTACTGCTTCTGACTACTGCACTTAGGAATTCCTGCCCAGGTAAGGACTTGCCAGCTGCCCCTAACCCTCCCCAGCCTCACCTCACATTTCCTTCCCTGGCTCAAAAACCAGTTCACTTGTTACCGTACCTCTCTTTCTCCCGAATGGTAGCAGGTTGCCAAGTGCTAGTTCCCAGAGATGTCTGGCTAACAAGACGCCAGGCAGTTAATCGCTCCCTCCTCTGCTGCTCAAGCAGACAGAAAATACGAAAACTTAGATTGACAAGTGCCGCAGGATGGGAACGCTCCCTTAAGTCACCATGGGTAACGTCTCCTTTTTCTTTCTAAACAAAAGCAACTATCCGGAAAATCTCAGTTTTTGTTTTCCTTCAGTGAGGGCTGTAGTATTTAATTAGCGTTGCAGCTGTGTCAACATGCTTGTGATATTTTATAGCAATTTTCCTTCAATATTTCAGTGCAAGATGAATACTGTTTCCAGTCATCCTTCATCCCTCCACGAGTCACACGCATTCCCCCTGTATCACCCCTTTGCCTCGCCTGCCTGTGCACACAAGAGCTCTACTCCGTCAGTGCTGATCAATATTTCTCCTGGGCTGTGTGTGTGTGTGTGTGTGTGTGTGTGTGTATGCATGTGCGTACTTGTGCGTGTTTGTACACATGTGTGTGCGCATGTACATGCATGTGTGTGCATATGTGTGCGTGTGTAGTGTGTGGTGTTCGTGTGTGCACGCATATGTGTGTGTGCATGTGTTTGTGTGACTTATATATAAAAGGTAGTTATATGTAGCTACAGAAACTTAAAAATATTTATAAAATTGCTTAGAATTTTATGTGTGTGTGTGTGTATGTGCATGCATGTGTGCAAGTGTGTGTGTAAGCAAGAGAGCAACCTTTGGGGTTGTTCCTCAGGAACAGTGCACTTTGATTATTGAGACAAGGTCTGTGGCTCACTGCCACAGGTAAGTGCCTGGTAGCAAGCCCCTAGGATCTACCTGTCTGGACCTTCGCTGCAGCAAGATTTCACACACACACTACCACACCTGGCCATTTTACATGGGTTCTGGGGTCTTCATACTTGACCAGTAAGCACCATCCTAATGGAATCATTTTCAAGAATCTAAGCTCTTAAAAAATTTACTATTTTAAATTAAAATATGATATTGTCCCCTTCCTCCTTCCAACTCCTTCCTTCCTTTCTTTATTTCTCTTCCTTCCTTCATTCCTTCCTTTCTTTCTTTCTTTCTTTCTTTCTTTCTTTCTTTTTTTAGAGACAGGGTTTCTCTGTAGCTTTGGTGCCTGTTCTGGAACTAGCTCTTGTAGACCAGGCTGGCCTCAAAGTCATAGAGATCCACCAGCCTCTGCCTCCTGAGTGCTGGGATTAAAGGAGTGTGCCACCACCACCTGGCACAACCCCTTTCTTGCCTCCCCCACCCATTCCCTCTCAAATTCGTAGAACCTTTATCTTAATTATTACTGTCACACAGACACACACACAATACACATATGAATAAACATATTAACATGGCCCTCTTTGCTTCAAGCGAAGGACACAGCAAACAACACAGATTCGAAACACATATTTGTTCCCTTAATGCTTCTATGAAGTTCCTAGCATCCCAGGTGTGTGAGGATGTGGCTGTCACTGCATCAGTAGCCCAACACTTGATGGTGGGTATCAGAGGCTTGAGAAGAGCCCTGGCTGAAGTAGCAGAAAACACTCCCCACCACACTCATCTTCTTAGTGTCACAACAGAGGACGGGTTAGGGCAGCAATCAGAGTTCTCAGCAGAAAAGCAGTTGGGAAGGTGCATGCTCACTGTGTGGAGACATTTAGGAACACCTAAATCTCACTTGTGCGCTTCCTTCTGGATCTTGTTAAGAGTGAATAAATATTGTTATGATAAAGAATATACGAAGTCTAGAAGAAGTCTTGCAATCTTAAACAGTGAAGACAATCAGAAAACATTGTACCGCCTCCTGCCAGCATTTCAGGTTTCTTACTGACACACAATGAGTGCCGTATCTTGCAGGGAGACTTTTCTATACCTAATGTAGTGCTGCAATATAGGCTCAAACAGCAGTCACACGGAGCAGGAAGAAGTCCTCGGGTTTCTAACTAATATGCACAGATCCTCTTGATTTCTGTTACATTGTTTAAATGAGGATTTGTGAGTGTCATAGCATCTAGGTGATGACTGGATACAACGTACAGCAGTATTCCTGAGTATGATGCCATCCCACAGAAGAGTCCCTCGGTGTTGACACCACCACTACTTACACGGGTTAAGATGGGGAAATCTCAAAAGTACCAGAAAGTTCTTTACTAATTATCACACTGAGTCTAAAAAATGCTGCCCAGTTCCATAGTTGGGAGGTTCAAGCCCTATGGTACTCTCAAATTGCAAAGCAGCCAAATCCTATACCAGTATACAACTGTGTATAACTGCAGTAGCCGTCAGTGTCATAAATCAATCAGCAGAGAAACTCTGACCAAGGACACTAACACCGTAGATCAGAAAGGAACTACCGTGTGGGCTCGAGCAGAGGTTGAAAGGAGATTGAATCTTCCCCGGGTCTGGTCTTATGTCATGTCAAAGTCCTTTCTACTTAGGTTTTGAAAAATCAATCAGTACATCTCAATATTGTGTACTATGATGAGAGCCGTCAAAACACAGCGGTTGTCACAGGTGTGCAGGTTCTCTTTAGAGGCCGGTTGCTGGTTTTCTTGGCCCCAATCCATCCTCTCCCCAGCCTCACTTTCTTCATGCCCCTCTGGGTTTCCTGTTCTTCTCTTTAAGACCCCACAGTCTCCATTGGCTTTATTTGTTTTAAATCTATCTCATGTTAGAAGCGGTGAGAAACCTCTTAGCTTGGCATTTTGTTTCCCTTAATTTGGGGAAGACATTGGGAGTAGGAGGGGGTTGAGTTATTGATCTTGGCACTCCTTCTCAAATTAGAATTGCAAAGGATTTTGGTACTTGTCTCCACTTCCCTTGGTCAGCCTGGAAAAACAGTTTCATGCTTCTTTATATTTTTCCTTTAATGAACAGGATCCATCAGAGACTTTTGATTCCTGAAATCTAAAACCCTGACCAATATATTTTCTCAGCAGATGAGGAACTTAGAAAAAAAATTACAGCATGCCAGACGGGCTAAAACAACTCATCTGGTATGTTGAAGATAATTAGACATGCAACATAAACACCGCCATGATGAAATGCACAGAAAAAGGCACTTCACAAACAATGAGACTATAAAATGTTACATCTGATCAAAAATGTTTAAAAGGACACATGGATTACCAAGCTTATTTTCCAAAATCCATTATTTTTAGCACAATAACTGCAGAGAGCCAAGTCACCAACAAACTTGACCTTCAGTGTGACGCCCTGGACTAAGCAGCTTTAAGAGAGGCTACAGCACAGCAGGCACACAGAGACTTGTTTCCTGTGACTTTAAACCTGTGGGCTTTGCTCAGATTTGGTCCTAGTGAGTAGGTACCTTTGCCTAACTTTGGGTTTTAAGTTCTGGGCATGTGTTATACCCATTTTATTCCCCTTCTTGCTTGTTTGGCAGAAGACAAAGAGGTTGATTTTACACATACAAAAAATAATTTCCCATATTTGAAATTCTCAAAAAAAGAAAGAAGATAAAATCAAAAGAAAGAAAGAAAGAAAGGAAGAAAGGATAAAAGGAGGGAAGGGAGGGAGAAAGAGAAAGGAAGGAAGGAAGGAAGGAAGAAGGAAGAAAAGAAATACCAATAAGAGAGGACCAGATGAACTAATGGCCAACATTGTTAAGTCCTTAAGAACATGCTGATAGCTAGTAAGATCAGAGAAAAGGACGGACAGTCATTGTTTTAAATGTTCAGATCAAACAGTTTCTGTGTAAGGGTGGGACTGTGGAAGAAACAAGACTACGGCTCTCTGGGCTGGTTGTGCTTGCTGAGAAACCGCTGAAGAAGGTGATGTGCTCAGCATTCTATCTGAGCAGAAAAGGAAGACTATTGTTGGGTTTATATTTGGTTCTAATCATACTGACACATAATAGGCTTCACTCAGATCAGTGAGGCTGCAAGAAATGATGCAGGGAGGCTGCAGGGAGGAGAGGTAACACAAGGCAGAGCATTGTTAACGTGGGACCAGTTTTATACTACCCACCAACACTTAATTCTTATTGAGAAGCTTCAGGGGAAGCAGCAAATTCTTTAGCCTCCTGTCAAATTAGTTGCAGAATGCAACACACGTTCAAACCATGATCAGGGGAGAGATTCCTGTAAAGACTGAACAGCGTGAGTTTCGGTTCTGCTGAGTTTGGACAGGGTTGAGGTTCTCTGGGCGGGTGCGGCAAGACAGCAAAACCATGGGCAACCTGGTTCTGTACCTGCACACAGCCAGGCATGCTCTGTCCTGGGCAAGCATCTCAATCAAAACAGAAGAACATTTCTGCTTCCTTCCCCACAGGGAAGTAACAAATCTCAAAAGGACCTTCAGCAGGAGTTTCCTGTTGAGGATGCTAAGCTGACTTGCTGGATCCAAAGGTTTAATGGTGGCACCACAGGGCTCAGTGAAGGAGAGGCCATGCGGAGGGGAGCTTCGGAGGCTGAAACATGAATCATCTATTTTCAGCTAGCAGAAAGCATTTCTCAACAATCTCTGATGATCTTATCCTTCCATCTTTGAATCGCACCCAAGGCTGTAGACCTAATATCCAGGACACTGGCAGACAGTGATGACATCATTTACGCAAAGAGCAAACCCAGACAGCTGCCAAACAGGCAGGGCTTTTAAACATTTGTTCCTTTTAATGAATCTTCCTAAGATTTGTTATGATTCGTAGTACTAACTCATTCACCTAGCAAACCTATATTCTATACCAATTGTGACATGGGTCTGTAGTTACTGTTCGAATGGTTGCAGACAGTAAAATCTTTTGTAGTCTACATGTTGAACAAGTTGAGAGGTTAGCAATGAGTATGTTTAAAAGTCAAGCCCGGGGCCACTGAATCTATCCCAGTTTGCTCTTGAGGTTACTTACTTTAACATAAATTGAACCAACATTCTAAATAATTCTCATGAAATTTTGCTTCAAGTATTGTTTGAAATAGATGGATACTTAGAAAACCTGAAACAACTTTTTTTTTTCCTACAACAAAATAAAACTAAAATCAAAAGCAACCTCCACTTACTCAAGGGCTAGGGATAGAGTTCAGAGGTAGAACACTTGCTTAGATCCTGGGTTCAATTTCCAGCTCTGTAAAAGCCGGTAAGTCAACTGATAATTTAGTATACATACATCAGAGGTCAGAAATATTCGTAATAGTAAAAACATTTCAAGATGGAAATTTTGGAATAGAAATATTCACAAATAGAAAGTGTGACCACCGGAACAGGATGACAATCTGCCCCCACCGAACTTGTCCTTTGCCTTAGCAGTTTGTCCCTTGCAATGAACACAGAAAAAAGAAACATACCTTGTGCCAAGATCTGAGAGAAACCTAACAAATAAAACATTTTTACTTAGCGGTTTTTGAATAAGGCAAGCAATGAAAATTTGTTTCTCATTAGAACATTACAGAGTGCACCTTCTCATGCCACTCACTATGTCTTTTAACTCTGTTTTTATAATATTATTATTATTACTAATTATTTGTGTGGGGGGACATGAGTGTGGGCATGCTTGTGATATAGCAAAAGTGTACAGATTCAAGATAGCCCTTGGGCACTGTGGGCCCCAGGAATGGCACTTGTGGAGCGGGTGTTTATACCCACTGAGCCTTCTCTCCAGCCCACTCTACATCTCATGATGCCTGTTTTCTCCAGTGTATCTTCCATGGTTAACCATGGAATATCTTCCCATCTAGCCTCTACTTAACTAATACTCCCCTTTGCAGGTTTTAATCTACTAGCTGCCTTACATATCCCATGTAAAATTATGTCTACTGAGTTTGTGCTTCTGGGAGCCACTCATAAAGATAACTTTCATATGATTTGGTCAACAACATGGACCGCAAAGTAAGGCCTTCTTCTACAATGGCTTAGGACCACTATGTTGCTATAAATATAGAATAAAGATATCTATTATACACACATACAATATTATATTGCTAGATAAGTGGCATAGAAAAATATTTATTTTTTTGTGGTACTGAGGATTTAACCCTGGGTTTTATACAAGCTAGGCAAGCAGTCCACAGATGCAGTCCCAATAACGTGCTTTATTTAGTTATATTTTGTACTTAGGATTAAACCAAAAGCCTTGTGTATGATAGGTAAGCACTCTGCCCTTCAGCTATACCTCCTGTCCCTTGACATGGGATATCTTTAAATCTCACAAGAGATTCTTGCTTCCATGTGACAGATGATTGAGTAGCCATGACTCAGGGGCCCCAAATAAACCATTCTTTATAGTGTCAACACAAATGACTACGCTAATCATTTCTATTCTTTGGTCACAGGCATCAGGCAGTAAGAAATTATGTCAAGAAGGCCAAATACGGAGATCAGATACACAAACTAATCAGAACACTTCAACTGCAGGTCAGGCATAGGCCCAGCTCAGGCTGCAGAAAGCACTTAACACTATGTCTTTTTTCCACAGCAGGTCTAGGGTCCCATCTGAGCAAGCCCTTACCCAAAACCTTCTTTAGGAGCATGTCCTATATAAATGTTCCCAACTGGGTTAAAAAAAAATTCCAAAACATCGTTTAAATTTCTTGCAATAAGAGTTAATAGTGCTAGTGAAACTCAACAAAGGAAAAAATTGTTAACAAAAATTAAGCCATTACATTATACATAGTGATTATGTCTCTGTCTACCAAGAACATGAGTAAAGGATAATTTACAGAAGCACTCAGGAGACAAGAAAATGGGTCACACTGGGCACTACAGATGCCACCCTGCCTCCCCTGTGTTTTCCCGTCACATTCCCCTTGCCAGGCATTGAGTCTGCCTGGCTCTCTGTCTAGTATAGCGCTGTGGAGGCAGACACTATTTGAGAAAGCAAAAGTTCAAGAGAAGCGATGGGGCTAATGATGCAGTGGAGTGGGCAGGCAGTGTAGCGGAAGACAGGTAGGTTGGCATCAATGGGGCTCTCCCTGGTGCCAGATCAGAAAGGCGATGGGGCAGGCAGTGTAGCGGAAGACAGGTAGGTTGGCATCAATGGGGCTTTCCCTGGTGCCCAGATCAGAAAGCGCCTGGCCTGTAAGCCTTTCCTACAAGGCGGAACACCGTGCAAAGCTCAGAGCTAGAGTCTGCCCTGATCCATTCAGTGAGCCGATTTGGGTCAGGTGGGCAGGGCCCAGCCAATAGAGATTGATGGAAGGTGAAGGCCCACGTTAAAGTTGGGTTTTCCTCTGAGAACCAGGAAGCTCCTGGAAGATTTCAGCTGTCACTACACTTTTATTTATCATCTTAAAGATCACCCACAACTGCTGTAGGGCAAGAACTGAGGCAGGAAAAGAGTTAGGGGGGTCTTTGAACCTAGGGAGAAGAGATGGTTCTAGCCATTGAGAACAGGATAGATTCAAAGATCTGGGTGACAGCACTTGCCAAGAAACTGGTTAAGTCAGCAAGTGACAAGAAATTATCATGGGGCCTAGTTGGACACACCACCATAGAAACAGGATTTGATGGTGACAGACTGGCCTGACTTCTTCTCATCTAACTCTCTGATGCAATCAATTATCTATCTCCTCAGCTCCTGCCACCAGAGACCCAGGTCTTTCAGCCATCCTCCATAAGCGACTGTGTTGCCTCAAACTATGAGTCAAAAGCAATTCTTCCTCCAGAATGTAGCTTCTCTGAGGTACTTTGTCAGGACAAGGTTAGTAATACAACCACAATGCCCTGAAGAGCCTGCCTCCCCTTTAGTTGCTCTTCCGACTGACCCTTATTCAAATGAAAGTGGTACTAAGGACATGGAAGGGCCCTGGCAAGTTCTCCAAAAGAGAGAAAGTAAAAGACAGTCTGCACACAAAGGGACCAGCAGTGCAAGCTCCCTTACAGCTGCAAATGGCTAAGGCCAGCTCTGTAGACTCGCTGAAGAAACAGCTGCTTGGAGAGGTATGATGCATCCTCACGTGCATACCATGTTCAGCACAGCAGAGGGGCCAAGAGACTTCCCCGACTGAGGTCACAACTTTGTTTTAGGAAGCAAGCAAGACTACTAGGCTCACTTAGTATAACAGGCCTTAAGAAACAGAGGTCCCTTACAGCAACAAAGCACCCTCAGATGGAACCCCAG
This sequence comes from Dicrostonyx torquatus, assembly GCA_028555095.1. Classification (NCBI taxonomy): domain Eukaryota; kingdom Metazoa; phylum Chordata; class Mammalia; order Rodentia; family Cricetidae; genus Dicrostonyx; species Dicrostonyx torquatus. Next base: position 2,111,072 of record JAQHUG010000123.1, read on the forward strand.
ACTGAGCTTCCATTAGCTCGCTTCAAGCCATTGTCTCTCCAAATTGTTCCTTTCCTGCCATTTTCATCCCTGCACACAGGAGCACGAACCTTCAGGAACCTGGTGAGCAGGCTTCAGGGGCTTGTGAGAAACTCTTCTCTCTAATAATATTTTAAAGGAATTGTTCTTCTGTGATAAATAGAGGTCATAGCAATTTCTGTACTGGCATCTGAGCATGTCATGATATTTTAATAGGCAGAAGAGCCAGCATTTTGGTTAACGACACTGATAAGAAGGGCAAAAATATTATAATAAAAGTATTTGTGTGCTCACCCTGTTTTCCACAGGCAGAGAACTTATTGAGTGAGGGAATTTTGTAGAATTTGAATACAAGGGATTCTTTGAATATAAGGGACCCTCCCCCAAATCTGGGTTTCCTTCCTGGAGATGGGCTTAAAACACAAAACCACTGGTACAGGATGCAAACCAAGATGTTTCCAGAGCAACTCTGCTGGAGTCACTACCCTGGCATCTGCTGAAGGGCCATTTGTCAACGGTGCAAGGATTTGAAGTTCAATTCAAGTCACCTGCGTTTACTATACTTGCTACCTATACTCCTTAGATATCCTTCTGAACTACATGCATACTGAGCTACTAAAAGCTGCTGCTGAGAAATTTCTACATCAATCACTTCTGCGATAAATGACAGGCAGAACTATGGAGCATCTAGCTGCAGAATTTTAAAGTAACATCTTCCTTTTCCTTGTTTAGAAATATCTGGAGCCACCCACCTGAGGAAATTCCTGCCCATCCGAGTGAGCCTCAGTCATCATCCCTGCTGCTGTTGCCTGCAGCATCCCTCTCCTAGCTCTTAATAAATACTGCGGTCCACACATTTGCTTTGTTGTCCCCTTCAGAGCTGCCCTCTTTCCTGTCTTCAGGAGAACAGAGCTGGTCTGGTTGGCTTTCCAATCAATGCCAGGTGCTGAAGAAAACCCGTGTGTTAAACTGTCAAAATCTTGTCTCAACTTATGATGGCCACTTTTCGGGTGTCCTCATTAAACCTGCTCATTCTGTGTTCTTAGTCATCTGCTCACAGACTTAACAAAAGTGCATGTGTGCAGTATCACTTTTTTAAGGAAACCACTAATTTTAAAGGCCTATTTCTTTACATCTAAGTGGCCCAACCAATAATTATCGAATAACAGAATAATGCTCTTGATTTATTTATGATTTTTTTCTCAGTGAACTATATGATCTCAATCAAGAACTTTTATCTAGGCCAGGCATAGTGGCACATGCCTTTAAACCCAGCACTCAGGAGTCACAACTCTGTCAGTTCAAGTTCAGCCTGGTCTACTTAGTGAGTTCCAGGACAGTCAGGATTACATTACAGAGAGACCCTGTCTCAAAAAAAAAGTTTATCAGTGATCAAATACTGCAAAAAATACAATGCAGGGGCTGGAGAGATGGCTCAGAGGTTAAGAGCACTGCCTGCTCTTCCAGAGGTCCTGAGTTCAATTCCCAGCAACCACATGGTGGCTCACAACCGTCTGTAATGAGATCTGGTGCCCTCTTCTGGTATGGGGGCATACATGGAGGCAGAATGTTGTATACATAATAAATAAATAAATTTTAAAAAAGACTGTGTTTCACCTGTTTTAAAAAAAATACAATGCATAGGCAATTAAGGCCAAAATTTCCATTGACATTTTATTAATCATTGTATTTTTGTTTGTTTGTTTTTTTGAGACAGGGTTTCTCTCTATAGCTCTGACTGTTTGGGCACTCACTCTTTAGACCAGGCTGGACTTGAACTCACAGAGATCTTTATGTCTTCACCACCTGAGTGCTGGCTATAAAGGTGTGTGCGCCTCTACCGCCCTAATTAATGTTTTTAAGCTGGCATACACAGTATGAAGAGCCACTGTGGCATTTTTAAAACAAGATTCATTCATGGGGACTCTCCTCCTTTTATGTTTTGAGATTATAATACAATTACATAATTTTCCCTTCCTTTTCCTCCATCCCAATTTTCCCATATCCCCTACCTTGCTCTCTTTCAAATTGCTGGCCTCATTTTTCATTAATTGATCTCTCTCTCTCTCTCTCTCTCTCTCTCATACACACACACACACACACACACACACACACACACACATTCCTAAACACATAAACACAACCTGTTCAGTCTATACAATATAACCTGTATGTATGTTTTCAGGCCTGAACATTTGGTATTGGATTACCAATTGATGTGCTCTTCGAGAGATGGCTCAGAGGTTAAGAGCACTGGCTGCTCTTCCAAAGGTCCAGAGTTCAATTCCCAGCAACACATGGTGGCTCACAACCATCTGTAATGAGATCTGGTGCCCTCTTCCTGGCTGTAGGCTTACAAGCAGACAGAACATTGTATACATAATAAATAAATCTTAAAAAAGACTATTAATCCCATTCTCTGCATTCTTTAGTTGCCTGTGGCTCTTCTTAGGGTGAGGGCTCATAGACTTTCCTCTGTCCACACTAACATGTCCATTATCATTATCTTTGTTCAGCTCATCTTTCCGACCTACCAAGGTGCACATCGTCAGCATCCATCCCACCCACCTTGACTGAGAACTGATCACACAGTTTGAAGAATTTGCCTCCAGCAAAAGGCTGTGTTTGCTATTTCACTATGCTCAAGTTTCACAGTTGAGATTATTTTGGCAAATAAAATGCAAGAAAATGCTTGATATTGAATTTTTAGTTAGGTTCTAGAAAAATCTTCAAGAAGTGGGGTCTCTGTCATAGATTCAAGTCATATTCACCCTCAAAGTTTGATCAACAAGATGGGTTTAGAAGTGTATATTTGTGATCCCAGTGTTTGGGAGGCTGAGGAAAAAGAACTAGGTGCTGGCAGCCAGCATGGGCTATGTGGTGAGACTCTTCTCCAACCAGACAACCAACCAACCAACCATGATGACAACAAAACCCTGATCAGCATTAGAGATGGCAGATGTGAGAGTTGTAATAAAGAAAAAACTCGAGATGGCAGGACTAAGATAGAGCTACAAACACTAAGAGCTACAGAAGCCGAAAGAGGCCAACTATGCTGCGTGCATGTGTGAAAATGCGGGAGGGATTGTGGATGGAGAGTCCCAAGATGAGGTAGGTAACGCACAAACAGGGGCTCGTGTGGAGGAAGAGTGCCAGTCACTGCCCTCGAGATGGTGGGTTTTGCTCTCTCATACTTCCTTTTCCTGTATGTCAGAGCATGAGCTCACAGTAGGCAGTTCCTACCATGCTCCTCCTATGCTCACCACATGTGGACATAGTCCAGAGCAGCAGCGCCTGGCCTGTGCCAGCCCACGGCACTCTTCAGTTTGCACCGTGACACCTAGCGCTTCCAGCAATACAGCGGGGTTTGAAAGGATCTCTTATCCACTTGGGAAGTTGAGAGAGAGAGAGAGAAAGAGAGAGAGAGAGAGAGAGAGAGACTTTTAGTTTACTTTTCCTGTAATCACAGACCAGTGAGACCCAAGTAGCATTTCAGCACAGTACAACTCGACACTCCCATGTCCTCGTCAACACTCACTTTCACATAAAGCTCGGTTTTAAAATCACAGCCACTGCTTTAAGAGTTGCTTTAAAATGCCACCATGTTGCTGGAAGGAAGGCAGCCTGATGTCTGGCATTGAAACTCATCTGTCATATCAACACTGGGGATTTTTTAGTTGCAACGCTTAACATACTGACTAATACAGGACTAAAACTCTTGGACAGTATTCAGAGCAGCAAGACGATGTCATGCTGGATAAGAAGGGCCCCTGAGCTCAGCTGCACACGTCTCTTCTTTCCAGGGGAGAATTCAAATAGGCAATGATGGATGTGGAGGAGAGCGGAAACCATCCTCTGGGATACTGTCTTCCAAGGAGCTCGTTGATACTCCCAGTGGCCTTTGAATACCCCTACTGCCACAGCAACACACCTTTATCAAATGATAATTCTGAAGTATTCAATGGACAAATCATGAAAGAAGTAAGTAGAAATTCAAATAAACATGTTATTTGAATATCCTATTTATTAGTTCAGTATGTCCTAAACTCCTAATAAGACTAAATCATAGAACATTAAAGTGAATATAAAATATCTAGTACTGCTAAACATACAATACTTATTCTTTGCAAACTCAGACTAGGAAGGACAAATTCATAGCTGCCAAACCAACCAACATTATCTTCAAGACGTCTCTTAACAGAGAGCAAAGGACTGGGTGTGTCAAAGCATTCTTCTTAGGGGCCACCTTCACTGTCCATATACTTTGTCTGCTGGATGGGTCTTGCTTTAGTTAACTGTGATTCTTCACTTTTTAGCTGTCAAAGTTGAGTAAAAGAACAATTATTTAAACCCATTTAAACATAGGTCTGAAATTACTACACAGGGCTTGAGTTCCAGCCCTTCATGGGGTGCACCTCCTGGTAGGTCTCACAGCCAACATTTGTGAGATGGGAGGGCTGCCGAGTTCTGCTATGATGAGCAAGAGCAGCCACTCTCTATAGTCAAGACCCTCCTAAGATCGGTCCAACACTGTTGTATTTAAAACTCCTAGCAAACTCTTGGAGGGCATGTGCCTATTGTCAGAAGCTTTTTGTCGTGGAAGCTACTGAGTTCAAGCAGAGAAGCAATGATTTAAACCTAGCAGACCTAATTTTCAAACTCCTTCCACTACCTCTGGATCTTTCTCCATGGCCCCCAGTGTAAGACCACAGAGCAGCACCCAGCTTCTTGTCCCAAGAAGTCTGAGCCAAAGGTATTGCTGACATTGTCGTGACTGAGCTACCACACTGTGGTAAATCTGCTTCCAGAGCTACCCACGTTCTTCCCTTGCTAAAAAGATAATAAAGATTTACTGGTCCTCGGCCCCAGCAACCTGGGATGCTGGCAAAAATTTGATGGAAACTTTAAAAAACTGCATTCTATTTTTCCAGACTAGACTAGGATGATATTGTACAGGGCTACGTTCTCTGGATACTCTATTTATTGAGATTTTTATTTTTTATGACCAAAGTGGGTATTTGGTTATGGCTGCTTTAAAATTCTTCTGAAATAAAGATTAAAGTTGTGCCTTAAAACAGGGAACTCTGGGGCCTCCATTTCCCATCTGTCTGTATTATAATGGACACCAAATTACTTTCCAGGGGGTACTCCAGGTTGCCTGGGACCACTCCTATGGCTCATTGCTAAGCAAAGTCAGACATGCTTCTACTGAGACATATCTCCCTGTTAAACACTACAGCTTCCATGAGACAAGCTTAATTCCACCCCAGCCTGGCCGGAAAGGCACAAGGCTTAGTCTGTCCTGACAACACCGAACAGCTGGCTTCCATGTAGAAATCCTCCAGCTCTTCACTGATCCAGCAAAGTCTTTCACAAGCCTGCCCGAGGAGCGCATACCTACGGAGGAGTCTGCTCCTAAAGCCATGGATATTCCTCATGCCAGCTGGTCTTTCTTCTTTTGGACTCTAAACATGCCAGGAATGTGTGTACACCCACCCGCATACACACATGAAAAAAAGTCCTCCGGGCTTCATCCCGGAATTAAAGGCAGAGGACAGCAAAGTGACAAATCTGGACTACTTCAGATCGAATTTGATGAAAACGTTCCCCTTTTCTCACAGAATCGATTTTCAGTCAATGCTGTCTGGGTTGGTGCTCTGGTCCTGGCTGAGGGATGGGGCGGGCAGCAGCCGAGAAAGGTTATCACGGTGTTTATGACGAGGATGTTGTTCTTGACACTGGACAGCCTCCCTTCTAGAAAACCTTATTGGAGATATTTCTCTTTGGTCTCAATATCAGCAGGATGGAGCCAAGCAATTGGTTTCGTCTCACTTATGAACACCATGAATCACGCTTGCCTCCTACCCTGGCCTTCTGCAAGGCAATGTCAGACCTGGGACTTCCCTGTAAAGGGGGCTGGATTCAACTCAGCCCCAATCCCATCTCCCCCTTTGAGAACAGCTTTTGATTTCCTCTGTCTATTGATTTTATCTTCCTTTGTTACAATGAATAGATTTTTACTAGCATATTCCAAGTAAGATTTTCTGAACGGATAAAAATCTAAATCAATAACTAATATATTTGATGTTTCCCCCCAAGGGTTATTCTAATAATCTCTTCACTGCTCCTGAGATCCCTGAAATTATCCTTGACTCTCTTCTCCTTCTCATGACTATGGTTGTCTATGTTTCAAAATCAAACCTCTGAATTTTGACTGCCAATCTCTCAGCTCCAGGCATGGGATTTTTCTCTCCTGGGGCCACTGCAATGACTTACTTGGTCTCATTTTGTCTAATCATCTCATATCTGTCCTTAGACTCTCAGTAATGCATAATATCCTCCAATGGCTTCCCTTCATCCTTACAGTCCAAATTCCATAACAGACAATGCAAGAACCTAGAAGATCTAGAATGTGTACTTCCTGACCTAGCCAGAGGAATGCCAAGGCATTAACCCTTCTTAAGACATTTGCTTATCTTGTTCTCTTGGCATTGGGTATACTTACTCTTCATTTCCAACTAATGTCGACTCACTCAGTCCTCAGTTTAAATGTTCCCAGTGGGGCAGAATTTTCTAGCCTTGCATTGTTTGGTCCAGTTTTCACTAACCAGCCATCAGTAACCTTTATTGCTTGGGAAGCACAGGTCATTGCATTTGTTCACAGTTACTATAATTCCTGCCACGGGATTGGAAAGGAGCTGTATATGTTATGTCTTCAGCTTTATGCCCTAAGTTGAGCACAGTGCATGGCTTATTATAGGCATTTAGTAAATATTGGCCCTATGATTGATGAATAAAGTAGGCCAGCATTTCAACCATAGCAAAGAAAGGCACGTGCAAGCACACACACACACACACACACACACACACACACACACACACACACACTGTTTTTAACCTAAGGAAGGCTGCTTTTAAAGCAGATGACCAGTTAGAAATCATTCGTTACATCACAAATGGAAAAGCAATTCTACCCACTGGAGAACTCAGATTCTCAGGCTTCGTTGAACTGCTCCCTAGCTTCTAGGAGACACTCTGCACCCTTCTTGACAGAATTCTGCTTCCTGCAGTCAAGTTTGTATGTGGTAACAGATCAAGATTTTAGCGAATGTGGTATCAGGTGCACAGATAGTGAGACACAGGCAGCTAAGTGTAGAGAACGGCACCTTGAAATCATCACCAAAGGGGAGAATTCCCAGGGCTGTTTTTAAAGGAGGAAAAGAACAGAATAGTATCTTCAGAGCTGTAAGATGAGGGACTCCTAGGAACAACAGAGATGCTGACTGTGCACACAAGGTCAGGTCAATTAAGTAGCCACCGTTGACACACGCACACACTTAGTTAGCTACTCCCTTCTAACAGCTGCATTTGAGAGACTTTAAAAAGTCATTAAGAGTAAAGCACACTATTTTTTTGTGCTCTACTAAAATCCAGAAGGCACTGTCAATTACCCGGTGACGCAGTGCTTTGTTGACTCTCGCTCTTAATTTTCTACTTCTTAAAACAGCTCTTTTAGATGCAGACATAGGTTTTTAAGCACTTGTCTTTACCCATCAAAGAGGAAACACAAGCAAATTATATTGTTTAAGGCACTTCTAAAACATCTTCATTCCCAAGCACCGGCAGTTTTCCTCGCTTTCCCACTGAGCCTTTAGTAAGCTTGCTTTGCTTTCCCACAGTGCCATCCTCTATGACCTAAAGGACAGTGGCCAGGTAGCTAGACTTAAGGGTCTCTACCGCTGTTTCTAAGCTTCCAACACAGGCTAGTGTGCACGCTACAGTGTTCTGGGTTTTCTATGAAGACCTCAACAGAAGATGTTCAGAGAGCTTCCCTTCTCTGGCATACTTGTCTGAAGAGCCTCCATTCAGCTGAAATCAAGCACCGTTCACATGCAAAGAATGACGTCTTTGTTGGGACTGCTTCCCACAACCTTTCCAAGATGCTACAAGTTATAAGTTGGACGACAATTTTAGGTGGAGAAAACTGGATGTGTTTGGTGGAGTTGTAGTCACCTTAGGATCTTAAGATGCAAGGCATGCTTCTAGAGCAAATAATAAAATTGCTACAAGAAAAGAGCATTTTAGGAGGTGGGGAGAATGGCTTTGCTTGTGAAGTACTTCCTGTGCAAGCATCAGGACCTGAGCTCAGTTATCCAGCATCCACATACAAGCTGGGTTTGCTAACATGAGCCTGCAACCTCAACACTGAGTGCGAGTGGGGTGTTCGGGCAAGGCAGGAGTTCCCCTGAGCTCCTTGAGCTCATCCTGGTAAGGGAACTCCTGATTCAGGGAGAAAAACTACCTAAAGAAATCAGGTAGAAAGAAACATTGGCATATGGCTTCCATGCACACAGGCATACACCCAAACACACCCTCCCCCAATTCATTTATTAATTAACTAGAAAGGATTATTTCCTCTGCTAAAAAATACATTTAAACTTGTGGATGTTTCTAAAGTATTATCTAACCAGACAAAGCTCTCAGGACCTTGCAAGGGGAATGACTCAGCAGTATGATCATGAGTCCAGTGTCGACTCTCCTACTGCCCTATCTGGCACATGACCTTTCCTTATTAATAAAAATGGGAATTAACATCGGGCTGCTTGTAGGAGGCAGGTCTAAAGAGCAGACTTCGCCACCCCACCTTCCAGCCAACCAGGATGTGGGAATAGAAAAGATTGGAACACAGATTCCTCAAGGGCACCATGGCCTTATCTTGACACCATTCCCCCTCACAAATAATGCAGATACCATTCTCCCTTACAAATAATGTAGAGGATGCAATATTCGTTTGGCTGTAACCCCAGGAAACAAACTTGTGTTAAATGGGTGTTAGGGTTGACAAAAGACCCTTTATGTGTGGTTTAGAATCTCTCCATCCTCAAGGTTAACTCTAGGACTAATAGCTAACATCTTATAGGCACAGAGGCAGTCTCTCTGTCCTGGCATGTGTTTTCTGGGTTCTGGCTCCTCAGTGGCTAGTGCACAATTTGGGCAGCCACCTTTCCTATTTTTCCACCGCGGCTCTGGCCTGTTGCTGGGGAGTGTTTGGGATCTACCAAACACTTTTTTCATTCAAGATTGCATCTTCCACCCAGTATCCATATCCCATGGCAGTCTATAGTACCAGTGGCCAAATAGCTACTGAGTGAGTAGTGAGCTCTGGCCCTCTGTGAAGATGACCAGAACCAGACAAAGAATGAAGTAGCAGGTGACAACTATCAGGAAGGGTCGCAGAACAAACATGCCCAGTTATTCCCTTCCTGTGACATAAAGCAACATCTTTCTCTTAGACCTTATATTTGGAAGGATACTTTGTTTCCCAAATAAGCAACTATCACGGACAGCCCTACAATATAGTTTGCCCATGCTAGGTGGAGGGGCCACTTTTCTGAGTGCTGTAGTTGGTGAGAGACAGGGAAAGCTCCGATCAGCTCTCACTTTAACAGAAGCTTGTTCTAGCATTCATTTAGAATGATTATCAGAATCAATACCCCAACAGATTTCTGCCCTGGTGTGCAGTGGCAGGTTTGACAGCAAAAGAAAACGCTTCTTGTCCCTTCTGTCTGAGTTCATAGTCTAGCAAAAAACACTGGTGATGTCCATGAGGTGTTGCAAACCACCCCAAAGTTGATGGCTATCTTCAGATCACCTCCAAACCAGGTTTCCTTTGGGGCTTGAAAGGAACAGCAATGAATATCAGTATAGTTGGAGATAACTTGGCTCAGGGAACTTACATATCAATGAATACCATCCACGTGCTTTTGAAATATCCCCAGCAGCTCGCCATCTCAGAAGTAACTGAAAATTTCAAGGGTTGCTTGGACAAGAGAATTCCCTCATGCCCATCAAGTCACAGTGCAGGGATCAACCATACTCCTGGTGCTCACAGGAGAACTGGAGTGGTGTGGGGTCAAAGCGTTAGATAGCTCAGTGGCCACAGGCAGTCCACTCCTGAAGTTAAATATTATTTTGACTTTCAGATACAACTGAAACACTTCCTCAAACGATGCCAGTAAATTATCCTCAAAAAGATTTATATAAATATATCGCTTAGTAGATGAAATCCAAACAGTATTAGGATTGATTCCTTGCATCTGAATAAACAAGATGGATTTGATAATGGATTCTGGACTTCCTTACCGCATGGTCCTGTGTGGATTTAACTGGTAAGAAAATAATCCCGCACAGTCCTTGGGAAGACTGTGGGAGCTGGAAGGAGTGCCAAGACATTCTAAACCTCTCCCCATCCCCACTTGATCTCCTCTGTCCAACTCATAAAATGCACACAATGTATGCAGACTGGAAAAGCTACATGGTTTATGTCAACGTCGAGCCAAGCCCGGCCTTGTATGTCTTCCACATAATGTAGCTCATTGTTTCCCTGAGAAATGGGGATGAGATATTTTGATACCTGGGGCAATGCTAAGATTATTCAATTTGAGCACAGTAATTAAGAACAGATTCTTAGTAATAATACTTGATCAGCTTAAACCAAGCTACAGTGCACAAAATAACCCTTCCTCCAAAGGTTTTGAAACTTAGTATCTTTTAAAATGGAAAGGCCAAAAATTATTTCTTTCCCGGAATAAGACATAATTATAGACTTCTGAGGCTGTCTGTATCTACAAGACTAAACTATGCAAATGAATTGGCTATGGCTCCCCTTCACTGTGTCACCTGTGTTCTTGTTGGATAAAGTCTTAATATTTAAAGCAAAGTTTTTCATAAAATTAAAAAAAGTGGTACCTTCAAAATGTTTCTGAAAGGTAGCTATAATGCAGAGCAAAAAAAATATATCAAATTAAAATAGCTGATTTTGGTTCTAGAGATATCTCAGCAGCTAAGAACACTTTCTGTTCTTGCCAAGGATCTAGGTTTAGTTCCTAGCACTTACATGGTGACATCTAACCATCTGTAGCTCCAATTCCAGGTCATCCATTACCCTTTTCAGGCCTCTGAAGGTACCAGAAATGTACTCATATACATGAAATAAAACATTTTTAAAGTACCTGAATTAAACATGCAATTAAAGTAGCTGAATTCAGGTGCTGACGTCTTCAATGATTTGGGCTATCTCATGGCTGGTAACTTCTTTTTAAAATAGCTGAATTAGGGTGCTGAGGACTTCAATGATTTGGGCTATCTCATGGCTGGTAACTTCTTTTTAAAGTGCCTCAGAAACAGGAAACCAGAGTCCAGAGCTGCAACACTTGCGATTGCTTAGCAGTGTGAACATAGCAGACAGTGTTTTATAGCATGTCTCTCTTGCTGCAGTTACTACGGTGACTGACAGTCACTTTTGCGGAAAAGGTTTATTGCATTTTATAGGTTATGATCCACCATCAAGGCAAGCCAAGGCAGGAAGGAAATCAAGGTAGGAACCTAGAGGCAGGAACTGAAGCAAAGGCCATGAGTGTGTGTCTTGCTGGCTTACTCCTCGTGTTTTGTTCAGTCTGCTTTTCCATTCACTGGAGAACCACGTGCCCAGGTGTAACACTGCTCATAGGGGGTTGGGGGCTCCCACATCGATCATTATTCAAGGAAAAAATGCCCCCAGACTTGCCCACAGTCCTACATAATGGAGGTAACTCATCAGCTGAAGTTCTCACTTTTGGAAGACTCAATTTGTGTCTAGTTAACCAAGACTAACAAGCGCGTATCACAGTAAGTAACAAGGAGAACAGCAGAGAGACACCAGCCAAACATAACCTGCTGACAAGTGTTTCCCTCAGACATGGTCAACTGTCAACTTACAAGCGTAGCATCACCCCACCCCTCTTTCTGGAGTGGGCCCATTCCTAGTATCAACCTTTTTATCTGTCAGGGGCCAAATCAGATAGTGTAACAGACAGGACTCCATGTCAGATAGTGAACCAGACACTGGAGAGCTGGAAAGAAAAACAAAAAGCACAAGGATTCCAAACTGTCATAATTGTAGCATGCAGCTGTCGCTCATCTTGTAGGGAAACATCAAGGGCGGGCTAAAAAAGGGACTTGGTGGGTCTCAGGCCTCAGGCTCAGAGGAGACCTAGTGGGGCTGGTGGTCCTAACAGGGAGTGATGGTCTAGAACCTATGGCTGTGATGCATGGCCTGGTGCTGGCTATGTGAGGCGGCATGGATGGCATGACACTCAGAGACAGGGAAGCCAAACTGCTCTTCCTGTCAACCACTTATCCTCCTGTGGTCCTGTCGGCAGAGCTACAGATGGAAGAGTGGATGCTAGCTCCAGGCTCAGGACCAAAGGCAGAGGGGAGACTGAAGGCACAGTTGAGAGACAGCACTCAATAGCTAGCCTGGTCAAGTTCTAAGTAGACTGTGACCTTTAAGAGAAGCTAAACTTCAGTGCTTTTATGCTTCTGAAATGTCACCTTTTAGCCACAGCTCCTACAAACCCTGTTACCGCTCGCTTTCCTCTGGACCAGTTACAAATGCTGCTGAGTCTCCCGAAGATGATGAGGACAATGCTTGGAATGTTCGAGTCTACTCCAGAAACGAAGCAAGGAATCACAGAGACTCTCTTCTCTTTATTTTCCTCTTAGCGTCTTAGTCACGGTATAAAATAACTGGATTCTGGGGACATTTCCATAATGCATGCCATTGAAACTGCTCATATGTGCTCCTCCAACGACGCCTGCTGCTCTTTCCTTGTGTTGATGGTCCATTCCTTCCCCTACAGCATCCTTTTCTGCTTTCATGCCACATATGTGTGTGTATTTAAATTGAGAATCTATGTATGAAGGAAAACATGTAGAAGGCATGAAAACATGGGACATTCAGCCTTCATCTCCAGTTTCCTCTTTGACCCCACATCTCCCTTTATCATCGCGAATGCTTCCTTCTCTTTTCATGTCATTTGTATTTATATGGAAGTCTATATTCTCTATATAACAGGAAACATGTTATCTGCCTGAGTACTGGCTCTTTTTACAATATGATGCTCACTAATTCCATTCATTTCCCGAAACTGACATAACTGCATTTTTCTGGTGAAAACTCCATGTATATCACAACTTCATTTATTTATTGTTGAATACTAAGCTGTTTGCTGTTTGCTCAGAGCTGTTTACTTAAGAGCAATGGTGTTTGTAAGCATTCTGTCAAAAATTAGGTGTCTCTGGGCTCATCTCTGGGTCCCCTTTTCCATCTCACTGGGCTAGTGCCATGCTGTTTTTACTATTACAGTTCTGTAGTATTGTTTCAGATTGGTTAATTGTGATATATTGAGTACTGCAAAGCGTTGCTTTGTCTCTTTGTGCCCTCTTTTACTTCTATAGGCTTTTGGGATTTTTCCCTAGTTCTACAAAGAATACCATTGAAATTTTGTTGGGTAGTGAATATGTAGATCACTTTGGGAAATGCAGCTGTTTCCCCCGTGTTAATTCTGCCAATCCATGAACATGGGAAGTCTTTCCACAATGGCCATCTTTATGTTCCTCTCCATGTTTCAGTTTTTATTACAGAGGTCGTTCAGTAGGATAGTTCAGATTGCTCCAAAGTCACTAGGTTTTTCTGGGTATTATTTTGCAGCTACTCTAAGTTGGATATTTTTCTAACATCTTCCTTGGTAAGTTTACTGATAGGTAGATAGAACAACTACTGATTTTATATCATAATCTTACAACCTGTTATTTAGTCTAAAGTGTTCATCAACTCTAAAAAGAGTTTTGTAGTGACTTAACTAAAGTGCCATACAGAATTATATAATTTTTAAATAGGGATATTTTGACTTCTCATATTTGCTTGCCTTTTGAATTCTCTTCAGTTTAAATTTCAAGTAGTTTATTGAAGAAAAGTTAAGAAAGTTAACATTCTTGCTTTGTCCTTTGATTTAAATAAAATGTCCTGAGATATTCCCTATTAAATATAATGTTAGCTTTAGGTTTGTCATATATATATGATATAATAGATATGACATATATCATATATATTCTTTATAATGTTGTCATGTTCCTTCTACTTTTAATCTTCATGATGTTTTTATCTTGAGGTGCTATAGAGCTTTGTTGAAGGTATTTTCTACACCTACTGAGAACGATTATGTGATTTCTGCCCTTCAGTTGATCACTGAACAATTACCCTTTCTGATTTGTATATGTTGAACCATCTTTGATTCTTGAAATAAAAGCAGCTTGGTCCTGCTATACTATTTTTAATATGCTCTTGAATTTGGTTTCAGAGTATTTTGCAAAGATTTTTGTGTCTATGGTCATCAGACAATTGAAGATTCAATTTTTTATCAAGTGTTCAAGTAAAAGAATGTCAAGGTTAAAAGCTTTAATCATATGTACCTTAATAGAAATAGTATCACATTATGACATTCGTAAGGTGCTTATTTTCATAAACGATTTTAATAAAAATAGATACTATTAATTTAATAATTTAGCATCACTAAATTTAATAATTTAATAACATAGTATCACTGTTAGTGGATCATACCTGCTGCCATTTGCATATGAAAAATACTGAAATAAGTGATCTGCGTGTGGTAGCGCTGATTTCCTGCTCTGAGTTGTCACTGTCATTGTGTCCTGGAGAAATGCTGACTTCTATAGGCTAGGCATCTTATTCAAGATACTATCACTGGTGTATGGCATTGAGGGGACATAATCTGGCTTGGGCATTTCCAGAGTTCAAGTTCTATGCTCTACAGGTTACTCTTCTCATATTGAACAAGTTTTCTACAGAGGGACCTCCTTGGATACTAAAAGATAATATGACTTAAAGACCTCCAGACATACAACTGAGATACAGTAAGGCTGATTTTCAAGTAATTGTCAGAATCAATTTAATTACTGCTGTCTTACAGTGGATGAAGAGATGGCTTAGCATGTCAGCGCTCATACTGCTTTTGCAGAGAACCTATAGCCTCTGTAAGCAACTGACTTTACATGCACATGTGTGCACACACACAATTAAAATTGGTAAAATAAAATCTCTTAAAATGTATATAATAAAAACTATAGAAGGGGCATCAGCATTGTCCAAAGTAAGGTCCCAGGACCTCTATACAAAAATGCTCTATCAAGCCAGGCAGTGGTGGCACACGCCTTTAATCCCAGCACTCAGGAGGCAGAGGCAGGCGGATCTTTGTGAGTTCGAGACCAGCCTGGTCTACAAGAGCTAGTTCCAGAGCAGGCTCCAAAGTCACAGAGCAACCCTGTCTCAAAAAAACCAAAAAGAAAAAAAAATGCTCTATCAAAGTCTGATAATCTTTTTAATCAATCCATTTCCTTTTCTTTCTGGTACTAAGTTAGGTGCATTGCCTAATATCCCTTACAGTTAGGTGTTGCCACATGACCAAATTCTAGCCAACAGGTTTGCTAATGGGAATGGCTCCCTGATCTGGCTCATGAAACCTCTCGTGGCCCCTTCTCTCTCTTTCTCCTTTTCCTCTGGGTGAGCAGTTCACAGCGTGAACTGAAGGCTCCAGACCCACAACAGGACAGACTGGGCACCTAGCTCCTGCTGTGAGGATGTCTACCTGGTGAACTCAGCCTTGTCTGGGCTCCTCTGCGGGTGAGAAATGGGCTTCTTTCCTGCCTGAGCCTCTTCGTGTGTGAGTGCATTTGTCTTTACTCCAGACAGAATTCATCTCCCACAGAATCCCATATACTCCCAGAAATACTGACACCCAAGGAATAGCAGCCACCATGTGATAAGCTCTCGCCAAAGTAGTAGGAAGTGATGGAAACACCATACAAGTGTGCTTGCCAAGACCTACATGCTACTCATAGCACACATGAGCCTAATCAGCTGGTCTGAGTCGACTTAGACTAGAAGAAGAAAGTCCCAAAACAAAAAGCAAGTTCATATGTGAGCGAGTTTGCCGGCAAAGGGGAAAATTGGATCAGAAAGGAAAAGGCAGAAGAGAATGAAAGCACGCAAGCCACGGCCTCCTGAGGTAGGCTTGAAGCTCTGCTCACCTACCAGCCGGAGAGGGAGTCAATCATTATGCTCATGATGACAAGTCAGCTGTCAAAACTTAAATTACATTCCCTAAGCTCAGTTCAAAGATACCAGAGAAATTTCATAAAGTGTTTGTCAAAACATAAGTAGTCTGGAAAGAATATAATGGGTGTTTTGGAACTAACTGGAATCTTACTTAAATGAATAAACATCCAAGATTTCAATGGTGGCATATTTATGTGATCAGATGGTACTGCCACTAACATAGGGGTGCAATGAGATCACCTGGGAGATGCATGCTGCCATTTTCTTCTTGCTAGAGGTGGTAACTCAGGGACTGATGAGGTGGCTCAATGGTTATGAGCCCACCCTGCTCCCTCAAAGAACCTGACATCCGTTCCCAGCCCCCACACCAGGAAGCTCACAAAGTCATTATCACCAACTCTGGGGGATTTGGTGCCCTCTTCTGGCCTCCTCAGGCAACAGTGCTCATGTGAACATCCTCACACACAGACATTATTAAAAATAATACAAATATACCCTGAAACAATTGGTAATATACAGGAAAGAAGGTGCTGACTCTGAAAAACAGCTCTGATGGGCCTTACAATAGTGTTCACACTACTCAGTGTGTACTGACTCAGGCCAGCATCTGCGCAAAGACCAAGTGGCCCAACCACAGGGCAGACGAAAAGAGCCGTCTCCATCTCACTGTGAGGAAATGGCAGGAGAGTGGGAATTTGATGGTCATATTCTTCCAAGCCCTCCCTGCAAATGCACTGAGGCCTATAAACAGCCAGATCCATTATTCACAAGATACAGGCAGAAGAAAGAGTGGAGATTATTATATCAGAAGCCTTGCCTTACTCGGCAGAATGTATGAGTGATGCCCTTTATGACGCCACAAATCTTACGGGCTTTTTTGCACATGTATACACTAAACAGATGCCACTTCTTTTTATACCTGTTATGAATTTTTAAAAAGTGCTATCAAAGCACTTGTTTTACTATCCTTTTTACTGTCTTTCTCTACTTCACAGAGGGTCTCAGAAGCCTGGACTCATCCTGGAGCTCATTAGGAGGATTAAGGCCAGTGTGTGCAGACTCCAGGGATGTGGGATATTTGTATTCAGTGTAAACTTTGGGGAACCAACAGGAAAGCTCTCTTACATTGAAAACCATTCCAAGAAAATATTTCACCTTTAGAAGAAAAAAAATTTTGAAGTTTTTCTTCAGTGCCTATTAAATTTTTAAAATATTTTATGCTTTTTAATTAAACAATCTGTACTATGACTAGCTCCATAAATTTTCAGCAGATGTATGTGACTATAATTTATATTGAAAATAGAATGTGACTGACAAATAGAAGCTCCCTGAAAGTCATTATCTCTTCTGTTTGGGGCAAACACAACTTTAATATTGAATACTGGAGATTAGTATTAGGTGTGTATATACATGTGTAGATGTGTGCATGCATATATACATATTTTGGCACCATTATCAAATAATATGGATAATTATGTACATGGGATTCACCCAAATTGTTTCATGTGACTGAAATTTATTATTTTTGTTGATGTAGAATAGTCCATTTTTGGCTAGACCATTTTGAATGGGACATTTATATAAGCTTGAAGTACTTACTTAGAAAGTACTGGTCCAAATGAGTGACATATTATTTAGAGTATCTGTACATATTATCTTGCAAACTCTGAGAAAAAAATTGGCTTTGTAGGTGGCCCATGCCTATAATCCCAAGAGTTAGTCTACCGAAGCAAGATGGCTATGAGCTGGAGGCCAGCCTGGGTTACACAGCAAGACTGTCTAAAAGAAAAAAAAAACAAAAAAATGTAATGGATGTCTGAAAAATCTAATTTTTATATAAATCTGCCCACAAGAATGTTGGCGGAGGGATGAAGTCTGTGCCTAAATTTGAGAATACAAAATACACGTAAACTTTGTCCATCTATCACACTGCATAGTGTTATGTGGAAAGAATTAATATTAACAAAACTTACTTAAAGGTTTAATAATGAAATTTATTAATTACATTTAGCTGCAGAGTTCAAAGAAGAACATGTGTTCATATCTCTTAGGCGCTACCTGTAATCTAGATGGATTGTGTATACAGCTAACAGAAGTCAGGAGCAACAATGGTTGAGAATCAACTCTTCCTACACCTCTTTCATAGGCTAAACCGAATAGAGATCATCTGATGTGGCCTTTCAGAAAAGGTGTAGAGTCAGGGAAGTGTTCCCATGACCTTCCTATGACCTTCTTGTCCTTTGGAATAGAAAGCTGCATGCAACAAAGGAGGGATAATTTTGCTAGGTGGGTGAAAGTCAAGCTCTCTGGAATCTTTTCTGAAGTGCACCATGTTCATCGCTGCACCCCGAACACTGGAGAAGTGAGGCCAAGACAGCCAAGACCCTGACTTTCAGGGGCCTTCCGTGACATGCTGGCCTCAGGGTTGAGTCCACACAAGCGTTTATGCATCACCAACTACAGGATGAAGTTCTTTTCTTTTTATCCTGACAATACTCCTGAAAAAGTCAGAGGAAAATTGACAGTAATGGGAAAATCTTAATAACATAATGCTCTCTAGGAAGATATAATTTGATTCAATGATACATATGCATCTTAATCTGCGTACTTTTCAGATGAACTTTTTCCCCCGCTAAGTTGTTCTTCTCTGAGACATTACAAATGCAATGCTTCACTCTGAGCTTCCTGTTCTGTTGCATTACTGCTGCTCTTTGAAAGTGTGCGGAAGGGTTCACCTATCTTCCTCACCCACTGCTGAATGGGAAAAATCTACAGGTGCAGGCTTACGTCATCACGCTTGGCTTTGGTCAAGAAAGCAAAGAAGGCGGGAACAGTAGACAGCTCTCCCAAGGGAGGTAGGAAAATGATTTTTCTCGAAAGTCAAGTGCCCAGGGAAGTACCTGCTTGCTTTTGTTATCCTCTTCCCTCTGTTCATGACCTCCAATCGTGACTTCTCCATCACTTTGCCCTCCCAGGTCATCTTGTGTTTTCCAAGCTCTGAGGTTGCAGAGGGAAGAGGCCCATGACTCTGCTTTTGTCACTTAAGTTGGACTTAAGTAGGGGGTGGTATTATAGAGGATAACACAAGAGACATAAAGGTGTGGGTTACTCAGGATGGACAGCTTCATTGCCATGTGCTGAATGTTCAGATCTGGGTTAACATGCTTTGGCAGCGAAAGATGAGAAAGCAAGTATTTCAGGCTCTGTAAGCCAGCTGCCCCCTGTTGTAGCCATTCAGCCTTCCTGTTGTGACCCAGACTCAGCCACAGACAGTGTGTATGTAAGTGACCATGCTATAATGTTAGAACTTTGCTTGCAAAACCAAGGGTCTGGCTGAATTTTGCACACTGGCAAGTCTGCCAATCCCATTTCAGGCTCACTTTTTCCTCATAATCTTCTGGGATAAAGAAACTGAGCCATTGGAAGTGGTAGTACATGTGTTTAATCTTAGCACTTGTGGGGGGGTAGAGGCAGGCATATCTCTGTGAATTCAAGGCCAACCTGGTCTACAGAGAGAGTTCTAAGACAGCCAAAGCTACACAGAGAAACCCTGTCTCAAAAACCCAAAAAGAAACTGAGCCACAGAAAGGTGTTTAGGTGGGATTCTTTTTCCATTGTTATTCAAGTCAGAAGAGCTCTCACTATGCATCTTTCCTGGAGCCAGGAATAAATGAGGCTAGACCAGAAAAAACAGTCACTGTTGGAAGATTGTGCACAGCAGAGGGCTCTAACCTCTAAGTTGTTCACTGTGATTTGATGTTCACGAAGAGATCTGTTGGAGCTGAGTAAACGTGGGAGTCTTCAGTTGTGTAGCTTGGTCCTCTTGCTGGACCCCTAACAGTGGGAACAGGGGCTCTCTCTGACTCTTTTACAATCTTTTGGGACCCTACACCTCATACTGGGTTGCCTTGCTGAGCCTTAATCCAGGGGGAGGTGCTTAGTCTTACTGCAACTTGACATGCTATATTTTGTTGATATTCATGGGAGACCCACACCTTCCTAAACAAAGATGAAGGAAGAGAAATGGATCTGGAGGTAGGAACTGAGCAGGCAGGGACTGGGAGGAGAGGAGAGAGGGGAAACTGTGGCTGGGTTATAAAATAAATAAATAAATGTATTAAAATATATAGAAATTTTAATGAAAAATTTTTCTGAAAAAGGATACTTTGTTGAAATATATATGTATATATATATATATATATAGTGTTAATAGTTTTCCACTAAAATATGCTGGTAAAAATTTTTAAAAAGTGGGAGTCTTCATAGAGAAGGTGGGCTGAAGAATTCTTGCTTGAAATAGCCACTTTCTTTTCTCCTGCCTGCCATTGCCTACTTGAAATAACTCAGCCCTCAGGTGTCCCCACCTGAGAAGCCTCCTGAGCATCTGCAGACACACTCCAAAGCTGCATGATGCATAGAACATTGGGTACACCATTTCCATGGATCTGTGACTAAGAAAAAGCTGACCTATTCATCTGACGCCATTTCTATAAGTCTATAGATATGGCAAGTAAATATCTATAGGACTGGGAGTAAAGCCAGGAGGATGTTGGCCCTTTAGTCTGCTCTGTAGCCCAACACTGGAGCTTAGTGATGCTCAGAATTCAGGAGCCAAAGTCGGGTCAAATCTCTGGGAACTTTTCCAGAGAAAAGAAAACAGAAACGTTGAAGGGGCGTCATCTGTGACTTGAGACCTGCATGTATACTGCTGATAGGGCAGGGACACAGAGAAGTTGGACTCAAGTGGTGTCAAGAGTGCATCTATACTCTATATACTCTAGAGGATGCTCAGGGGTCTGTTTTCAATCTACCAGTACACCAGAAGGTCACTTGCAGGTTACAGAGTTAGAAAGTGGTTTTCATCTCAGTTATTCTCATAGACAATGCTAATAAGCTGACCCCACCATGATTAAACCATGTCACTATTTAATCAGAACATTCAAGTAACCTTCTGAATGTCTTATTGCTGTTTCTTTCTTTCTACCTATGGAAGTGATATGACCTGATTATTTGTTTAACTCGTGGTTATCCTTGATCCCTCACTGTTGGCTTCTTTGTCACTTCCTCTGTTTTTAATGGGCCAAGCACCCCTCCAGTACTTTCCAGTTCATCTCCACAAAGAGTCATGGCATGCTACATCCCAGGCCACCAAACCCCTCCTAACACCAGGTCTCTGCATTGTGGACCAAGCACAGAAACACAAAGAGCAAGATTTCCTGCACTGCCACTCTTGCTTGCTCTTCTGCCTTCCAAACCTCTCGTGTTCTTTTAGACACACTGCTGAAAGCAAACCAACAAAAACTAGGAAGTCTACACAGCAAGGTTACTGGTGAGGGAGAGATTTCTCTCCCCACCCCTTTTTTTGTCAGAAATAGAACCCAGGTCTTCACAGGAATCCCACGGACTGACTGAAGAGGTTTCAGAGGAATGGAGAAAGAACAGCTCACCTTAAAGCTGACCCCATCACCTCCTGGCTGCTCTATGCCTCACAAACCACTAGTGTACGGCCTGCCCTTTCTTCTCTATGTTCTGTCCAGTGTGTTTCTAAGAGCACATGGCCCATCATCACCATGTGGGCACCCCTAGATTAATCACCTTAAGTTCCTAGCTCATCCTCCCCACCCCGGCTCAAGGAAGAGCAGCTCACCTTACTTTCTCCCTCCTTTTTTGTCCTCTTTCCTCAGTATCTCCACTATAGTTTTAGACACAGGTGATCCACCCCTAAGTGGGGAAATAGCTAAAGTCAAATAAGATTGAATTCCAAACACAAAGGCAATTATTGGTTGAAAAAAGGTGATGAAATCTTTATGTATTGTGGGACTGTTGGCAAGTGTGATGGAGCACCTTGGAATTGGTGACTGACACTCCATGTGAAGAGTCTGGAGATATCGGCTTTGCACAAGGCATCAGCTTTAGTGAACCCACCCCCAACTTTACCCATAGCTCCAGCCTGCCACAAGCATTTACATTGCCTTCCAATATCCTCAGTCACCAGACACATTCTCAGTTTAAGGCCACTTATTGTCTATTCATTCCTTGAGCATCCCACATTCCGGAAACAAGCATACTTTTCAAAATAATCACCATTAGTCCAATGAAACCTAATCCAGGCAACCACTGGGTGAAGTCCTATGGAGATACTTGAAAAATATAAGATCAGCCATCCTGAATAATCATACAACAAAAGGCAATGGGGAAGTTAGTTAATATTCTCCTATTTAGACTTATAATGTTGAAAATAACAATTGTAGCTGCAGGAAATGATAATTAAACAGACCAGTCACAGGAAGCAGAGAGGGGACAAGCCACCGTGCCATGACCCAGCCTCATGTTCCTGCTGTGGAAAGTTCCCAGGTTTCCAAAGCTGTCTGAGTGATTTCAACTATACTGAGTTCTACAGCAGAAATCAAAAATGCTCCTGTTGGGGAAACTGCTTCAGCCAATGGCCTTTGAGATGCTGGACCATGTTGGGCATGGCCTTAGGTACCAAAACCATGCATGCTCTCTCTCTCGCTCTCTCTCTCTCTCTGTCACTCTCTCTCTCTCTCTCTCTCTCTCTCTCTCTCTCTCTCTCTCTCTCTCTCTGCTGCTGCTGCTGCTGCTGCTGCTGCTGCTGGATTCTTCCCTGTTCACGCAGTGTACTACTGTGGGTCTGCACCCTTAAATAAAAAACTCTTTATTATACTCAATTCTGAGCTAGTGTGGGACCACTCTATTTACATTCACCTACATCTGGTGCGCCAACGTGGGCTGACTACATCCACTTGAGAGAGCTTGAACAGAAATTTTAGACAGGAAAGAACAGAATTTAGTGCAGCTTCTTGGTAAGCAGTTTTTTTCGGATGGGCTCTGTTTGCTAGCAGTGACCAGGTTTGCCATGGCTCCTTTAACAGAAGGCTTACTGACTC
>JAQHUG010000123.1:2145479-2197496 GCA_028555095.1 Dicrostonyx torquatus
TGTTTAAATGAAAATTCGTGGTAGTCATATTAGTTGAAAAAAAAAGTGCCAAGAAGAGAGAGTTGGCTCCCCTGGAAGAAAAAAAGCTCCCTCTTTACAGAAGCAGGCTGCTAATTTTTCAAAGCTGCCCCATGTCTGCATTACTTTGTGTTTTCAATCAGATTGACTATGGATTTCAATTACTGTTTCCTGTCATCTGAAAAATATTTTTTCTTATAAGTTCAGGTCCATGGAAGTGGGTTAAAGTTATCTCTCAGCCAAGGCAATGTTAAGAAGTTCTTCTCCAAAGTCCATCGATTTCTGTGTTATCAAGTGGGGACCTTGAGAGCTAGCATGAACATCTGAGAACTATCTTCGCCTGGCATTTAAAAAGGTTGTCGTTTAACTCGGAATACAATCTAAGAAGAACACTGGTTCCATCTCTCTTCTACATCACCCGTGCCGAAAACATCAATCTATCAATTCAAATTCCTTTAAGGCTCCTCTGCCAAGGAAAAGCTCACCGTTCCTGAACCTCACGGAGATGCAATGAACGACTTTAAATGATGCCTAGATCAACAGGTGTATGAAAAACAGGAGCCGCAAGTCTTGTGTGTTAATGCTGCTTCAACATGTAAATTCATTAAACTCAATGAATGGAAGCCAAGAACCTTTCAGCAGGGTCCTCGTCATTCCAGAGAAAGGATCCAGGGCCTCACGGTGCTGTGATTTCTAAATTTCCTTTGTTCTCCTGTTTATTCCTGAATAACTTTTCAATCACAAAAATAGTTTCTATAAATGAGCAGCCTAAAATTTACCCTGTGCTTCAATTTTGTATTTCCATGATGTATTACTCTAGTTTTGACGTTATACTTCACTTGCTACACATTTGTGCGTGTGCGCACACAGACACACACACACACACACACACACACACACACACACACGAACAGGCTATCTTAAGCTTAAAACATGATTTTTAAATAGTTTTTAAAAAAACAAGCAAAAAAATAATAAATTCCGCTCTTCTTAATGAATTAAAAAAGAGCAACAGTAAAACCCAGTTCACTAAATTTCCACTGTTGTGCTTGAGAGGAATCTGTCATTACCCCCAGAAACTAAACATCCATCAGTCTTTGCATGCTAAGAAAGACATGTCAGCTTAGAGAGCTGCGAGGGCTCCTTCTGAAGCAGCAGAAGTTGAGAGAGCAGGCTGGGGAGGGCAGGGCTTGAGACTGGGCATATGCTGGGATGGCAGCCATACCAAGCGGTGTTGTGATAAAGTTGCCAGTGCGCAAAATCTGCATTTACATTAATAATAATAAGAGATTTGTGCCATTAGAAGAGTGCTTTCTGTGCTCCCTAGCAATGACTTAGCAGGGACTCTAGGCATTGCTTTTCAATGCGAATAACTTGAAGCACAAACGTCAAAGTTTGTTTTTAGAAGCAGCAAATATATCTGATCCACCGGACAGCACAGCATCTCCTTAACCATGTCATCATGAATACATTAGCCTGAACACCATTCTGTGCCCGGCTGCCTGGAGGTGGCTTGACTTTTGTGCTGTTTGCGTTCACAAACACACTCCTGGCCATGATGAATGGCCTCCCATTGGGGAGATGGGAAATTCCCAGCCCATTCCCTTGAGAATGTTCCGGGACCTGGATCTCTAAGCAAAGCAAGATTAAAAGAGGGGGAGTGAGAGCTACGGTCTCTACCCCACGGCCATCAATTATCTACAGTGATAAATCAAAGTTTTCAGCGCCCACAAAGGCCAGTGTGGCCAGCAAACAAGGGTGTTCACACCGGATTGTTTGGAGACCGAATAACACTCTCGCCAGAAGACAATGGAGCTGGGAAAGCCACTGTCAATATCACTCTGACTCGCACCTGATTTATGAAGAATTAGACACGGTGCATCAAGCCAGGCCACGGCGGACAGAGAAAGCAGGGAAGAGAAGATGAAGCGAGATGAGAAAGTTTTAGTTCAGCAAGGCAGTGCTTCTGTCCACATGAACCTGACCCTTCCTCAGGTACCCTGCCCTGTGCTCTTCCCATCTGCAGTTCCTAAGGAAACAAAGCTACTACCCTTCCCAATCTCCCAGTGAACCAGGACGTCAGAGTCACGCCTTCCTCACGCTTGTCCTTAGGCTCCAAAATCTATAATTTCACCTATTTTACAGTGTTTGCATGCTCCACACCAAGACCTATTTTAAATAGAGAAGTGGGAAATTATTGACTTCTGGCGAAAACAAATAAAAAAAAACCACGAGAAAGCACAGAAGCACAGTTGGCAGCAGAGCTGTGAAATTAAGTAAGGACAAGAGCTTTCACGTAGGTATTTTTAGCAAAGCTTGTGTCTGGCAGGGGCTTTCGCTTTCAAAGCCGAGTCTACTCACACCTATAAGCCGCCCACCAACCCCCAAGAAGGAGCACTAGTTCCAACTAGACCAGAAACCCTTCCTATTTTACCTAACATTTATTGAGTATTTACAGTTTGCCAAGCATTCTTCAAATCAATATAGTTGTCATCTCATTTATTCCTCAGAGAAATAGCTTTGAAACTCTATAAAGTACCAATTATTTATGAATGCACAGCAGAGTTGACTTGCCCAATGGTCTACTGGTCAGTAGGCACACAAGGAAGACACGATGGCCCTGGCTATGAACCCAGACAACCTGGTTTCCACATCAGATGCTTGATTTTCACAGCGACCTCACTGGTGGAGTAAAAAAGTCAGCACTACCTAATCAGCACCTGTCTCCGCATCTGCTTTCATCTTGCAGCCCTGATTTTAAAATTACATCAATATATGCATGCCTCACCCATGTAAGCATGTAAGTGCAGGCAAGCCTGGAAGAGGGCTACTGGATGCCTGGCGTTAGGGCGGGGCGGGGGTGTTTGAACTATTCCATGTGGTTGCTGGGAAATGAACTCAGATTCTCTGAAAACAACAATGAGCATTCATAACTGTCAAGACATCTAGTCCCAAATCTATTCTCTGTATGAATTGGCCCCAGGTATTTGTCACAGCACTAATAAGCTAACAGACAAAAGCCCCTGGGTTTTTTTGTTTGTTTGTTTGTTTTTTTCAGCTTATATTTACCTACTTAAATTGTTGGAGTTCTGATTAAATTGTTTGTTCTGATTCGCAGAGACGTTGCCAGTGCTTATGAGAAGATAAATCCCACTGATACACACTCCAGGATTTCATCTCCCATCAGTGAGTGCATAGCCACTTCCTTCAGTACCATCCTTCAAGTAACATGTCCTTCTAATCCACATTTTATTCAAGCTACAGCCCCGTTAACTCTTTTTCAAATTTTCATGTAGAGACAACAGTATGTAAAGAATTTAGTGATGATGACCGTGTGTACTTGGAAGTGGGTGCTAAGATACTGACATTTCAGGGTCCACATCAGTTCATGTTGGGGGGTTAAGCAAACTGGTAAATGTTCCTTTAAAAAAACATATTCTAGGGCTGGGTGGTGGTGGCACATGGCTTTAATCTCAGCACTTGGAAGGCAGAGGCAGGCGGATCTTTGTGAGTTCGAGGCCAGCCTGGTCTGAGCTAGTTGTAGGACAGGCTCCAAAGCTACAGAGAAACTCTGTCTCGAAAAACCAAAACCAAAAACAAAAAAACCCATATTCTAAACAAGTTGATTAAAATTACATTAAAATCTTATGTTAAAATACACACATCATAGTTAGAAATAAAATCTAAAGACATAGTACAAACATTTTAGAACTCCAAACAGATGGAGTATAAAAATGACAAATACAATAGCCATATAAAGTCAGGGAAATAATAGTAACTCCCCCTTGTCCTTCTGATGGATCCCTTCAGGTTCTGTCTCTTACTAAACCAACTTTTATAGAACCATTCTCAAACACCAATAATTTTCTACTCATAAAATATTTGAATAATTTGAATGTTTGTTGTCCATAGAAGAATTAATTAGGTATAAAGAATAAAATAAATGTTAATGTTAACACAATTTTGGTATATGAAGCAAATGATCAAAAAGTAATAAAAATAAAAATTTTACAACTGCATCATGAATAGCAATCACTTTTGTACATTTACAAGGCTATCTATGTCGGAGTGACAGTTGTCAAATTTAACCCTCTGCTCTAAATGACTTTCAGGCTGCTCAAAACACATGAAGTGATGTGTGCATCTGCTCAACAGTGAAAAGCAAATTAGAATAAAATTTAAAAATTAAAATACCCCACTCACATAAGGGAACTCTTTTCAGGCCTGAGTCAGAAAAGCTGTGATCCTAAGAAACACACGAGCAAACAGGACCTCTCCAGGTGGCTGAAGCCACATCGAGAATTCTCCATAAAGAACAAGGAGACCAGAACCTGGAGTTGCTGAGTTAGAGGGAATCTGAAGGCTAGGGGAGCAGAGAAGAGGGAGAGGCACAGCATGGCAGCCAAGTGAGAACATAAGAGTGTTAGTCAATTCTTAGTCAAATGCTAGGACAGCCATCTGGGATGAGACTGGCACCTTCCAGAGAGAAGATACAGCGGCTTTGAGAGGAAAGGAGGCACCAAAGCCAGTAGAACCAGATATTTCCATTTTACCAGCATGAAGGGATTTTGTTCAACGTAGAGTGTCTTGTGAGACTTTATCAGTTTGGACCTCAGATGTCTATTAATTCTGGTCCAATAGTAACAGTTGGGGTCAATAAAGATTAAAACCCAGAATTTCTAGTTACTTGATTACTTGCTAGGTTTCCAGAACAAAATTCGACTGTCTTTAAAGATGTTTATACAATCCAGACCAGCACAGCGAGTGAGCTATAGAAATTCCCCTCAGTCAGTATCATGTGATCATAGCAGAAAAAGCAATCATGAGAGATAATCTCAAATAAAAAGAGAATGGCACAGTTGGTAGAATTAGTGAATAAGCATTGTAAACATTATTATGGTAAAATCAAATATGTAAATGAAGGATGAATACATTGACTGAACACATGATGAATCTCAGCACAGAAACGGAACTACGGAAAAACCCATACAAAATCTTACAATTAAAGGATTCTCTGTTTGGCCATTGAGATGGCTCAGAGGGTTAAAGGAGTTTGCTACCAAGCCTGAGGACCTGGGTTCAATCCCAGAAACCTACATGGTGGAAGAAGAGACCCAGCTCTCCCAAGTTGTCTTCTTACCTTACATGTGTGGTGCATATTGGTACACACAAAATAAATAAACAAAATATAATGAAAAGTTTAAGACATTGCCTGTAAGGAAATGAAGAAAAGCCACTGTATGGATAACTGCGAATTAGAAATATCAAGGAAAAGAGGATTCTGTTTACAGAGAGTAGAGCAGAGCCCAGTAATGATTGTACAAACATGAAACTGGTCTCCACCGATGGTACTGCTCTCTGGAGAGAAGAACGGATAAACCAAGGCAGAAGAAATCATTGTGCCAAAGGGCAGTACCGTTCTACATCCCAATTCTCAAATACTCTTTGACTATTAATATTTAAGGGTTTGGTGAATCTGAGCATGACAATAAAAAATAAAGGAAACCATCCATAATTACATCATGTTTAAAACTAAACCCAAAAGGTGAAGATGAAGTTCTAGACAGGGCCAGATGGAAGCGGACACGTTGCCCAAGGGAACAAGAATGACAAGACTGATGATGGGTTTTTCTGAAGTGACACAGGCAGGGGGTCATGGGAGGACATCTTCATGGTGCTGAAAGTTAAACAGAAACAAAACAATGTCCAAGTCGGGGTTTTTTAATCCAACGAATTTTTTTTTTACTAGAAAAGGTAATCAGATGTATTTCCAGATTAATAAATGCTTAACTATGTTAGCACAGGCACAGTTGGTTTGTGCAGACTCACATGACAATGTATACATATTCAAGGAGGGATATGTTAGAAACAGTTCTGGGGGTGAAGGATAAACATTACTGCATGAAGTAATGAAGAACCATGTAAAAGACATGCATGTTTGTAAGTGCAAGCAATTTTTTATTTCTTGTCCGTAACTTGCTAACAGGCAGAAATAAAACAATGTCTCTGGAGTTCACGAAACAGCCACCAGGATACTGAAGGAGTGCTGCAGAGGTGGGGGGAAAAGGAAAAAACGGTTGTAAAGTCGTCAGTGCTGCAAAAGATAACGAGACAGTAGTCAACAAAAATCAACAGAAGTGCTAGCTACTGAGGTACAGACTCCCCGAAACATACAAAAATGCATAAAAAGGGTGGCTAATGAAGGTGCAGAGAAATCAAAAGACTAAAAACAAACAGAAATCAATCCGTGTAAAAATGGCAGAGGCACAGTCACAGAGAACGGGTGTACAAAATGCCGCACCTGGTAAGGCAGCACACACAAATGGTCCTGTAATTACATTAATGTAAACCAATGAAGTACTTAATTGAAAGGGTATAGGAAGAAAGAAGCCCTGCTTCTACACTGTTTAGAAGGGTGAATGTTTTCCCCTTTGCTTGTATATTTAAAATACAAACTGAGCTTGGAGTAAAAGTGGACTTCCACAGTGTGCCCCGAGAGAAAAATCTTAAGAAAGAAACTGAGGACAGGACAGTAGCAAAGTCAACTTCGGATCCAAGCACCTCAGCGCAGATAGTAAGAGATCGTTATGATGAAAATAAGCAAGCTCACCAGGAGACATGTGAACCCGAAATTTATATCCAGCTAACAAACCATAAACTAACAAAATACAAGCTACTCCCAGTAGTGGCGTTTCATTTTCATTTTAATAAATAAAGCTTGCCTGAAGTTCAGAGAGTAACACAGTCACACTGGCCAACCTTCAGACCAGCCTACCATAACACACACCTTGAATCCCAGTGGCCACACTAGTTGCCATAGAAACTGGGTGGTGCGTGCCTTTAATCCAGTGGTGCATGCCTTTAATCCCAGCCCTAGAAAGGATTATAAAATGGGAGAAGACAGCTCACAGACGTCTCATTCTGAGATTCCTGGAGGCAGGATCGCCATTTCGGACTGAGGTGGAGGTAAGAGCCAGTGGCTGGCTGATTTGCTTTCTGAATTTCAGGCAAGCTTTAGTTATTAAAATCAAAATGAAATGCCACTACAACTCCTCAAATAATGGAGAAACAGATACAAGCATATGAGTTTGAGATTTTCATGCTTCCCTCTCAGTCCATACTCTTCTGCTCCTCTGGGTTTTGAGGTTAAGTCTCATTAATCTCTATACCCCAATACAGACTCTGTATAGATAACTGGAGGGGTTGAAGCAATTATCTGAATTCTGGTGAAACACTTCCTCTAACTATAAGTCAGTAATAGCCAAGATCAACTGGAGGAGATGCTTCTCCCTGCCTACTTGAGTCAGTGCACCCACAACTAATGCCACGCAGGGTACTGTCAGCCGAAGCATACTACAGATCCCACATCGATTTCCCTGTGTGCTACCATTTCCTGATTGACAGCTGAATTACTGCAGAGAAAAGCTTTCTGTGGGACGCCACCATAACCAGCTTGTTGGTTAAAGGACTCATAGAGATGGAAGGATGATGGAGGGAGGTGGGTGTGGGGGAGCCTGGCTGCATCTGCCTGGGAAAACCAGAGTGTGAGGCAGAGGACAGAAGGCAGAGAGATGCCTGCTAATTGAGTTGTAATTTTCTTGTCAAGTGGAAGGCACTTGCTGAGATCTCGGATGATCCCCAAATCTGCATCTTAGACTGCCTTATGCATTCTCTGTTCTCAGTGGCTGAGCTCAGAGGAGCTTTTACCTATAAATGGAATTGAAACTTGAACAATAAAGAGAGGGGAGTCAATGGAGCTTTCAAAACCAAGTTGACACATAATTTTCAGGAGAAAGAACCTTTGTTGAGGCATCATCCAGAAAGAGAACAGAGAACCAAGGCTGAAGAATTCACAGAAAACATAGCTAGTAAGTGCTAGTCCCGTCGGAGACCAGGCCCTTGATAGCAATGCTTGCACAGACAAACTCAACTCCATCTGGTGTCTGTGTTAGACTGGCAGGGACCACACTCTCTTGGTGTCTTTCTTTTCTCTGTTGGCCACTAGAAGAGCTCAGATCTGTACTGTGGGACCCCAGTATACATATACTGAACAGACAGATTAACATGACAAAGAAAAGTAATATCAGGCATAGCAAGTTGTAGGCAAGCGCATAGTTCGACTATGAAAGGGAACACCTTTACTTCTGGCGGGAAGGGCCTCCAGCCTCGGGAAAGTCAGAATGACACTGAGAGAGACTAAGCATTAGTCACATGAAGAAAGTAGAGAAGAATTCACATGGCTTCACGGGGAGGAGCAGTAGTGTTTATTTTAGCCCAATTCTCCTTTATGAAACAAGTACATTACAGTCAACCTGAATTTCCATGTGGTGAAGAAGGAGGCAGTTTATAGCCACTAAAGGCCACCATGCCAGATCAGAACATAACTGAGGTCAGAAAATCCGTAACAGGAAGGAAATACTACTCCTTTATATGCTCGCATTTTTCCATTGTGCTAAATAATGAATTGAAAATATACACTTTCATTTGATCCATGGGTTTAGGTTAGACTTGGGATCAGCGATGGCTTTCTCTGGGTTGTATTTAGCTACTGGCATACTGCCTGGCTGAGGAATGAGGTTTTCTCATGTTCTGGGGGAATAAATGAGTTTATGGCAAAGGCTTGACTTTATCATCTCCAGTCTCACACTCTCAATTTAAAATGTAGACATCAGAACACTATACAATAATCCAATTCATGCGGTGGCTGATGAAGACAGCAGTCATCCTTTTCTGCCCCTGGTCCATGAGCTTCTGACTTATCAAGGCTGTTTGCAGCCATCCTCATGGGGCCACGGTAGTCGTTGCTTTCTGACATCTCTGTTCCCCTGGGATTTTCACTTCCAGGAACTACACTTGGATTGTTTATCACAAAGCACATTATTGAAGTGCTTGATGAAGTAGTTACACAAATGCGGGACAAGGCACTGAACTGGGTGTGGGAAATGCTTCCCCTCACTGAGCGTGCTCCCAACGCTCACTTCACGAGGAACACAAAGTTCAGAAGCCACGTGGGCTGGCTAGTTGTATGTCAGCTTGACACAAGCTGGGGTCATAGGAAAGAAGGTCCCCTCAGTTGGAGAAAACGCCTCCAAAAATTGGGCTGTGGGCAAGACTGTAGGATTTTCTTAATTACTGATTGACATTGGAGGGCCCAGTCCATTTTAGGTGGTACCACCCCTTGGTTGTTGATCCTAGATACTATTAGAAAGCAGGTTGAGCAAGCCATGGGGGGTAAACCAGTAAGCAGCACCCTTCCAAGTCCTCTGCATCAATTCCTGCTTCCAGGTTCCTTCCTAAAGTGATGGACTACAGTGTGGAAGTGTAAGCTTTTCTTCCCCAACTTGCTTTTCGTCCTGATATTTTGTCACAGCAATAGTAACCCCAACTATGACACCTCATAATAAAGAAAACCAATCACCTCTGTTTAACCTGGGGTTTGGTCTAACCGTTGTGACCATACACTCTGCTCTTAGTGGCTTTAATTATCAAAACCAAGGGGCACCCTTGGAGCACCTTTGGGAATCAGATATCTAGGAGAGAGACTTAAGGGGATGTTCCATGCTGTGCGTGTATGTTACACACACTAAAAGAGCAGGAGAGTCCCAGCACAGTCCTCTCGCCTCGCAGGCCCTGAAATCATGCTGCACCATCCACTGCCTTCTTTACCACAGGCCGACCTCCTTAGCCTCACTGTGTCTCTGATGGTCACTTCTCACACTCCCAAATCGTTCCAGATGTAGACACGACAGGCTTGGTTCCTCCAGGCATTTGATTTTGGGGTTATGGCTGAGGGCTGGTATTTTAATCATCCTGACCTCTGAACACTCTTAGGAGGAACAAACACTGATACTTGAATGGCAGGAAGTTGGTTTTAATCAAGCTAAAATTCCCCTGAGTTGCTAGAAGCCATTTTTAGCCATCCCTGACTTCCAAAAGCAATGGGAAGGTCCCAAAATCAGGCCCTAAATGGCATCTACTGTCTTCTCCACTTCGGCAATCCATAAAGCTTAAAAAGTGGACAGAAATCCTGGGGTGCCAGATAGTATTTGGACTGTCTCGTCTATGCTACTCAGAAACTTCTTCCAAGTTGGCTGCTGTTTTTCCTGTCCTGTTTTGCTTAAGGCTCCCACCTCGCTGACTGACTGCCTTGCTTGTCCACAGGTTCTCATTTGATAGCAGAGTCTTCTGATGTGGGAGTCTATGAGCTGTGATTTCCATTAATGAATAAAAAAAACTGCTTTGGACCTATAGCAAGGTAGAACTTAGGTAGGTGGGGAAAACTAGGCTGAATGCTAGGAGGAAGAAGGGCAGATTCAGAGAGAAGCCATGGAGCCACCGGAAACAGACGTGCTGAAACTTTGCTGGTAGGCCATAACCTCGTGGTGATACACAGATTGCTTGAAATGGGTTACATTAAGATGTAAGAGTTGGCCAATAAGAAGCTAGAGCTAATGGGCCAAATGGTGTTTTAGTTAGTACAGTTTCTGTGTGATTATTTCTGGTCTAAGCTAGCTGCGTGCTGGAAAGAACAAGCGCCTTCCTCCTACAGTCTTCACTACTTCCAGGTGCCCATGTGACAATATCGCTGGTTGTCCAGAGGGTTCTTGATGCCAATTTCCAAAACTATCATGCTCGGGTTTCTGAACCCACAAGTTGAACTTCCAGCTTTGCCAACTCAGATGTCTCTGTTCCCATACTGCATGGGCTGCGTTTCTTCTTCAAGTTGTTTCCACCGAGCTCCTCAGAGTTCCAGTGGTAGAGGCTTGGCCCACGCCCATCACCACTACTCTAAACAAGCTGATTGTGTTGCTTGGGGAAAGATATAATACCTTAGGGTTCATGCAGCAAGTGGACAAAGGTTACAGAGAGAATTTCCCTTTTAGGACTTCCTCTGTCTAAAGAGGAGATTCACAGCATCTCTGATGCTGGCCCATTGCTCAGGCAAGGTAAGCCATGGACTGGCTAAGGGTTGGTTTGGGGATGGAGGGAAAGTCATGTGCTTTGACCCTCAGTGTGGCTTCATCTTTGCAAAGCCTCCAATCCAAAGAAAGAAGGTGTATGCGTATATTTAACTTATCAGAAGCATTTTACAGCTTTCAAGAGTAACAGTGTTCTGTCTGGTGTGACTTAGGCTTTAGTTGTGAACCATCTTCTAGCGACTGGCATTTATTCTTCCCTAGAATATTCCCTGAGTATTCATGAGTGAACTGGCTACTGGCTGGGCACTGCAGTACTAGAGCAGAGCTGAAAAAGATCTAACTTTCAGCCAGGCAGTGGTGGCACACGCCTTTAATCCCAGCACTCGGGAGGCAGAGGCAGGCGGATCTCTGTGAGTTTGAGGCCAGCCTGATCTACAAGAGCTAGTTCCAGGACAGGCTCCAAAGCTACAGAGAAATCCTGTTTTGAAAAACAAAACAAAACAAAACAAAAAAAGATCTAACTTCCACATTAATTTGGACTACTCTCATTTTTGAGGTCTCTCACAATTTTTTTTCTTTTTTTCTCACACTTTCTTTATCCCTTTCCCCCGCTCTCTTTCCTGCATACACACTCACTCTCACACAGAAACACATGCATGCATGTGTGCACACATGTGTTTTGCACGTTTTCTTAGATCACATCTACATTCCACTTTTTTTTTTTGAGACAGGCTCTCACACTGAACCTGCAGCTTGTGCCTAAATCCTTCTTAAACTGCTGTAACAGGCAGCAGAGACATCACTGGTCCACACTGACCCTACATTAGAGTGACATGGTCCTGTCATTCACCTTACCTCATTCTGCAGATGAAATGGCTGAAGTCTACAGAACCTTCCAGAAAGCATACCTTGAGCTTTCTGCAAAGCTGTCCCCCACCCCCAGCCCCACTCTGTGACAAGGTCCCATGGGGACTTCCTTGGCTCAGGTTATGGCACTTTTACAAAACCTCCCCCATTTCCCTCTCCTAGATGCTCTTGAGTGATGCCAGATGAAACATCCTGACAATATGTATACAGCGAGGCTTGCAGGAATCCAAGCGCATCCCGCTGAGATTTACGATGCAGCCAGCAAGCTGGGATTTTCAGGGTAGGCTTGGAAGCTAGACTTCTCTGGGAAGTTTCCAGAGTTCTCTGGGTACTCTAAGAACTCTACTCAATAAGAAACCATCCCTCATTTGGGTGGAAAGATGAAGCATATAAATTTGGGGCAATATATGCCAATTAATTCAACAAAACGTCATACTGTCTGGGAAGGCCCTTAGAAAGGTTTACTCCCTGCCACCAGGGGACTGAATGATGGGAGGAGAGCCTGTGAAATGAGATTTTCTCCAACTTCTACCTACTGTGAATAAATCAATGGAAATTTTTAAGTCCCTCCAAAAGCAATCGGTTTATTTCATAAGCAGGCAAGTGTTTGCAAAGTCCAGAGAGTCTCGGCCCAGACTTTGGAATCCTTTCTCCCGCTTGATCCTAATCACTTGTCCTTTCTCCTCCCTCCTTTCAACTTCTCTGTCCTCATTTTTACTCTTTCCTTCACTTAGTTGTGGAGGAAAGATCTGTCTGACCATTATTTCCTCGGTCTCAGCTTCGAAAAGCCATGTTGAGTGTGCGGACTCTCAAGCTGAAGGATTTAGTCTTCCCGTCCTGTGCTAGCGTTAGGGAAATTGTGTATATGCTCTAGGGATGAAGGTAATCTCTAGCCTTTTTCATAAAGTTTATGGTCCCAGTGTCCCTTTAAAGGGCTCATGTGGCTGATTGATAGGCTCATTTCTGATACTAACCATAACGAATTGACCATCCTGAAGATAAGCTGCTCCTCCCCTGAGCATTGCAGGAGGCACAGGCAGTCACCATTATGGATGGAGCATCTCTCCGGAATCAGATTCATCTTGCAGCAGGCAGGTGCACAGCACTGAGGGACTGAACCATGGGACATGGCAGTTCTGTTCAGTCCTTCCAGTCACCAGCATCTCTGATGCCCATGGATCAAAATATCAGAGAGAGCAGCAACTAACATCTCAGTTCCTAGCCTCTTAGTTTTGTTCTTCATGCCACTAAGATGCTAATAGAATCACAAAACACACAACCTAAGCCTTTTATTTCATGTTATTTCATCCCCCAGTTATCACCGTCTTGAATCTCTGTTCTCTTGTTTCTATATCAATCCATCATTTTCTTCTTAGGCTGATGCTCACAGTATCTCCAGGAGGAACTGTGGTGAGTACCGATTTCCCCTTCTTTCCTACAAGCCTTCTGCTATACATACTTTGTCTGAGTCAAGAAACGTTTGAACTTCTTGGGGAGGAGCAGGGGGAGAGAGGACTAAAGAAAGGGGGTTCTTAAATAGGAGAAAAAGGAAGGATCATTCTTTGGGTGAGCAGAGGGGTGTTTTATGAAAGTTGAACTCTAATTCTTAAGTGTTTAATTTTCTGAAGCGGGGCGAGTTAATTTGTCCATAGGCAAAGAACTGTGCCATAGAGAGACATTGAGGGTAGCTGATGCGGTCCAGTTTCATCAAGGCAGGAACACAGGGGAGGGAAGAAACTGTAGAGTAGACAGGAATGGTGGAGGGCAAGTAGAAAAAGCAGGGTGGGGAAGAAAAAGTCAGATCAATATTTTCTCAACCCTTTTTTTAACTTTGGTACAATGTCCACTCCTTTCCTATTTCACACCATGTAACAGCCCTTGTCAGCACTGACCCAGGGTACCACTTTGTCCGTTTGAATACAGATTCATTCCTGTGGTCTCTGGAGCTGCATCTTCCAGTTTCCCAACTCCTTCAGTCAGTTCTCTTCAGTCCCTTCTGCAGGCCCACCTTCTGTTTTGGACAACTCACTGCGGTTTCATAGCGCTTTGGTCCCTGATCATTTCTCTTTCCTGGACCTAGCATTAGCTTTAACATCCCCCAAACACTGAAATAATCCTCTTTCCACAAGCAAGAGGAGCCTTTATATCTGTGCCTGCCCGTTAGGACCCACATGCCATTCCTGAGCTCACATGCACACACAGTGTTTACCCCGGTGTCTGGCATGTGATGTGAGCTCACAGGAGGAACTGGGGAAATGCCAGTCCATTCTGCTTCTCAGGCAGGGCACGGGTAAGCCTGCACTGAGCTGGGTGAGCCGAGCTCAGCAACTAAAACAACTTGTCAGATGAACATCTCTTAATTACTTTAGATTGAAATAAAGACACAGGGTCATCCATCTCTTGGTACACACAAGGATTGGTGCCCGGATCCCTGTGGGCACCAAAGTCTGTGCATATTCTACCTAGAAAGGGTAGAGCATTTACATATAACCAAATGCAACTGCATTTTCCTTGTACTCTCAAGCACTTACTTAAAATCTGTAATGCAGCGAACTGGCTGTGTGAAGAGTCGTTAAGGAACACCAAGGAAAAGCTGGCCAGAGAAAGATCTGCATGTATTTCTATAACTATAAACTGCGTTCAGTCTGTGTTTTTTCATACGTATGCAGAGTCCATGGGTGTGGATACAGGGATAGGGGAGCTAACCGTGTAGCAGAATGAACAAAGATGCCTTTTTTGTATAATCAGATTTTTCTGTATTATATATATATAATATTTTTATAATTGGGAAGCTTTAAAAATTAAATTTCTTTTGAGATATGCTTTAGGTATTACTGAAACAAGAGACAGAAAGGTGCGTGTGTGTGTGTGTGAGAGAGAGAGAGGGGGTGTATGTATGTATGTGTGTGTGTGTGTATTTAAGAGTGAGAGTATGTATATGTATCTGCGGGTTTTTTTTTGATTGCATGTCTCTGAGTGTATAGTTTGACTCCAGTCAGAGTAACGACATATAAAAAGGAGAGCATTGTGTGCTAATAAGAATCCTAGAAGCTGAAATGTCTGGAGTTAGAACATATATATTTTTTCAATAAATAGTATTGCCCAATTCAATAAATAGTTGCCCAAATTACTTTATTTTTCCAATTGACTTTTAGGGAGAGATAGAGCAAAGAAAAATTACTCACTCAAATGGCCTGTCACTTCTGATTTTCAAGTATTAAAACCAGAAAACTATTTACAGATAATAAATTGATAGCAACATGTGCTGTCTTGCCTTCTAACTCAGAATGAAGTCTTTGACGAGGACCAGACACCGACATCTTAGCCGACTAATTGAAGCCATCAGTGTAAACAATCCTTATGAAAATGCAGACTGAGGATGGCAGTGGAGACATTGAAAGTATGTTTATCAAAGGAAATTCATCCCCTGGCTGTCTGAGAAAACAACAAGAAAATTATGTTTCTCACATTAAAATTAAAAAGCAACAACTTTTGAGGCATCAGAGTATGACAGGAACCTTGGGCCATGCAGGGAAAGAAATCTGTTTATTCAGCATGCTGGCATTGTCTGGCCTTCTCTCCTTCATGCTTGGAGGGTGAGGGGAGCATATTTATGCTCTAGTGAATGGATTATCGAGAATAGCGGTATCAATTTCATTTAAAAATATTTCTATCTTCATTGAGTAAAAAGAGTGATTTGGTTGAGCTAACACAAAGGCCATCAAATGGTTACAATCACAGGGAATGGCAGATGAAATGGTTTCCTTCTGCCCAGAGGCAGTCAGTGGCCAGCCGCCCAACTGGGTTCTATTGTGGAATCTCTGACATAGTTCTGTCCATGGTTCAGGTGAGAGAGGCTAGTGTAGATGTTGCCTCCTAGCTTGATATGTCCAGCCTTCTCCAGACTATACATCCCTTCGAGGCTCTTGGCCACGATGCACACATTCTGAGCATGCCTGGGATGTAAGCACCACGTTCTACCCACTTGTTGTTGGCATTAATACAGAAAAGTGTGTCCAACAGCAGGGTGTCAGCGGGATTCACTTCATATCTACGCAAACCCTTTGGTGGCACTAAATTCATAGAACGCAAGTGACCCAAACCAGAGCTGGCGCTGTTGCCCATGCAAACACGCCCTGAACTGACTTCACGGCACTAGTTCAACATTGTCTGAAGATCAAAATATATTCAGTTACAATTTTTATTCCGTTACTTATTGTCTGTGTGTTGGGGGGTTACTTATGGCACTGAGAGGGTGTGAAGAAGGCCAGAGGTCAATATGCAGGAGTTGGTTCTCTCCTCTCATTATGTGGGTCCTTGGGATTTAGTTTAATGGGGTCCGTCCTGCAAGCCCCCATCCTTCTTTTCTGATAGAATCTTCAGAGGAAAAGCATAGTTATCCGCTCAGGAACCAGGTTTTAATATAAATGTTTCAGAGTTAAGCTTGGCAGAAGCACCGCTTGATGTAGAGA
Source organism: Dicrostonyx torquatus (assembly GCA_028555095.1). Classification (NCBI taxonomy): domain Eukaryota; kingdom Metazoa; phylum Chordata; class Mammalia; order Rodentia; family Cricetidae; genus Dicrostonyx; species Dicrostonyx torquatus. The sequence continues at coordinate 2,161,756 of JAQHUG010000123.1, forward strand.
GGAAGTCTCCATGGACCTGAAGACCTCAGACTGTGTAGGGGATTTCAATACTGAGAATAATAAATTTGAAAAAGGTCCCACAGTAGCATAAGGGCGAATACAGAAACTAAAAGAAAAAAGTGCAAACATAGTCATTAGAATCAAGTGTTCTTTACCTCTTCTACCTAAGTAAACAAACTCGCCGGTGACAGCAGTTGGTTGTCAACTTGCAACAGCCTTGCTGGTGACAGGTCCACCCTTGTTTCTGACAGCCTAGGTGGAGACCCAGCTCTCAGGCTAGCATGACTGACTCATAGTGCAGTGTGGTCTAGAATGCCTTTAATTCCACCACACGGCCAGTGGGACAGTGAGGAGCAGGCCTTACACTTTCTAGCAATCTGATCTTAGCATCCTTGTCTAAGACACAGTTTGAGAAACGACACTTCCCACACAAGACGACACTAGAGGTGCCGGCCTCTGGTCTGTGTCCCAAACTTATGTTTAAACAGCTCTGGGCAAGCCGTCACCTTTCACGTATCCACTCCTATCAGAGCAATTAACTACAGAGAAGATAGCTCTCATGCGCCGGCACACTGAGGAGTTTTCCGTGAACACTTAAGTGGGGTCCGTTATTTTGGGTAACGTACAACTGAATGTGAGAAAAGAGTCTAAAAAATGCTACGTTTGACTGCTGATGCCATGGACATTGGCAAGAATATTGAAGCTGTATATCAAAAAGATGTTTTGGGAATAAAGTCGGCCTACGAATATAATAGAGCTCTCGTAAAATTGAGAGATCTCTTTTGTATCAAAGTATATTTATGAGATAATATTTCAACCGAAATGGAGGAAAAATGGAAATCCATTGCCATTACAGTAGGATTTTGTTGAGATGGCAATCTTATAATGAAATCTAAAATTCCAGTTCTTGTATCCTAAAGTGGATGCCTGCTTGCTTTAATCTTGGTTATCGTTACAACATCAAGGCACTCATCAAAATTAGCTTTGGCATTTATGAAAAGTCAGGCAAAGATTCTACCCCACCCCACCCCCCCGCATGACCCCTTCCTGAGCTCTGTGGCTGTTGCTGGCCATGGAGGTCATGATCACCCACTCACTGAAATAAGAAATAGGCAGATAGCACCTGCTATTCCAAGGCTCCCCAGAAATATGTCAGTCCTCTTTATGCCCAGGACCAGTAAGGGTATCATTCCCTTCTTATCTTGTGGCCAAGTCTTGAATACAAGACCATGTGATCCTCAGCAATGTTCTGACCTCCATGCCCACTGATGGCCTTAGAGACCCATTAGCTCCCATTTAGCTCACTGACTAGTGATCACTGCCGTCTTAAGGACACTGCTTTGACCTTGGTTGTTTAGATCCCCTCCAAACATCAGCTTGGCAGCAAGCACCCTCTACTACATTAGTTTAGTGTCCTTATGCTTGCTTGCCCTTTGCATTTATTTTGTGCTTATTCCCTTAACAAAGGGTCGTTAAGAAGCATAAGGCTTCTTCACCTCAAATGCAAAGTTTTTATAAAAACAAGAGAGAGGAAATATGGCCAAAATACACCGAAATTCTCAAGGAATTGGTAAAAATGTCAGTTGCATATTACACACACACACACACACACACACACACACACACACACACACACACATATATATACCTCAGAAGTGTCCTAACTCACACAGGTCTTGTGTTGGTGTCCAAAAAGCAGGAAACATTTATAGACTCTGAAACATGTATTTAAAAATATTACATTTGGCTGAGTGGTGGTGGCATGAGACAGAGGCAGGTAGATCTCCATAAGTTTGAGCCTAGCCTGGTTTACAGAGTGAGTTCCAGGACAGGCTCCAAAGCTACACAGAGAATATTTGTCTTGAAAAAAAAAATAAAACAAAAAATAACATTTACTTATTTATCCATTTATTTTCTATTTCATCATCTGGAGACGAGGAAACATTCTGTGGGACTCAGGGCCTTTCCTCCCACCACACGGGTTCTAAAGGTGAAAGTCAGGCCTTTAGGCTTGACCTGAGCCAGTGCACTATTTCCCCCAAACGCATGTATTCCAGGACCACCCCCCTTCCTAGTTCTCGAAGCAAGCTGTTAAAATAGTTCTGTGGAGACGTGGCTCACGTGGTGAGTGAAGCACCTTGGCAAAGCCACGACCTTCCCTGCGCTCACGGAGCTGAACACCATCACGATCATCTAACAGAGACCATTAACTCCCTTCGGAAAAGCAACCCGAATTTAGCTGTGGTACATCAGCACCCTCGGCCTCCGGACTCCAGCCAAGCTGATTTGGGACCTATGCTCTGTCTCCACCCCTGCACACACTCTGGACAGTTGACAGAAATGGAATCTGAAGTTCTCACGATGATTAAAGGGACTGCACACATGAAATCTTGTGACGTATCACAGTGCCCCCAGGTGTGCACAGGTTTCCATGTGCACCCGGTGGTGTGTTCCTCTTGTGCTGAGCAGTCTCTCACCACGTGAGAACCCCATGCTTATATTTCCTCATCCATCAGTTAGGCATCTAGGCCTTTGTCTTAGATTATATCTAGGTTGGAATTTCTCAACAAGATAAACTCTAATGAAAAACCCATCTTGAAGCTGTACATCTAGGCAATTTTCCAGTCAAACGCCATAAAAGCTAAATAGACTTTTATACTTATCCTCATTACTTTCACTATTTTTATGTTTATATATTTACATATTTTATTTGAAAAGCAAAGCAGAAAGCATTCACAATGAGAATATGCATTAAAATAATACATACAAAGTGGATAACCCATCCACTCCCATTTCCAATGTCATGCCCAGAGACAAGCATGGCTAAAACTATCTAGTTTTTAATAAAAAATCAGATTATGCTCTGCCTGGAGCTTGCATTTTTCACCTACCGTGGACCCATCTTGGTATTGTCTGGCACAGACTTACCATGTATCATCTTGTTACCTTGAGAGATCATTCATTTATCCAGCCGGCCAGGGCTTTCACTGAGAAAGCACCAAGAACTTCTTGAACACAGATAAGATTTTGAGCAATTTCACAGATTTTTCTCAGAAGGGGGGGCTTGGTTTCAGGAGTCTTATAATGTAAATTTTAATGGATATTGGCCATTTTCACTGCCAGAAAGTGATTTCATGTCTCACCCGCACTTAGAGGGGCTGAGAGCCTGCCCCTGGTGCCTGCAGTCAGATGCCTTCGGGCCACATTTACCAGTAAAAGCAAAAACAGAGGCAAAGGTGAGACGCAGTTTCTGTGTGGGTTTAACCATGACTGGGCTGCAATCCTTTTCCACTATGTTTGCAGGTCACTCGTGTCTTTTCCGGACTTTGCAGCTTATGCTTATTCCCCCAAAATTCCTTGTGAGCACCTGGGGTCTGCCAGAGTGCGCAGTTTTCAGTTTTGCTCACAACAGTGGCTTTGTTTACCTTTGGCCAAAAAGTTGTTTTGTATTTTCATGTCCTCACTGGTTGCTAATTATTCTGTTATTCCCTTAATAAGTTAAACATGCCACTTTTATTTGGTATTATCATCAAATACCCATATGTCAATTTCTTTCTAGTCTCTATTTGTTCCACTGGCCTGGTTTTCCATTCTCAAGGCTAATGCTATCATGTTTCTGTTTATCTAGGATTCATTTAAATGTGTCATGTGATATAAGTTTGCAGAAACGGGTTTTCAAAGTTGTCTCAACTATGTCTACCTACTTATTCTCATGAAATGGTCTTGACTTAGGTGGAATCACGTAACTTCTTTCTCTCGATTTAAAGCCATGACCATTATTTGTAATATTTAACTAGGATAAAATGATCAGCCTCTCCAAATCTAAAGAATCAAAATGTTGATATTAAACTACACCCCTGGATTAACAGGGTCATTCTGGCTTACCTATAAGGTTGAATATAGAGGCTTGTTCTGAGTTCAAAGACAGCAACAACAGAGCCAAAATCAAGGAGGCCAGCCATTGCTAGCCTTAAAGGAGTCAACTGAACACATGGCTTCACCAGTCTCAGAAGGAAACAAGGTTAGTTAGCCATAAAAATACATTAAAGTCCAAGTGAATGAAAAAAATTTAGAACTGCTGTAGAAATTCTCTTAAAATACCAATGGACTGACTCAAAAGCTTATTCAAAGACTACAAGCAAAACAAAGTCAAAAACCTTGCATGATTCATCTATCAGTAATTTCTATCTGGACAGTGTTACATTAGTTTCTCATTTTTTTCCAATACACTTTACTGTTTTGCTTTGATAGTCTTCGTGTGTACTTATCTCACCAATAAAAATTAATGCAGGAAATGATGAACAAATGAAATTTTATTTTCCTACTGATTAGATTTCCCTTCTCAAAAAGTCTCTATCTCTTTAAATCACTATAAATTAAACTACAGCACTTCCTTTATTGCCAAAGTTCCATGCCCAGCATGCTGATGTGCTCGCAGCCAGTCTCAGGACCACTCAGGTACAAGCAACTGCAGATTAGAACATGGCTTTGAAAAAAAACCATGCCACACAGTTCTTTCATTTCTTGTGATCATAGTGAGTATGGCCATTTCTTCTTCACCCAAATGTGTCAAATCCAGTCTTCCCGCCCCATCCAATGGTAAGGTGGATGTTCTTGTCTACCAATGGACAAGTTCTAAATGATTTCCTTCAATCTTCAAAATAACGCCCCCCCTTTCACCTAAGTTATATAACCATACCTTGTCTCAACTACTTTATGATAGGCCATAGCTAAGAAAGGAAATTCAATCTTCCTTCTCTGGGAGCCCCCCCTCCACCAACTGTGCCTCCTTCCCAGATCATCATTTGAAGATTAGCTTCTTTTCTTTCTATCTTCAAGCAATTGCCTCTGTTGGTTTGTATAAAGTTTTATTGGCACATCCTGACACCCTTTGTTTACACATTTCCTATAGGTTCTCATGTTTTAGACAGCAGAGGTGAAAAACTACAGTGGAGACTATAGGACTTCCAAACCTAAAACAGTCACTGTCACCTTGCCAGAATGGCATGCGGGCATTTGTTCAAGTCAACTATGTGTGTGCTGAGAGACAAAGGCAAGGCCTTCTCCCTAAAAAGCTACACATAAAACATGGCTTGTAGAACATTTTTTACAATGACTAAATAAAGATATTCTATAGTTTTGTTTTCTACTTTAGTTGATTCTTGATTCTACCATAATTTTCTTATTACATTAAATAAAATAAATTGAATAAATATTTTATGACTTTGAAAGATTAGGTTGGATTCATCAGTCATGACCATAACTTTGAATTCAATATGGCAGCCCACTGACATTTAATGGAAGTTTAGAAAGAATATATACATTAGTTCCTATGCATGGGTATTCAAAATGCAGGTGGCAGACTGTGGATTCTTGGAGGTGTTCAAATTTAGGAGGCTTTTTTGTTTTTTAAAGACATGTTTCTGCTGACCTTCATTGATTTTGTTACTCACTGGACATGGACCTCTGAGTACATCACTTCCTTTCCAGTCTTCTGTTTCAGCGACGGGCCTAGGCAGTTCCCCAAATTTGATTCCTGTGTTCTGCCATTGTATTTTATACAACCCTTCAAATGTCTGTGTCATTTAATTTCAACTGTTGGACATAGAGGACGCTGTTTGTGGGGGATACTGTAATGCATTCTAGCACTGTGAAGAGGGTTCAGGCTAGAATGATGGCTCCCTGATTAAGAATGCTGCTGTTCTTGCAGGAGATGGAGTTTGGTTCCCAGCTTCCACATCCAGCAGCTCCCAGTAGTTTGTAAGTCCAGCTCAGGGTATCAAACGCCCCCTCTGGCATCTATGGGCACTGCACTCCCATGTACACAGTTATGCACATATATACATAAAAATAAAATCTTAAACAGAGAGAAAGTAACCATCCTGCTTACTAAATTTATCTCATCCATGAATTTCTCATCCATGATTATAGAGAACTCTTTTCTTTTCTCCTTTCTCTGTGGAGAATGCTTTTGGCTCCTGTTAGCACAACCTGCCTTTTCTGTAATATGTAGAATTTCATTTATCAACAGGATGACTTTCAAGTTTGTCTTCAGAGGACACATTTCCTACCAGCTCCCATTTCCTCCAAATCTGATTTTGTTTCTAGTTTTATTTTAAATGCAACATTATGAATATTAAAGCATCATTAAATATGCATTCTAGCTTCACAAAGGATAGATGCTGCAGAGCCCTTGACCCAGCCACTCTGCTACTGTGAAACTGACAGGGCTAAAAATAAAAACAAGTGCCTAGTAAAAGTGAGATACGGAGGGATGGTGTGCGTCTCCAGCCAGGAGAAGTCTCTGCCAGCATGGGCTTGGCTTGACTCTCTTTCATAATATATCCAAAGCCATAGGAGTTTAACCAGGGCCGTTCTACTTTTAGGAGTGTGCCCTGAGGAAATAATTAAAGAAAGGCAAGAGACAAGAATACCACAGTATTTATAAAAGTGAAAAATGGAAGCAAATTAGATGCATATGAAGAGGGGCTTGGAGTAAGCCAATTGAGATGCAATAGAGTAATTAAATATTAAAATTATATTATAAAATGTAAAAATCCATGGGGGATAACGTTTATCCTAAAAAAACAGGAAGTGACTGTAAGATGATGTGAAGGGTTTTATCTCTTATATCAATACCTGGGATGTATGTGTTTACAGTGACTGGGAGATTATGGGTCAAAATGCTGATACTGGCCTGCTGTGGTCCATAGACTGATGGGTCATTTTTTTCTATCTTTTTGATAAAATTTATCAAATTTTTGATAAATTTTGATTTTAGAATCATTCAGAATCCCTGTATTATAAGCATGAAAGTACTTTTCCTTATCTTTATTTTTTATTTTGTGCATGCGTGTTTTGCTTGCTTATATGTCTGTGCACCACTTGCATGCATGGTGCCTTCAGAGCCCAGAAAAGAGCATCAGATCACCTGACACTGGAGCTGCTGCCAGTGGTGAGCTGTCATGTGGGTGCTGGGAATCAATCATGTTCTCCCTGGAAGAACAGCATCATCCTGAGCATGACCCAACCATCCTGAGCACGGCAACGACTTTAGAGCATTTAGGAAGTGCTCCCTCACACAGCCCCAGGCCCAGCTGGAAGGTGCTATGGCAACAAGCACATCATCTTGCTGGAATCTAACTATTTGGACCTACTCTGTAGCCTGGTACCAGTATTTATGCATACGCAGAAATTAAAATTAGTAACAATGAATAAAAAATAAAACAATCTACCCTTCTTACCCTTCTCCTTCTGCCTTAGGATGCTGGGTCTGTAACACTTTAGGATGTTTTACTAATTATGAAATTATTTTAATATGTGTTTGGTTTTAGTGTATCCCCTGAAGCACTATCACTACAGGGGCTGTAGTTTGGGGGAGGGAGCTTTGCTTTTGCACAATTATCTTTCAATATTTGCTTGATGGGAAGACATAAAGTAACAAAAGTGTTTATGTTTTTAAAAACATTTAAAAATATTTTTTGTACATCTTCTGGTGACAGTTTCCTCTCCTCCAATTCCACCTAGATTAAAAGCTATTAGACACGCAGGATCCTGTTTTCTAGAATGATCTAAGGCTGACAGCATTCTGAATGCTCAGAGCTGACGAAATTCACAAAGCTGAGTGCCGTGTATCAGCATCTCTTGTAGCTGGGAAAATGAAGCTGTCCACCTTGATGGTTCCAGAACCTTCCCTACTTGCAATAATTTCATGCCTTTAAAAGATTACATTGGATAAATCAGCCATAGTCAAAACTCCAAACTCTAAGGATAATTAACCAAATGGCAACCCAGTGACATTTAGGTGAAAGTTAATGGGCAGGAAGTTTATGTTGTGAAGTCAGTCTTTATAACCTTAGCAAGATGGAACTGCACAATTAAATTTGGTCTTAACAGTATCGGGATGGAGAAAGTTTAATTTAGAAAAGTAGAATCAAGTATGATTGCTCACAAGTTTATACCTGTGTCACCTGCCAAAATAAATTTGAGATGGAAATTAATGGTGTCAGCAATCTATACATTAAAACAACTGTATACATCATTCTTATCTGAGAAACAACTACATTTTATTAAGAATTCTTTTACAGGACTCCAACTGGTCAAGTTTGGAATACACTCCTCCTGGAATAACATGAAATTACTTTTTAAAGCAAATGATGCGAATAATTGTCCAGTGGAAACATTTGGATAAGTCTTCTCCAGTAAATATGAGTAAAAATTTCCTAAGTAATAATGGATAATAAAGCTCACAATGTGCTTGAAATACATAACGGAAACACAAATAGGATCAAATGCCAAGAACTTGGAGTAGAAGACGCTCTTGTTTTCCATTTGAAGCTGCCCTCATTCCACAGCATCTCTAAGCGAGTATGTCTTTCCTATGCCAAGACTCCCAAACCGAACCGAAAGTGGAATGTTGTTCAATGGATGCTGAATTCCATCACCGGGGCAAGCCATTTGACACCCACGGAGGCTTCTTTTTTGCCCTGGTTTTTACTAAGAGATTAGAGATCGGTCTGTAGGCTAAGTACTTTGTGTTACATTTTTAATAGAGGTACTGGAAGGGTAGTAGTGAAGCCTAACTGTCCCCTTGAATGGAGTTGGAAAGAGCATGGCCATAAGCTCCAATCTCCTACAAGTGAGACGTTTGACTTATAACTGCCCCAGGAGCTGGGTTGTAGTGGAATGCAGCAATGGATTGTGCTGGTAGAAACACTCACAGTGCTTAAATGACACAGTGGGATAGTTCAAACTTAACACATATGCTTCAAGGTTCCAAGTCAAGCCCTTCCACGATCAGCCTGATTACCGTTGATGCACAAGGACATCCTGGTACAACAGAAAATTACTGGGAAGCATCAACATACAAGAGCATCCGGGGAAGACCTAGCAGTGAAAGCCCACATACTAAAGCACAGACTATTTTTAAGGCCCAGTGATTAGCACAATATTCAGTGAATCCACAGGGGAGTTGGTGGGTGATTGGTGATTATCTTTAATGAATGTGAGAAGAAGCAACTGAGGGGCTGCACCAAGACAGCATCTTGTCTTTAAGGGACAATGTCATAGTCTGCTGAATAACTAAATGAATTCTAGCCTCCCTACATGCTTACAGAATCTCTCAGGAATAAGGAGAGTTATATTTTATTCACCCACACATACAAACACATCCCCAACATAAACACTATATGATACACTGAAATACATGTAAGTTGGATTTCATTACAATGAAATTTGCAACCAATAGATCCTATTGTTCTGTAATAGAGTCTTGACTTCTATATGTATCTATATATCTTTCTATCTTATCTTATCTATCTATCTATCTATCTATCTATTTCTGCACTTCTGGGATCCATTCCATCATATCACATATGCTAGGTAAGTGAGCCACACTCCAGGAAAGTCTTAATTTTTCTATTTCTTCTGGAAATGCTAGACACTGAACCTATAGCCCCATGTATTCTAAGCAAGTGCCATACCTCTGAACTGGTAACCTCAGCCCTGAAACCTAGCTTCTCAACACATGAAGAATTCATTGAAGTTAAGAACTATTGTCCCGGGGCCGGAGAGATGGCTCAGAGGTTAAGAGCACTGACTGCTATTCCAGAGGTCCTGAGTTCAATTCCCAGCAACCACATGGTGGTTCACAACCATCTATAATGAGATCTGGTGCCCTCTTCTGGCATGCAGGGATACATGCAAGTAGAACACTGTATATGTAATAAATAAATAAATGTTTAAAAAAAAGAACTATTGTCCCATTATGCAATGGCCTTCCTTGTCTGCAAAGAATGCATCCCAAGCCTGCAGGGTGGATGCTGGTTCCCAAGACTGTGTCAGATCACGCACACTGTGTTTCCCTTGCACATGCCTATCAGAGCATCATCCCAGCAGGAGAGGACCAGCATTAGCTTACTGAGAAGCTCAACAACCTCTGCACACAGTTTATCTGTTTCCCTTGAAGAACTTCTCTCCTTTTTATTTAAAGACTCATCCCCCCACCCCACCATTTCATATCCAGAATCAGTGCTCTTGCACCGTGGATCCATTTTTAAGTATCAAAGACTAATTCACAGGTTCCACATGCCATGAGCTAATAATATGGATGGTTATGGTGACAAACAGGTGGGTGGTGTATACTGTGTGGATCCACTGGACAAAAGGATGCTTTTATCCCAAGGTGGGATCCCAAAATGGCTCCCTTGGAACTTGTTTGGTTACAGTATATGGACCATTTTTATGCCTATGATGTCTCTAAACTGAGATGTGACTGGCCCTACATACCCAGTGGCAACTGAAAATGCATCCAATACACCTGCTTTGGTGTGCAGGCATCTTCAAAACCCTTGCTGCCTGCTGCTTGCCACTGTGTGATCATCTTGGCAGGTAGAGGTGACTGGATCATGAATAGAGTGGGTACATGTCATTGTGGAATAAGTCTTCTTGGTTGGGAGCCACTTAACCTCTCTCTCTCTCTCTCTCTCTCTCTCTCATATTCTCTCTCTCTCTCTCTCTTGGGGGTCATGCATCTGCCTCACCATTCTACCACGCTGTATCACAAAGGAAGATGTGCTCCAGATGCCAATGCCACACTCTTGATCTTCCAACATCCATACCTCTGAGAAACAAATCTCTTGTCTTTATAAATTGCCCTGTGTGGTACTGTGTGGAGCAGCAGGAAACAGACAGGATCTAGCCCACCTTAAACATATGCAGAATACTCACATCAGTCTAAGAGCCAGGCAAAGTTGTCCAACACAAAGTCTCCTGTAGAATGACACCCTGAGTATCTCATGTGGTTTATTGGGTCTCTGCGACCCCAAACACTGTCTCAATACAGCACCGCGTGGTTGTTTATTCTGTGATTCTGAGAGATGGGACCGGCTTCTGTGCACCATTGTGAGAGACCATCACCAGCTTAGAAAAGACTGAATTCCTAAGTGTGGGTTCAAGGTGTATGTACTGTTCTTCACCCCATCTAAAAGGTGAAGAATCAGTTGTTGGGATCATTGTAAGTTGGGGGGTGTCTATGCATTGCCAGCTGAATTCTCAAGGCTTTCAGTACAATTACCAGGTCTACAATGGTACCTGTCAATAACTGACTCGTTTCTCAAAGGCTTGTATAGTTCTCCATGACAATGCTAAATTGGGAGCAGTGAAAAGATTTCTTTCTCTGTCAGTGAACTCAGAAATACATCAGCTTCTTAGCTTTTCTTGCTTTTCCTAAATGTATCAGTGGACAGGGTAGATTTACACACCAAATTCCATAATATGAATCTGGATATGTATTTTAAAGTTTGAAACATGCTTTTATACTCTTGGCACCCTTGTTCTGGAAAAAGTTGAAGAAACAGACGCTAAGGCTGGAGGAGGCTGGGTTTTAGAGAATAGCACAGCGGTTTCTAATCCATGGACTATTTAAAGACCGATGAGACAGTACATTATGCATGCATGGTAATTTAGTTCAGAGGTTCACAATTATTTTATTTTCAATATTAATTGCTTTTGTCTCTCAATAAATGACTCTGTAGGAAGTGGAATTCAATTTCATTCATTTTCAATAATTGAGATTGCTTTGAACTAGCTCAATAACTCTCAGCTCCTCTTGGCCTTCGACATATTGCTGGTCATAAGCACATAAATAATGTGGGTTTTCTTTGCAGATTTCCAAGCAGGGCAGGTTGGCCTTGGGCAAAATTATTCTCCAGCTGGAGTTTTCTATGTACATTCCCATCCCTGTGGCTTTGTCTTCTTCAGCATCCGCAGTGCCTTGACTTCTCTGGTTCCTTCTGCCTGCTTCTCCCCAGAGACAGGTCATTTTTAAGGTGCCTCCCTACTGCTGTTGAGGTATGGAGCATTCCTGGCCTTGCTTACTATGTGTCTTCTGCTTGAAGCAGCCTTCTACCAACACATCCAAGAACACTGAGTGGGTTGATGAATCTCCCCAAAGACCATCACTTCCATAGGCACTGTAAAGACATCCCTGGCTGAAGAATCCTGGGATTCCTCTGTGCCCCTCATAACCTTTGCCTTACACTGTTTTCATGACTGTACATAGATGACTGTCTCCTCTAACAGCTTATAAACAGGAGCCATCCATCCACATATTACACTAACACACCCACAGCTTTCTTCCTTCACAAGGCTCCATGCAGTAAATACAGCGGATCATGAGTTAGTGGATTAGCATTTGAGTCTAAGAGGACACACTTTGGCCACACAGGGCACATCAGTTCTTCCAACGCTCACTTCACTCCCGTCCAAGCCTCTCTGTCCATTGAGTTGTACCAGACCTGTGTCACTGTGACTACCTCAAATCCCGATCATCTTGGAAGGTTCTTCCAGACTCAGAGTAGGAGTCTGGAAGACATCTATAAATGGATCATGAAAGTCCCTGACTTTTCATTGTTTATTTGTTTGTTTTTCTAAACTTTAGAATATAAAGGAATTTATTTATTGTTATATAAGCATAGAGAGAGCTTCATGGGCCACTGTGTTAGGGTCATATCCTTGGGTCAGTAATTGACAGCAGCTCTACCCACAAACTTAAGCCTTGGCTCAGTTCTCTATTTGATGGAGGCTCTCTCCTGAAACTTTGAACTGTTTTTTTTTTTCTGGCCTCGGAAGGGGTGACTCACACCCCCCTAACCTATTAGCAATCCCACAACATAGGAACACTGGACAGTGTTGATGAAGATGGCATTTTCTTTTATCTGCTTGCAAGTGGTTTTAATAGAGTTGTAACTGTTTCCCTCCATAGATTCCGGTCTTGTGATTTTCTTTAAGTGAGCTACCAGGACTGTCAGCACACTGCTTTGTGTTTGGAGTTTTTAAGGACCGCTGCCAAGGATTCCATTAGATTTGATCCAATTCAATTTAAACCATTTAGCGTGATCCCACTAAACAAAATAAACTACTTGTGGATTAAACAGGAGACAAACACAAGCAAAACAAACCCAGGGCCTTATCCCAGAAAGCTTACAATCCTGGGGGGTGGGTGATAAGCAATTGAGTGTGACATAAAGCAGAGACAAGAAGTTCTCTTTAGAACAAGATCCCAGTGTGAGTGAAGGGGTCAAGTTTATGCTCATAATTGATTGTACATTCAAAAGGGGAGAAAGAGTTTTGATGGGGCCTCTTTTCCTATAAGCAATAAAGCATCCAGGAATCAGATAATCAGCTGTGTATCTCTCTCTGTGTGTGTTTCTTAGAGAGGAAGTGATTAAAAGAGGAGGGGAGAAGAGAAGAGGGGAGGGAAGGGGAGAGGAGAGACAATAGGAGAGCATATGTGGGAAGAACCTGGGAAGAAGCGGTTCTAGAATGCTAACAAACTGAACTTGTGACCATCTAGCCAGAAAATTTGCTGTAGCTATCATGCAAACATAAACACAGCACATTTGCCTCACAGTTCTAGAAGCTGCAGTCCCTGCCTAATGGATCCGGCTGTATCGGCTCTATGGTGACATATCATGGCAGGAACACGTGGTGACACAAAGCTGCCTGTCTTCTGGCTAAGAGTAGAGATAGAAAGCAGAAAGGGTTGGATATGCACATCCCTTCAAGGTCATGTCCTCAGTGACCAGATTCTACCAGCTCAAGAACTGACTTTCTCCCAAGAGCATCCTGAAGACAAACCCTTGAAGATGTAGTTCTTGGGGGAGCATTGAGGACCCAAATTATCACACTTCAACTACATCCTAAGTCATGTCACATGTGGCCAGTGAGCTGTTTAATAGGTCTATATGTGTTTCAGTTTCCTAAAGCCTTTAGCATCTCCTCTCAACTTACCTGGTTCTTTTTGCCTTTGGCTATGGCCTTTTGAGTTCCATTCCATGTATGTCTTCACAGTGGTGTAACAGAAAAGCCCCAAACTACAACCAGCAAGCATGCTAATAAAGGTTAAATCCAGCGATCTTGATGATGGGGTAGCTGTCTGCTTGCTCAGTCTGTCTTAGCTGTGAGGTTCTCAAGTTCCATGGCCTTCATGAACTTCCTGATCATTTGAAATGTTTGATTCTATTTCACCCTAGTCTTTCTACTCCTTGCTTCTTTTGCTATGCAAAGAGGGTGTGTGTGTGTGCGCGCGTGTGCATATGTGTGTGTGTGTGTGTATGTGTAGATGGAGAAAATGACACTAGCCCTTAAAGCCGTTTTTGTGTGTGTGTGTGTGTGTGTGTGTGTGTGTGTGTGAGAGAGAGAGAGAGAGAGAGAGAGAGAGAGAGAGAGAGAGAGAGAGAGAGAAAATAGAACATATCACTTTGCAACCACTTTCACTGCTTTTCCAGGAGGGGCCAGCTTGTAGGGAAAACACATTTACAACACAACCGGTTTCACTCTGCTTCTGCGCAGCTGTTTATCTACAGAATACAGACACTTTCAATAAACTTTAAATCTTTAAGGCCCCTCTATAGGGTTGTCACATAATAGGAAAAGGAAATTTGAATTTTCAGTAAGATTTAGCAAAGCACATAAATCCAGATACACTGTACCTGACAAAAGAGAAAGAGGGAAACAGCCATGAATGCAGTGGCACGGGAGACAGTGTCCTGAACAGAACCCTGATAGCACAGACAGTAAGGTGGACAATTAATAAACGGGACCTCATGAAACTGAAAAGCTTCCATAAGGCAAGGGACACCATCAGTAGGACAAAACAACAAACTGCAGAATGGGAAAAGATCCGTGCCAACCACCCATCTAGCAGAGAGCTAATTTACAGAATGCATAAACAACTCAAGAAGTTAGACATCAAAAACAAAACAAACATACCACAAATAATCCAACTATAAAACGGGGCACATATCTAATAGAATTTCCAGCAGAAGAATCTCAAGTGGCCATTAATCACTTGAAGAAATGTTCATCATCCTTAGCCATCAGGGGAATGCAAAGCTAAACAGCTCTGAGATTCCATCTTACACCTGTCAGAATGACTAAGATTAAAAAAAAAAAAAAACAAGCGACAACTCATGCTGGAGAGAATGTGGAGTAGGGGAAACTCTCTTCCATTGCTGGTGGGAGTGCAAACTTGTACAGCCACTTTGGAAATCAATATGGTGGCTTCTCAGAAAACTGGGAATTTATCTTCCTCAAGACCCAGCTATACCACTCTTGGGCATATACCCACAAGATGCTTAATCATACCGCAAGGAACACCTCCTCAACTCTGTTCATAGCAACTTTATTTGTAATAGCCAGAAACTGGAAACAACCTAGAAGTTTCTCAGTGGAAGAATGGATAAAGAAAATATAGGACATTTGCACAAAGAACTGCTACAGTTAAAAATCAATTTATACATTTATTAAAAAATAGTGTTACTCAGTTATTAAAATCAATGACATCATGAAATTATCAGGCAATGGATTGAACTAGAAAAGATCACCCTGAGTGAGGTAACCCAGACCCAAAAGACAAACATGATATGTACTCATTTATAAATGGATATTAACTCTAAAGTAAAGAATAACCATGCTACAATCCATAGACCCAGAGAAGCTTAGTAAAAAGGAGGATTCAAGGGGGAACACCTAGATATCCCTGGGAAGGAGAATAGAGGAGTAAGCTCCTAGGTGGAGATGGGAACAGGAGGGATCAGATTGGGACTGGAAGGGAAGAATACTAGAAGAGGTGACTGGAAAATGGGGGCTTTGGGGAGTCATATAGAAACCCAGTGCTGTAAAATCTCCTAGGAATCTACAAGGGTGACCCTAGCTAAGATTCCTAGCAACAGGGGACATGTAGTGTGAACTGGTCATAGTGGAAGGACAGGGACACCAACCTAGCCACATAACCTTTGACCTACAATTTGTCCTGCCTACAAGATATGCTGGCTTAAAGGAAATTGTGAGCTTGGCCAACCAATGGCTGGTCCAGACTGAGACCCATGCTATGAGATGGAGCTCACTTCAGACACTACCTTGAGAGCCAGGACATACAGGTTTGATAGTCCAGAGACCTAGGATAGAACCAAGCAGGACGGGGGGAAAATGTCAATGTAATGATGTCTAATGACATTCTGCTACACTCAAAGATTATTGCCTAACCCAATTGTCATCAGAGAGGTTTCATCCAGCAACTGATGGAAACAGATGCAGAGAGCCACAGCCAAACATTAGGCAGAGCGCACAGAATCCTATTGGAGATGGGGAGGAAGGATTGTAGGAGCCAGAGGGGTCAAGGATATTACAAGAAAACCCACAGAATCAACTAACCTGGGCTCACAGGGCCTCAGAGGGCCTCACAGATACTGACTGACCCAGGAGTCCTCATGGAACTGACTAGGCCCTTTTCATATTTGTTATAGTTGCATAATAATAATAATAATTAAAAAATCATTAAAAAGTTTAAAAATTAGCATGGCATAAATGTGGGTCATGCTCAAATGATGTATTTGCTATCTACTGGAGGATCCAATCTTCCACAATATCATATATTTTTGTTTGCAAAAGCTAGCAAATTTTCTTTATTACATCTAAAATTTGAACTTCATGAATTTATCATAAAATTTGGGAGATAGTTTGGTGTGTTGGTCAAGAGTGTAGATGGCTTCTGATTGGATTTTTTTGATGCACATATGTTTTATGCTTCCTTACTTAACAAGCAAGGTTCGATTGCACATTTCTTGTCTATTTTAAGAGAACTGTTTAATTAGCTTGGTCAATTAACTGGTGTGAATTCCCTTCTTCTCTCCTCAAAGATCATGGATTCTATGATCTAGGAACCTCTGTTAGCCTGGATTCCTACGTATCTCCAGGAAGCCAGGTCTCTGACATGAGGTATGTGGCATGAAATGCAGGTATGTTTGGTGCTGGAAGGGACAGGGTGCAGCTGGTGACATCTGTGGAGTAAATAGCCCTGGAGGGAATGCACAGGGCCCTACAGATAACCATGCATAAATCTCAGCCACTTCACACTAGCTGGCTTGTGGATGTTTAGCAAGGGGCTCCGTGAGAGTAATGTTGGAGGCTCTCGCTGTGGTGAACACTTTCTAAGCATCTGCTCTTTGAATGCCAAATTTGATAGCCTTGGCTATCGAAACAGAAACCAAAGAGAAAGCAAAACAAAACTCCCTTTGAGCTGCAGAAATTTCACTGGGCTTGTTGGCTCCCAGAGACTTCCTGTACAACTTAAAATGCTAGTTCATCTAACTCTCTCCCCACCAGAGGAGGAGCTATGTTTGTCTCAATGCTAGCATCAGCTGCATGGCTCTCTTCACTATACAGACTTGGTAATAATTTTAGAATTACTACTAGGGTCCCATGACAACAGGACAGGTCCAATGACAGCAGGTCAAGAAATAGCTCCTACCAGGGTCCAACACAGCAGGTCAAGAATTAGCTCCTACCAGGGTCCAACACAGCAGGTCAAGCATTAGCAGACTGAGAATAAATCACTTAACCATCTTCTGATGATACAGTTTGAGATCATCTGTGGCAGGGTGGCACCAATTGAACTAAACCTTGTGTACACTTCCAGCCTCATCATTCTTCCCTTAGTCTGGATCTACACTGTCAATATTCCCCTGCCCATTTTCCTACTTCTAGCCTATAGTTAGTTTATTCTGACCATATCTGCAGATGAGCTAGTTTCTTGCCCACGAGTTCTCAGTGGTGTCATGATCAATGCAGGCATACACAAATGAACCAGTGACCTGCACAGTGTTCCTGGCTATCTCTTGTAACTGCTCCACGGCTTTCCTATATGTTAGGTCATATTGTCCATCTTTCTATGATTACAGTTACTTTAGGTTTCCCTTCTTCCTTTTATCCCTGTGACATCAGCATCCACCTTCTCACTCTCCCTGAACGTCCATCCTGTTCTAGACTTCTGTACCTATAGCAGTCTGTTTTACTTTCTACATGACAACTCTGCCCTAATACTCCACAAGCATGTCTGTGGTACATCTGTCTGTAGACTGGGCTCCGTTGTTTCTTCACCTTGCATCCCTGTAGTGGTTGTATAGAAGGATAATCCCCACTTCTCATTCCTGCTGTAGGAATGTTTCTTACTTTGTAAAAGAGACCAACATTAGCATGTACTCACTTCTGCCAAGACAACAGGCCTAGAATAAGGATGTCCCCATAGATAGATGAAGTTTTAATGGTGACTGCATGCTCTGTGAGGTCAGGTGGGACAAAAATTTGGGAAGTCTAACTTCTCTCTCTCTCTCTCTCTCTCTCTCTCTCACACACACACACACACACACACACACACACATACATGCACACACACACACCTTACACTAGCAATTTTATCTGCTGGTGAGTCCAACTTCTAAGTAAAAAATTCAGCATCCGTAGTGAGGAAATATGACTGATGCCCGAGGAATCCTTACATGAGTCCTGAACTACACTTTTTCAAATCATCTATTGTCTGGTTCCTCACCGTTCTCAATGAATTAACAACAGTATCTTTAACTGAAATGAACAGTTAACACTGTGAATCACACAAATTTGACACTTCAATGCACATACAATGACAAATGGGTATTTCTACCTCTTTAAGCTTCTTTTAACTTTTTTGTAGAGGCCTGGATATAGCACCGAGTGTTAGAGCACATAGCCCCCAGCTCAATTCCCAGCACCACTCTTAATAGTGAATAGGGGCTCATACTTACGGGATGTGATGCGACATTTTGGCAGATTAGCAAGTGATAAAGTTCTACTAACAATGAAACATTCACGGAGCCAAAGGTTCGTTATTTATCATGAATGCTCTAGTGGTTCTTGTCCCCTACACTTACGTACTTAGGACTCAAAGAGGCTAACCTCTTAGCTTTTAGATGCAATGCATTTTTAGACAGTTCTTTGAAAGTTCTAGCAAGTTTGTCAAGACATATTTTAGAGGCAGAATCATCTCCTTTCTCCCACATTTACAAATTGAATGCTTGCAATGACAATTACACCTTTGATGTGGGATTCCTTTCTGTAGGCTGTGAATATGATTGGTTAATAAAGAAAATTGACTTAGTCTGATAGGGTAGGATAGAGATAGGCAGGGAAAACTTAACTGAATACTGGGAGAAAGGAGGCAAAGGCAGAGAGAAGCCATATCAGAGAGAAGCCATGTAGCCTTGCTGGAGACAGATACCAGAACTTTACTGAGAAAGCCACAGCCTCATGGCGATACACAGATTACTAGAAATGGGTTAAATTAAGATATACGAGTTAGTCAAAAAGAAGTTAGAGCTAATGGGCCAAACAGTGATTTAATTAATACAGTTTCTGTGTGGTTATTTCAGGGCTGAGCAGTTAGGAACTAACAAGTGGTCTCACACAACACACCTTCCTATACCTCCTCTGTGCTGTGTTTATGAACAGCCTTGTCAGAGTTTAAACCCTGCTTTATCTCAGCACCTGATTCTCCTCTGGATAAGTCACTCATTCTTTCTGAGAAGCCAGCTCCTTCCTTCCCATTGCCCCCACACAGAAAGCCTTACTCCACTCTGTTAGGCACAGCATGTCAAAGAACACACCATGTCTCTACCTAAGCCAAGTAGGTATGTGTCTATGCGATCAGATGATGCAGATGACGAGCGAACAGTAAGCAAAGGATTCCAAAAAATTCCAATAGCTGGAAAGTGTAAGAAAAGTCAATCTGGAGAGAATTAAAACATCAAATTGTATATAGAATTGAAGTGGTTAGTGAGGAATCAAGCTAATGTACCTGAGAAAGAAATGGATTCCTAGTATATGTCAGATTCACATGTGAGCAATCATATATGTAAATATAAAATGTTGATTGAGAACCGCAACATAAATACACCAGCAAATGGAGGGAATGAAGTGACCACAGAAATGTGATATAGAAGAGCTAAAAGCTTTCTAGTTGAATGCTAGCAAACGGTTTCTACAAAGGCATGTTGAAATGTGTGAGCACATGGTTAGGAAATGTTCGCCAGGGCACTAAGACATTAATGAAGAGTTGACAACATTGCCTTGGTGGAGTGGGAAGTTGGTGTTGGGACACCATGTGGAGCTGCTGGGCCCCGTCCAGAATGCTGCTAAGCTCCTCCCCCGAACACAGGTGATCTCAGCTAGAATGTGAAGCCTTCCCACAGCTCATGCCTGGCTGCTTGCTTACCAAGTTGTGGGCCTTGTTGGGGGCGCTGTGGATCCTTGAAAAGGTGGGGCTTGCTAGCAGGTGTAGGATAATCAGTGCAGGCCTTGAAGACTATACTCAGACTACAGTCCCTGCTTGCCCTGCTTCCTGTCCATCATGACCCCGAGCTCGAATGCTAAAAGACTGTGGACTGGGCCCTGTTAACTCTGAGCCTGAGCAAGTCTCTTCCTTCAAGTTGTTCATCATGTCCATGGCCACAGTGGTACAAAGTGACTTACACACAAGCAGTATGTCTCTCTAAACCAAGTCCTTTCATTTTACTGTTACGGGACATAATTTTCCTTTGTGAAAATTTTATTATCTTTTTTAGAAGCTCTAATTTTCTTTTCTGGTGGTAATAAGAGTTGAAATTATGGTGTCGTAGGCTAGACAAGCACTCTTATGCCAGCCATGGCTCTCATCTCATCTGAGATTTATCCTGTGCAAGACAGGTCATCTCACGACAAGTGAAAGTGCTTTGTGTCTCGAGCACTCAGAACCAGCTATACCCAACAGTGTGAATGTGCACCTTCCTGATCCAGATCCGCAGCAGCAGGGAGAGAGAGAGAGAGAGAGAGAGAGAGAGAGNNAGAGAGAGAGAGAGAGAGAGGGAGAGGGAGAGGGAGAGGGAGAGGGAGAGGGAGAGGGAGAGGGAGAGGGAGAGGGAGAGGGAGAGGGAGAGGGAGAGGGAGAGGGAGAGAGAGAAGATGGTTCGGCTCGATTCTTCCACAGGTGTGCCAGCATGCCAGGTAAAGAAAGCCACACAAAGCATGCTTCCCCAGGCATGCCAGCTGAAGAGTGCCACACAAAGTGTGCTCGGTCTTGTATGGCCTTAATACACCTCACAGCCTGGTTGACAGGCTTTTAGAATTTCTCAGCAAAAGTATCTCAGATGGAAAAAGGGACACGGGAGTGATGTGCCAGCCTAGATAATTAGCCAGTCCGTTGAACATTATCTTCTATTGGATTGAACACTGGATTTCTTAGTGAACCCTTAATAAAATTTGGCAAAGTTTTGACCATTTCAAATGAAGTCTCATGAATTCTAGGGCGTATCCAGATTTGATGGAAGGACTGGGCCCCCAAGGATGTTAGGCAGTTCTCCCACACCTGCTAACTCTCTGCCAGTCTCTTTGACTTCGTTTATGCCATGGCCAGCCGTATGGCCTCTACAATTCAAGCCTGACCTGACCCATGGACTTCCCAAGTCATCTGGAAGGAATGGCTCCTGTTTTCTGTAGCAGAGGCAACTATATCTTTAATGAACTAATGTTTTGAAGCAGCCTCAGCTCTTCTCTTCAGAGAAAGATGCTTCCCTAATCCTTTCAAATTCTAACAGCGTGACCAGACAAGCAGAGAAATCAGATAAGGAGTGACAAGCCTAAAAGCTGGTGTCTCTGGCCAGAAAAACTTAGCTGTCTGCTGTCACAGGAATTACAATCCTAGGCCTGTCCTGGAAATGTCAGGGCAATCATTAACATTTCTTAAGAACTAGTACGAGCAAATGAAACAAATCTCTGGCATTGTAACACAGTCCTCCCAAACGTCCACAAATGCCTGTGTAGCCGTGGGAAATCTAGTGATGCACCACATTCTTCGAGGTACACCGTTTACAGCAACCATGTAGTGAATCCACAGGGGACCTGAGATGGCCAAGCCACCAAGTCCGTCACTTCTGCATGTCATGTTGGTCTGTAGAAGCATGGCATCATTTGTAATTTAACCTGTAAATCCTGATGAGCAGGGCCGCACAGTGGGCAGATTGCTGCTAGAATTTGGGGGATCTGGGTTCATTCACAGCTCACTCCTCTGCAATAGCAGGGGAAGCCAAGAGCAACTGCAGTGAGTGACAGGGAGGCCCTCACTACTATGAACTAAATAGCATAACAATCAACCCAAACAGCACACTGGCCATTTGTACCTACATATTAGTGATCTTGTTCAACGGAATGCACTATGGCTTCCAGTGCCCTATGCAGAGTCTGCACAAAGCTTCCCTCACTGGTGTGTGCTGTGGTTCCCAGTACTGTGTGTGAAGTCTGATGCATGTCTTAATGACTGGTATGTTCTGTGACTTTCAACACTGTGTGTGGAGTCTGATGCATGTCTTAATCACTAGAATGTGCTTTGGCATCTGACACTGTGGGCAGTCTGTGTGCTTTGTGCAATGGTGTGTGCTGTGGTCCCCAACACTGTGTGTGGAGTATGCATGAATCCTTTAAGAACTCTCGCTCTTCTTCCAATGGGGTCTTTTACATAAACATTTTTTTAAATGAATTCCCCCAGCCTTTCCTTATGGATTGTGCCCTGACCTAATTACATAAGTACCTGATGGGCTGGAACTCTTCCAAAAGTGCCTCTTAGGAAAAACAATCTGAAGGGCTTTCTTCCCCCTTCTTGTGTAATTACATAATTACTCAGCTGACTAATACGAGCCACCGTGCGCCATTCTGATCTCCTAGGCACAAAAGAGTTTTATTATTTTCCTTGGAACTACCTAATTACCGATGGCTAGCAATAACTCCCAGGCTCCTTTCAGTAAGTAATCTGTAAAGCTCAGAGCTGCGGTGCTGCCAGAAGTCCCAGCAAATGGAGACTTTAGAAAAACAGAGTCATTGGGTTTGTAGTGGCGAGGGGCGGGGGGGGTCTGATAATGTAACCCAAGTAAATCTAAAGAACAACGGTAAGTCTCTGGGCACAGGATAAGCTAATGAGGTAGGGAGGCAGATTCTCCCTGTTGGCTGCTAGGGGTAAGTGTTCTGGAGCCGAACAGCACCCAAGTCCACTTCTCAGCAGTTAGAAAACCACCAAAGAGAACGTCAATGTATAGATTCAACCAACTATTCTCTCTCTCTCTCTCTCTCTCTCTCTCTCTCTCTCTCTCTCTCTGTGTGTGTGTGTGTGTGTGTGTGTGTGTGAGTAAGTGAAAGACAGAGAGAGATTATGTGTATCTGCCAAGATTGACTCACAGAATACTAGCAAAGCTTAATGAACATGTTGACAAACATAAGTACTAATAGAAACCCCATTTTCCATGTCATGACAAAAGGTTGGTGCCTTAGCTACTCTTTCTTGTGTTGCTGTAATGAACCACTGAGGAGAAGGATGGGTTCATTTCATCTTCTAACTCTTGGCTTACACTCCACCACTGAGAAGGGCAGGGTAGGGAACTGGAGGCAGGAGCAGAGAGACTTTGGAGGGTGCTGCTTACTAACTTTCTCCCATGGCTTGCTCAGCTTGCTTTCTTCTAGAACCTGGAACCAACTTGCCAGGGGTGCCAATGTCCATGGTTAGCTGGGATCTCCCATATCAATCATTAACGTAAAGAAACAAATGCCTCCACAGATTTGCCTACTAATCAATTGGTTGGAAACATTTGTTTTTCAATTATGAATTTCCATTTCCCAGAAATATCTATGTTTGCGTCAAGTTGACAAAAACCAGCTAGGAAACCTGTTGTTACATTTTAGTATCTTATAGAATACCAATTCCTTTTATATTTTCTAAATTTGGTCCATGTTGGACCCTCTGGACATTCCTCATCAAACCAACTTAGACAAGGCTGTAGAGGTAGGGGCACCATGGTCCTTTGACAGCTGAATGGAAAGTGAGTTCCCACAGAAGGACCAATCAGAAATCATGCATTTCCCTTGATGCCAGGAGAAGGGCCAGGAGGAGGGAAAGGGAGTGAAAGGAGGTGATAGAGAGAGGGAGAGGAGAGGGGGCAGAGAAAGAAAGAGAGAAGATAAAGATGAGGGGGAGAAGGAGGGGGCATTGCATGTTGGAAGGCGGCAGCAGTCTATCCACTGATTCATAATTCTTGGGTATTCACAATTACATCACTGGCTGCCTTGGAAGTGCCTCCTGACCAAGGCCTAACTGTCACTACAGTGCTCAGCTCCCAGTATAAAGTACAGTTCCGCTACTCAGTCAGTCAGAGGACCCATGGAAGTGAGAGGAAAGCCAAGAAGTACGCAGACATATCCATGAGCATGTCTTCATTGGTTAGCTGCTAAAAGAGTTATCAGGGAGGTACCCCATCTCTTCCACCTGGGCTTTTGGACTAAGCAGCTCCTAGATACTAGATATAGACATGACATCCTCTGCCTTCTCTTAGATCTTCTGGGGCCATTAAACAAGCTGTGCAAATTTTTGTACTTGATCTTCGAGGAGCCATGGATTATAGTTCATTTCTCTGTGATGTTTGAAGGGTTGCGATAAAGGGACGGTGACCCTTTCAAACTACAAACCCCATGTCCACAGGGCTTTCAGTTAGAGTGAAGGAATGCACAGGAAGGCAGGAACTAATACTTGGCAAAGGTACAGCTGAAGGACACGAGACTGGACCGACATAGCCCATTCCCTTTGTGTCTTCCGTGCCCTACTGTGTCTATGCAGAGGCTTTTCAATACTCTTATTTTAATCAAAGTTCATACAAAAGTTGTATCCTTACCATTTTTGTACACTTTGATAAACAAGAAGAGACTCATTTACCTCCATCTCTAGATAGATCTGGAACATTTATTAAACTTAGGCATGTGACAGCCACACACACCGGGTTCAGGCTCTGATGTCTACAAGATCTGACAAGGAGGATCTCATTACTTGAGGATCCCTAGAACATGCAAAGGCTAGCTTTCTTCATCCCTTCTGTTATTTAACAACACCAAGGGGTAGTGCCTAGGTCCAGGGGATAGGACACTGGGCACAGAAGGCAAAGGCTGTGCTGAGCAAATTATATCTTCTGCTTGACATTTACAAAATGCCAACTTCCCTCCATTTTCTGAATTAAGAAGTAATATATTCATGTAAGAATCACACATATACCCCAGATCACAACTGTCAGTCATCTTTGAAGGTGACAGATGAATGTGAGGCCCTTTAACCAAAGATTGTTCAAAGAACAGCGAAGTTCATCACTGGTTGAAAGGCTTTTGTTGTTTGAAAGCATCCCCTGAGCATTTTTTCCCCTTGTCTTCTGTTGAGTCCGTTTTCATCTACTTTAAAAAAATTCATTAGACTGTAACCCCTGTTTTTAAAAAGAAAGGTAATGAAGAAAGGCCTGTAGCTTCTCGGTCCCCCGGTCAGGAGGGCTGTCCCTGGGTCTTCCCTCACGTGTGGCTTCTGTTAAAGCCACCAAGGAGCTCTGATCACATCTGATACATCTCCTTGGTGAGCCACAGAAAAGGGGCTATGAGTTCTCACCAACATTCATAAAACCATTGCCAATTGTTGTTGCCTCTGACTAACCTGCCACCCAAGGCTCGAGGCTTTTTTTGTTTTTCTGACCCAGGAGTAAAACCTCTGCTCTCAGGGAATGCAGCCATGAAAACACGTAAGGTTCTTCCCGATGGAAAATCCAATAAAATCTTCATGTATTATTAGTATAAAAAGTCTCTTAAAAAAAAAAAAAAGACAAGGAACGAGTTCAACACCTACTTTCTCTCCTCTCCCCTAAACTCCACGGTGGAAATAAACTTTTAGAGAAAGACATTCTTTCTAAGACTATTAATACATCGCTTGAAATTTCCTCTTTCCTTTGTTTAAAAAAAATTGACTCACTTCCAACTCCTTTTGAAAGAGAGTGTTTAAAAAACGTTCTTTAAAACATACACACACACTCCATCTCACATCCCTGCTGACCGTTCTCAGGTTACAAGCCTCTGAAGTGCATTTGGCTTGCAGCCCAGTGTATTTATTACTATTAATAAATGAGTCTCTGGTGTAAGAATGCAAATTTTATGTGGTCCATGTATAAATGGGCCAGTTAAGAATGACCAGATACACATTTTATGTGACTGCTAAATAATTATGTCATAGAAGTTCAGCTTGTGAATTTAACATTAAGAAAAGAAATGGATTCCAATAATCTCAGAATGCGTATTTGTCAAAACATGGTTTTGGTGAATTAAGGCTATTTCAAAAAAGAGTAAAACAAAGCAGTCAGGTTTAAGAGCAGGGTTGAGGCTTAAACTCCCGTAAGAGCCCCTTCCCTAAGGACCTTCTGATGGCAAACTGCAGCCTCTACGCCATTGCTTCATATGGTGCCCAAGTCACGTTTTCGTCCTTGGAGTCTCAACAGTTTCTTTGGTAAAGACAAGTTCTCAATGACGGACAGATGAAGCTCTGCTTGTGCAGAGCTGAGAAGTGACGTAACAAGTGGGGGAATTAGAAAACTGGGGGGTAAAGAGAGCAGGTGACAGGGGCTGGAGTGCAAAGATGGGGAGACACGCTGGCCCAGAGTGTGGGAAGCTAGTGTCTTTGAGAACAGAGGAGAGCAATTGAACAAGCTCTGGGATGACACTTGACAAGACTGTTCTATACTCAAAATTTGCCCAGTGCTTACATGTTCTCACACACACATACACACACACATACACACACATACAAACAAACATATACACGCACATACACACACATAAACACACAGAGGGAATTATGTCGGGTGGGAGAAGTTCCTGTGCCTGTAACTCAATTTGCCATTCAAATGGTAAAAAAAAAAATCAGAAATAAGATCGTTTTGGCAAAGCAGTTCTGAAGATAGAAATGCTTACAGTAAATGTGCATAATAAACGTCACAGCGCATTCATTATCAAAGCATGGTATGCACCTCAATTTATACAATTTTCATTTGTTAATTATACGTCAGTAAATCTGCAAAGCAGAAAGGCAGGGTTGCATGCTCCAGAGGATGAAGCACACATTCACAAATAATCCTTTTCACAGTAGCTTCCCCCACAAAGCGACACGTCGTTTGTCACAGTAAACCCCTTTCTCAGGATGCCAGCTTGAGAGTGAGGCAGGCATGCTCAGAAAAGGCTTTCAACCCAACACGTATCCTTACAGTAGTGGTGAAAGATTCAGAAAAAACATTATTACCTGAAGACATAAATGCCTGCAGTCAGCGTGTCTGGTAGGGAGATTAAGCACACACGGAAGAGCTGCAGTTAGCGAGTTTCCACAGTGAAGTTCACGCTCACTTGTGCTTTTAATTGCGATGAAGTGAAGTGTTCAGGACAGTAAATTTTACCAAGAAATCAAAGTTCACACTTAAAAGGAATAGAAGAAATCATTTCAGCTAACGGAGACGTGGGCAACTAATCAATCACCCAGTGGGTTAGATTTTCACAGTGGCGTTGTTTTATTTGGTGTCTATCAAGTTGTACCAAGGAGAGCTCTCCAGAGTGAAATTTCTCTCTCAAGGCCTGGATTTGATGTAATCTCTCTAGTCTTGGCAGTGATTGACAGCTTGAAACAATAAAGATGGGCCCAGGTCAGCTGCTTAAGAGAAGTGATAAGCAGATGAGGAGCAGAGGGCTACAGGGGAAAACACTCCTTGAACACCACCAAAGATAGGCGTTACTCCTAGCTTTAGACAGGTTCAAGACTTAGTATACACCCCCAGTGCCTTCATCAACATCAACAAGATGATGTAGTCCATGGAAACTCCAAAGTTCCTGACAGATAAATAGGACTTTTTTTTTTCTGGAAAACTGGGAGGATCAATGTGTCACGTGAAAGCGTCTCCCACTCTGGATGCTTGCTGCCACTGCTGCAGAAGGGAAGGCTCGGCTGCTGACTGTGTGCAGAGGTAGCTGGCTAGTACGTGGCAAGCTGTAATTGCTTGGACAGCTCAGATGGCCCCTCTCTGCCATGTTCTGCGTCCCCCTGTTGCTTATCTGTGGTGGCAACACTTCCACTCTTCCGAGCATGTTTATTCCTGACCGCCTGGGCTCCCACCTCACTCTTTACCTTGACTCTCAGGTAGGCTCACACTAATCCAGTCTCTTGGTTATCTATTATTAGTTCATCTTTTTAGATTGACTTTAGATTGGGGAAAGAAAAATGATACACTTTGTCCTCCAGAGCTCCAAATCTGAAAGAAGAATTCATGTTGAAGAGAGAAAGAGGAATTTTAAGGAGTCCTTGGCTGGGCAAGCAAGTGTCGTCCTGTGAATTGTGAGTGGATCACCACAGGAGGAAGACAGTATGGCCGTCAGGGTTTCCAAACACGCTCCTACTCCATTGCTTTCTCAAATGTGTCCCTCCCATCCCTCTACTTCAGGGACTGAGAAAAGTTACTTGAGCTAGAAGATAAAGACAGAACATTTATTTGAGAGCTAGAACTTGTTCTGCAGGCTTTCAAGATGCAAATTCAGATGATGCTTCAAATATTTAGAGGCTAAACAGTTACCTTGAAGAACACTGTGGAGAAAGTTAATCCAGTGTAGAAGGTCAGGGCTGTAGAAATTTCACTTTACAGGTGAGAAATTTCAGATGGAAAGCACAGTCCCCAGGGCTTGGAGATGGCAAGGGATAGATGTAATGCCAGGCTTACACATTTAATATTGGTGATAACAGAGTAACCGTGAACCCACTGCTCACCAACCTGCCTGTCCATAACTTCTAAGGGAAAAGCAAAATTCCTAACAAGATTTAATCATTTGCTAAACTCAACAGACACTTCCTCAGAGCCTTCTCCTTGGCAGACTCTTCTGGGTGGTGGTGGTAAAGCAGGAAGGAAACAGAACATAGGTCCTCAGTGAGTTCACGGGCGGGGGGTTGTTTAAGCCATCTAAGCACATAGAATTTGTGGGTGGACATTATGCCAGACAGATGGCCTTTCTCATAGGATTTCTGTGATTGTCTAGTAAGACAGTGGCCAGAAGATGACTCTTTTCATCAGAAGAGTATAAGAAAATTTGCTGTAAGGATTGGTCATTCATTGATGATTTGGCTCAATTGAATAGTCCTGGTGAAGTAGAGTCTGCAGCAGTGTCTCATCCACCCTTAAAGTACAAAACGTCCCACTGGCTTCACCCTGAGGCAAGCCTGTTAAAAGAATGGGTGACTATGGTAGAAAAAAATGAATGGTAGGGCTTACGTGAGGTAGGGAAAGGGGAGAAAGTGGAAGGGAGAGACAGAGGGGAGACAAGTAGAAAAACAGTCTCCGTTTTATCTCCATAGTAATATTCTCTGAGCACTTGCTCCAAAGAGTGCCCCTCTTTCCCGCACTTTATTTCTTGACAAAACTGTTCCCACAGTTCTACAATATTCCAAGACCAGAAAATAGAAACATATACACAACTCCATTAATGTAAGTTCCTTGCAACTTAAATTCACTTATAATATCAAGAGACTGTCACCTTGAGTGAAGTTGTCTTTTTCTGACACCCTCCCCATTCAAACTCTCCTCTGAGCACAGGCATCTCTCTTTCGCTTTCTATCCCTACACACACAACTATTCTGTGATGTGGGACTTCCCTCTGTATGCTGTGATTACCATTGATAAATAAAGAAACTACTTTGAGCCTAAGGCAGAGCTATAGGGGAACAGAGCTAGGTGGGAAAAACTAAGCTGAATGCTGGGAGAAAAGAAGTGGAATTGGAGAGAAGCCATGAAGCCCCACCAGAGCCAGACAGAACTTTAGCCACAGTCATGTGGTGATACACAGATTAATAAAAATGAGTTAAATTAATATGTAAGAGTTAACCAATAAGAAGCTAGAGCTAATAGACCAAGCAGTGATTTAAGTAATATAGGTTCTATGTGATTATTTGGATTTCTGGGCAGTGGGGAAATAAACAAGCGGCCTCCTTCAACAATTCTGCCTTCTCTCTTGCTAAGAATAATACATAATTAAGTTGTTCATGGGACAATTCTAATTTTCTGTAAAATGCATGAAAGAGTCATTGAGAAGTTCAATTCCCTGCATCCACATTGTAGAAAGAAAGAACTAACTTCCAAATGTTTCTCTCTAACCTCAATGAATACATCATGACTTGGGCATGTGGATAAACATACATACACAGTCACATGCAAAATAAATAATCATATGTAAAAAGTCAACCCCATACAAATAGTCTCCAGCTTCCCTACTCCTCTCCAGTGATGTTTATGGTGACACCTGATGTGTCTTCAGACTGGGAACTAGTGAGCCCAGTCTTAGGAAGACAGAATTCTTTTTGGTGCTTTACGTTCAACCTCTAAACCTACCGCAGTGAGATGGAACAAATCACAAGCCATCGCTTTCCCTTGGGTCTCAGGTTTCATCCCTCTGAGGGTCCTCAGCCTCCGCATCATTATCAACGTACAACATGACCCATAGAAGCCACCACATTAAGTCATTTAATGTCCACACACCCTGGAGTGCGCTACTTCTGAGGCTGCATCTGCCCCATTGACTCTGTAATCCTGTAATTTTGCACAAGTCTTAACACACTGAATGGCCTTTAGCATATGTTAACCAGAAGGAGGAGTAAGGGGCTGGGGAGATGCTGCTGCTTGTAGGGTTGCTCACTGACATTCCTGGGGAGCTAAATTTCTGGGACCACGTGATGGGAAGAAAGAATGAGCCCCTGTAATTTGTCCTCTGACCTCCACCTGTGCAGTGTGGCTAATGTACACATATCACACAAATAAACATATAAAAACTGTTTTAGAAGAATGACTAAGTGGCAGGCAGCGGGCATTGGGGAGGGGCTCCACCTGAACCCTCAGCTGCCTCTGACCAGGCTCACCACCGCCATCCTGTTTTTAAAGCAGAGACCATTTTCCACTAGGTTTTATCTCCACTCTGAGCATTTCCTGCTGTTACCACAGGACCCCACATTCCTAGCCCCCCCATCACTTATCCCCTGCTTCACCCCCTTTGTTTCCTATGCATCCCTTTAATCAAATACAGAACATGTGAAAACTGATCCTGGCACATCAGTACAGTTTTATTTGGGTGTCTTTTTGTCAAGCCTGTACCGACAAGTGAAGAGAAGTGAGACAGGAGCGGGGTAATACTGCCAGAAATCATGTCAACAAAAAGCTCGGGAGTCGCCCTTCCCATCAGCTCAAAACCTGTAAGCAAAGCAGCCAGCGGCTCCTTTGTCCGTGGGTTTCCCTGAACCCGAATTCGAAGGAAAGGCAAACCCCCAGTAGGGCATTTTTTCATCCCGTGGTCTTGGTGATTACATTTCTTTCTACTTTTACTAAAAACAACACAGGTTTTGGCTGCCTTGTCTCTCCAAATCATACACAGAGGCTGGCAGCCAGGCTCCAGACAGCAGTTCATAAATCCCAGCTAAAGAATCGATCACTCTTCATGCTTTGCTCTATTGTTCTTAAAATGGAAAAACTGCCTCATTATGTTAAGAAAAAGGGGACAGGTTTCCACACTGAAATGCCAGCCCAGGAAAGAAATCCCCGAGAAACTAATATAACAAAACAAAGGTGGTTTTCTTCAGCCTAACGTGTGCTAAATTGCACTTTTAGGTGACTCTTAGGACAGTTTGCCCCCTTGTAGGCATTACTTTATTACTTTGCTTCAGAGATGAGAGGAAGGAGGGGAAGGGCCTGGCCCAGGGCAGCACCAAGGAAAGGAAGGACCACAGTGACCTTGGCACTGCTCTGATGACCTTGTGTGGACATCTTTTTTCTTCAAGCAAAGCATCCAAGCCAATTATGGTTATTTAATGCTCCTATTCAAGTTAGAGACTCATGACATGTCTCCTTTCCCAAAAAAGTATCCTCTTGCCCCACCCTCCAGAGAAGTTTTCATCTGTGACAGCCACAAACTTTAGAGTTTCCATTGAATTCATTACAAAGTTGCCTGTATTATATGTTACTGCATTTTTATAATGTCTTCATCACAAAGTGGGGAAACTGAGGTTCAGAGAGGTAGTGTCAAGGAAGCTCATGTTCACAATGAGGAAGAGAGGTAGTCCATGGGAGAACCTGGGTAGATTTATAGCCCACGGAAACCTCATTTCCTCCATGTCTAAATGGGAAAACACCTGCCTTGATGGGCTGTTCCTTGCTGTCTTTGGTGTGCTGAGAAAAAAAAGAATGTCTGACTCCTCATCTGGAATGTCCCTTGTCTTCCATCTTCTGAGTGGCTCTCACATCTGTGTCTACCATATACATACTCTTGGCCAAACGCTGTTTCTACAGCGTCCAACTAAGTTGCAGAGTACACGGCCACACAGGACAAAAGTCCTCTTACTGTAAGTTAACCATAAGGATGGGTGGATAATGAATAACATATATGTAGTGGCATGATGTAGCATCTTTCTGCTTCACCAGAATGTCCTGCCATGTGCTTGCTGTATCGCCCAGAGATTTTCTCTCTCTCTCTTCCTTTTAGTGCATGGTGGGTATTCCTGCTGAATGAACACCACACAGTGCCTGAAAACGAACCAAGCCAACATGCATGATCTTTCCTACTCCATTGTGTTGAATCCAGGGGCTTGTTTTATCTCCCAAGTCAATCCTTTGACCTCTTTGCAAGTGGCTGAGTTCACTGGCTCGGGGTAGCCACAGCACCTTCCTGGGGGACCACTGACGTGTACTCTCTTATATCAGTGTGCAGAAAACAGCTGCGGGAAAGTCACCTCTGCACTTGGTTCTTTTAGCAAAACAAGCCTTTTTACTGCTGCCCCGCCCCCACCAAGCATTTGCCCTGAGTTTGACTTCACTACCATCTACACTAAGGGGAACAGCAGCTAAACCCTCTTTGAAACTTTATTCACCATGGCCAACAGGAGAAGGGGTGGGGGAAGCTGGTGAGATTCCTTTAAAATGCTCTTTAATCTAGCTGGAATGCCATAAATTGCTTCCAGATGTGCACGATTCGAAAGTCAATCAAAGCTATTTATACTGACACTCCACAGTCCAAACAGTCTGAAGCCGAATGCCATGTCTCTGCTTCAACAAAGCCATAAATGTCAGCTTTGTTGAATTTGAAAAGGAGTTCACACAAGTTTGAGTTCTTTCAGAGCCAGCCATAATTCTGAAAGAGGGAAGTAAAGCCATCACACACACAGGCTTGGTTAAATACCCATCCTGAGTGAGCGCACCTCTCACCTTCGACCTTCACAGTGCCACAGGTCAGAAAGCAAAACCTGGTTTGGTAAGGCAGAAGAATGTCTCTGGGACAGGACACCAGAGAAACTCGAAGGATCTGGTCAGAACCCAGGCCCCACCCTGAACATAAACAAGCATACTTGGGAGTTGGCTGGCTGTGTGGCTTCATGGTGGTGGTGTCCTGACACCTGGCTGGCCCACCAGCTTCTGGGACAGCCTGCACAAAGACACAGTGCATGTGTAGTTGGCCACATATGAGGGAGCCACCGGGCACAGAGCCTGGAGTCCGGGTGGTTAACAAACTCTGAGGGTTTATCTCTTGGGAGAGCCTTCTATCTTCCACCACCAACATGGCCAGGCTTCTTCCTCTGTCCAGTCCCATCCCCAGGCTTGGCACACACTGGAGGCCAATAAATGCCATTCAGTGGATACTTGTCTGCAAAGTTAAACCCAGTCTCATTTCAGGCATGTACTTGAGGCAGGTAAATTCAGAATAGAGATGCCACCCACATACGTAGATGGTCAGAGATGGCTGGGATCCCAGGCCATGGAAACAAGAAAAGTGGGTGGTGTCTAACTTGTGGAGCTCAGAGTTGGTGTTGACCAAAATGTGTGCCTCGTTCTCTTCTCACCGCTCAGCACCAAATACAATACCAATTCTTTTCATTTTGCTGCAACCTTAGCTGATATTTCAAATATTTAAAAAGTATGAAGTATGAGAAACAACTCAAATGTGAGGCCATACCATAATAAAGGTTTAAAAAAATAAAAAAGATGGATCAATGTTCATCCAGGCTGACAGAGCACTTGGGTTAAGCCTGAACTCCTCATACCCATAAGGAGAAGTCCCATGCAGTACAAAGAATCACAGGGTGGACACTGCTACAGCACCCACTGCCTGGGACAACTCTCCATCCATTAAGGTATCACAGAGGCTCACAGGCCCAGGGTGTACACTACAGCATAGAGATAGTTTGGGTGGATGCCTAATGACACACCGATTGTCTTACATGTTCTTGGATGGGTTTCTGTGACGAGTCACAGCTTGGGCACAGTAAGCACAACCTAGCACAGACTGTCCCCCACTGACAATGGCTCAACTGGTAACTGATGTAAAAGGACCACACACTCAGGAGAAACTGAAGGTGGAAATTTCAAGTTTGGATTTCCAAGGCCTGTGATATAATACTCCTGAGATTTTTGACTAGGGTAAACACATCTGTAGGTACTGTGTCACTATAGAAAGATGGGTGGTACATTAGAAGGATTGATGCATTCTGTGTTACTTCAAGGCACATCTGTGCTTATAAGCGGACTGTTGAGTGCGGTGTAGCTTCCTGTCCTCAGAGGTATTGCTTCACTTGGCAAACACACAGAAACTCCTGGACACCCTTAATCTTATCTTTCTATCCATAAGCTGGATAGCTACCATGCAAAACTAAGAATTAAAACTGAAAAATAGATGTCAAGTTTATTGTGGATGGGATGAGGTTAATCTGTAGTGACCTGCTCTTATCTTCCATGGATTGTGATTTCTAATCTTATAATTATTATATCGCATGCAAAACAGTAAATGGTGGGGGATGTGCAGACTTTGGTCAAGAGCCAATCCCCAGTGCTGGATCAGAGGCGGTCCAAGCTGTACTGAGCTCAACTGTGCTTGTCACAAGGGAGTGCTGGTTAAGTCACACTTCATTCTAATTACTAAAAGCAAAAGACCTTAGAGCTTCATCCCAGATCTCTAGTTTCTAAACGATGACTGATTTCGTTTCACGTCATTATCTGAGTAAAAAACAGTATACATAGCTTGATATTGACTTTGTCTTACCATTGCTGTTGGCTGGGCAGGAGAGAAAGGGAGGATCAAAAGGGAGAAGCTCTTTGGATCTGCCATGGAAAATGGCAGATATCTGTGAGGGAATTGCAGGCACAAACACACAGGTGTACACACGTGTATGTGCATGCATGCATGAATGCATGCTTTGTTGAATGCTTGCTCTTTGCACATTTAGTTTGTGACAATGACCTATTAAATACATGCTCTCCCTCTGCAGGGAGAAAACACTATTCAAACATTGTTCTATCTACCTATGTTCATTCAGTTTTTTATCTTGCCCCTACTGTGTGAAAGACATCGCCTTCTCTATTTATTTATTTGGTTTTAAGATTTGCTTGTTTACTTACTGCTGTGCTGTGAAAGGAAGCTGGAACGTTAGCCATGTTAGGAAAATATATATTATGAAATATATATTGGGCTACACTTCATGTCCAAAAAGATCATATTTTCAGGGTCTTTAAATAAGCTATAAATATCCTAGAAATGTCATAGTCCTTCCTGTGACTTCATTTATATTGCTATGCATTTTTTAGGCTGAGACTCACTATTTAGACTGGCTTTGAACTCTCCATCCTCCTGTCTCAGTCACCCGAGCTCTTAGATTACCGGTGATCGTGACCATCCCAGGTGATTCTCTCAAGCCACATTTGAGAGATCTGTTATAAACTTATGGTTCAATTTCAGTTACCCATATTAAAAAGACTGGTGGAGTCTAAAGAATCTTCCTGGCGCAATGAAAGCTCTACTCAGCTGAGCAGACCTCAGGCGAGCAGACCCTAGATGAGCACTTTGCCCAGCTGAGCAGACCCCAGCTGAGCAGACCCCAGCTGAGCAGACCCCAAGTAAGCAGACCCCAGGTGAGCAAACCCCAGGTGAGAAGGCCCCAGGTGAGCAGACCCCAGGTGAGCAGACCCCAGGTGAGCAGACCCCAGCTGAGCAGACCCCAG
>JAQHUG010000123.1:2197967-2245608 GCA_028555095.1 Dicrostonyx torquatus
GAGAAGGCCCCAGGTGAGCAGACTCCAGATGAGCAGACCCCAGCTGAGCAGACCCCAGGTGAGCAGACCCCAGGTGAGCAGATCCCCAGGTGAGAAGGCCCCTGGTGAGCAGACCCCAGGTGAGCAGACCCCAGCTGAGCAGACCCCAAGTAAGCAGACCCCAGGTGAGCAGACCCCAGATGAGCAGACCCTAGGTGAGAAGGCCCCAGGTGGGCAGGTGAGCAGACCTCAGTTACAAACTGCTTGGTAGATTCAGAAAACCTGGAGAATTCTGGAGAGCAGTCCCTCAGAGTTCTGTATTTGATCAACAGTTTGAAATTTTCAATCCATTTATCCTCTGCATAAGGACATAAGGCCTGGGCTAGGAATGCCAGCACATTCTATTAAATACATGTCTTTTCATAGCATGAGATGGTTGGCATAAGATGATAAGTGTTTATTATGGTATTGTGTTCTAGACCAATTTGACTGGACTGAACTTTACTTCCCAGGATGTCAGCAGTTCCTGCCTCCGCATTTTGAAACCTAATTCCCCACCCACCTTACATTTGGGAAATGTTCTAAGCCCTGTGCTAAGTCAATGACTCCAGACTCACCTTGGGCTCACGTCCTCTGCAGCCTTGATGGATGGCTGTCTTTCACTGTAGGTGAGCGGCTGCCACTTCATTTTCTGGGCTTTACTTCCTGGGACCTGACCTCTTTCTTTTTAGGTCACTGGCTTTTGTTAGTCATCCAGTCAGTAAATATTGACAGGAAGGGAAATAGCATCACAAATGGACCAGACTACACCTGGCTATTTTCAAACAAAATAAGCACCCTCATCAGAGCCAAAACTCCAGATGAAAGTCTGGCAACCAGAAGACATTTCATAATTAACCAAGTAGGTGCAATGACCTAAGCAAGGATACAAAACCTCTACAGCTCTACAGGCTTTCCAGAGCACGGAACGGTTATACCATATTACAGTCATTACATGATGTAATGGGTAATGCCTTCTCCCAAGAACTGACAAATCAATTACTTTCCTGTTGCCAAACCATGTTACCCCAGGACAACCTCTTACTTACATCACTGCCAACTGAGGGAAGTCAGTCACTAAACCAAAGCTGGGTTCCTTCAGACTCCCGCCTCCAGTGTGCCTCCCTGCCACCTCCTGCTGAAGGATCTGCCAATTTATTCTTTCAATGCCAGCACAATGTCCAACCTTGTGTGTTTCCCACATATCCTGACAGGCACGATGTATTTTTCAACTTCTTTTTAACCTCTGCTCCTCCGAGGATGATTCTGTTAGGGTCGGTTAAAATGAACGCTGCTTTCGGCATGCAAGAGTGCCCCAAAGTTCCCGGTCTGCTCCATGATCAGTGTGTAAGTCAGCCTCTTCCTGAGCTGGGATTAACTTTATAAACCAACAAGGAGTACTTAGCATTGATGTAGCAATTCAACTAATGACTGAAAATGGCTTTGGGTTTTAAAAAAAAAATCCTGCTGTTAATTTTCACAGCCCACAGGGACATTAGCTTTTTACTGTCTTTGTTTTACCTTTCCAGTCTTTGGAATGTGGAAGGCGGGGAGAGAGGCTCTGCCATGTACACTGTGGGTTAACTAAGAGCAATAGGCCAGCTCACTGATGTACAGAGCGCTTTACAATCTGCCTGTAGTGGTGGCCCTTGTCACCGACACTCAGCAGTGTTGGCAGAAGAAAACAACCACCACATTTATGCATCGGGGGAAAAATAATTTTAGTTTAATTGATAGTCTGTGCCTACCATCAGGTTCAGTAGAGACAGAAGAGGTTATCTAAGAAAAAGGCATCCTTCCATGACTTCCAGCAATCAAACCTCCCAAACATAACAAGTTAACTAAAGATAATTGCGAAAAGTCAAAATGAGTCTTTTTGTTTGTTTATTTTTCTTCTAAGTTCTGATCAGATCAGGCTCATGCTTCTTGTGGGGTGTCTTTGTTTTCAGTTTTCATTACTATAGAGATAAATAAAAATCCCAGAAAAGTAAATGAACAACTAGGTTATTCTAAATCTGTGTCTCTTGCTTATCCTCATTTCCTCACCCGGGAAGACAAACAAACAAGGCAAATCTTAGCCTTGAGATTCTCTGGCTGATAAGAAGACCCCTGTCCAAAGATGGCTCCTAACTGGGGTCACTTCCCAGTTAACTGCATAGTGAGACAAGAAGGGTTCACAGGTCTGAGAAGACTAGAGGCCAGGAAGCAAACAGACCACAAAGGACTCATAATATTCTCCTCACCATGCTCCTCTATCCAACTCCAGACACAAGAAAAACTGTCCTCAGTCTGAGGGAGGGAAGGTTAGGGCATTTGTTTTCACTGAGACAAACTCTTCTCTTCTTGTGGGCATTTGTAAGGGAGCTGCTAGACCAAGGACTAGGCAAGGCCCTGGATGGGGACTTGCCCCCAGTGCCATTTCCTGAAAATGTCATAATGTGAGCACCAAGCTGTGTGTTAAAAAGCCACTGACTGGCCTAAACCCTTTGGGTTTAGTGTCTGGGGAAGCTGCACAAAGATGAGAATTGTCCCAGGGCATATGGGATACAATCTGGGCACAATTTCATTGTTATCACCTGGGGAAAAGGGGGATTGTATGACACCTCGAGGTCCTGCTACACTCTTAAATGCAGTAACCCATGACCCAAACAGAACTTCTTACACCCATGTACCTGAATACAAAATAAAGTCTACCAGAGCTCACCACAGCAGAGGGCTACACTCCCACGTTATAATGTGGCTGGAAAGAAGCTTCTAGAAGAATAGCTAAGGATGAAAAACTTCAAGAATTTTTGCCACTTTCTATCTTTGAGATGGAAGGAGATCTTTGATTTTATGGTTAATTTGTCAACACTTATTTGAGTACCGAAAATTCACTAAAGACTCAGATTGAAAAACACAGCCATATGGCTTTGCTCACTGGGGAACTCATACTTAGGCCCTTGGAAGCCAGAAAGGCACACTTGCTGAATTCATGGCAGCTGCGTGTGGCACAGGTGAACACCGCGTCCTCCTCAGAGACGGATGGCTCCCACAGCTTTTCTAGAAGGCTCTACAATTTCCTCAAAGCTATGTGACAAAACAGCAAACACCCCCACCTTAGGGTGCACTGCAAAATACTGAGCTTCTCCAGGCTTGGATTTTATAACCTCAGTGGTTGCCAGGGAGTGGCAGGGAAAAATGCAAAACAAATTACAATGTGCTATGAATTTAGCACCCAGACAGATTACCCTCTTTCCAAAGATTGCTGACATCTTTGCCATTATTTGGAGATACAATTTTAAACCAAAACCAAAACTACACAGGGATGAAGAATTAAATACTGGTATGCCTCCACTATTTTCTTGTGCCTACAATTCCAGAATTACAAACCCAACGTAGCTTAATGGCAGCTCTTAAAACTATAGGAGACATTTTATTAAAATGAATGGGGGGGGAGGAGAGAGAGAGAGAGAAGTAGTCAGTGGCTATCACAGCTGGTTTCAGCACATGCGAGGACAAAGTTGAACCACACAGTGTTTCCTTTCCCTCTCTCCAGTCTTTCCCCACCTTCCACAGGCTCATGCAGCAGGTAATAATTATGTCCTGCTAACATAATAATAGAAAGGTATTGACCGGCAGTTCAATCTACTTGATCAACCCGCATCACTCCACTTTCAGCGCTGAAAGTTCAATTTGATGGCATGAGATATCTGCCTCCCAGAGGAACAAAGGGCTTTCCAAGTACACCAGAGCTGAGGAGCGTGATTTGTCGTTCCTGACACCATATTCCATGGGTCCCCAAATTCAGTGCCTGTGTCTCATTCATCATGGAAGCAGGTATTTCCACTCTCGGTGGTGTTTGGGACCACGCATCCCCCAGAAGCTAAATGCAAGGACAGGATTTCTGACTTTTCTTCGGCGCCATGTTAATTTCCTTTTCAAGTTTGGATGAAATAGTAGCACGACCCTTGGTGCCCATTCCTAAGATGAAACACAGTCTGCCGTGCTCCGTGAGACTTATTCAATGGTTTATGGACCCAGATTCCTCCAAGGATTACCTTTAATATACAGAGTATCCCAGAGTGCTCAATAGGGCTTCTAGATGTCAGTGAACTGGCTGAGAAATGGGTTAGACTCACCTGGGGGAAAGGTTCCCATTGGCCATGCTTTTGAAAAGGCAAAGAAGACTCATCAGCAAAGACCTCAGAAAAGGCTCCCATGGGCCATGTATCTATAAATGAAACTTGAAATGGTTTCTACTTGGAATTGACTCCCAGGTCACTTGCTCTGAAGCAGAGAATCAGATAAGAGTTAGGTCAAGCTAAAGACCAACTCTAACTTTCTGGTGCCAGTGTTGATTAGCAGTTTGTTGTGGGTTCTGCTTCCTAAGAACTAACCAGTCCCTTCACCCCTGGCTCCTCAACATTAGCCTGTACCTTTATGAGAGTGGAACCTTCATGGAGAAAGCTGGATGATGGGCAGAGGAGTGGGAATGTTGAAGTCCAAAGCGGTTGGAAGCAAGAATTCAAGTCAGTCTTGTCCCTTAGCAAATGTTCTCTTTATAGACTAGAAATGACCAGTACTCAGTCCACCCTTGTTTTGTAAAATGTTCTCTGGTGATGAAGAAATTTGTCTTCCCTGCATTGACTTCAATGATTCCTGTGGGCAAGGATTTAGGAAGGAGGGAGCCAAGAGCATATGGCTAGATCTTGGTAGCTGTCTCCTGAGGACAAGAGCACCCCTTTGGGGTTCAACATACTTAAAAATGGATATCTCCCAACTATCTAAATTGTGAAAGAACTTACTTTCCCAGTTGTCAAACATGTGGACTGAGGAAGGATCTGTACTCAAAAAGCCCTGGCTTCATTATAGTATCATTTGCACAGCAGTCTTGACTCTGGCCCTTATCAACTTTTCAAGTGGTTCTCAAAATGTTACTATTATTGTTATTGTTATTATTATTATTGTTATTTTGGTTTTTTGAGAAAGGGTTTCTCTGTAGCTTTGGAGCCTCTCCTGGAACTAGGGGAAAAGGGTCACTTTAGCTCACAAATATGCCATCTACTTCATAACTACTCATAAAAACTTTTAAATGCATAACACAGAACACCATGTAGCATGGGACATAATCTTGAGCTTTTAGGACTGAAAATGGAGTTATATGAGATGATCAAGTAGACTGACTGCTGGCCAGGCTTCTCCAATATCTTTGAAGTGCTCTTTGCTTGTTAAATAAACTTCTGCTTAAATACTCCCCCCCTCTCTCGACTAGAACAAACCAAGGGAAAACTTCACCTGGTAATACAAGGATGTAGCCTATCATTTTTCAGTGGCCACTGAGAAGTGCTCCCAGCCCTAGGTTATGATAAGAGCATCTGTCCATCCTGGGCTAGTTCTTTCTGTAGCCTAGTGCGGCGAAAAAAGAAATACAAGTTCCCGTGGGATGAGAGTGGCCCAGGCAAGCATATCCAGGACATAAAAGCCTAGAAAGGACAAATAGAAGCCTCCATAGAAAGTATTGAGATCTTCTCCATGTTCCCCAGGAATATGCAAGACTTTCTGGAAGACAGAAACAAACACTCAATGTTTCCTTAGACACATACGGAGTTAGGATGGCTGAATGTTTTACTTCCACATAAATGGCTCTCTGTTGCACTGCTAGGGATTGAACCCAGGGTTCTGGCCTTGCTGGGCATTTTTCTATTTTTGAAATAATTTTTTAGTCCCAAAATGACTTGTCATTTTTATCTAGCTTTCATCCCCTCCCAAGTGTTTTCCTAACACACTGAAGACCACAGAACTGTTCTTTATCATTGTTCCTCTTCCTTCTAAAAATCACTATTAACCAAAGTGATGTGGTTTTAGAAATCAGATCTTTGACTCTCCCCAATCCCAGAGAGCTATGTGAGTCCACAACTCCAGAGAACAAGTTGGCATTAATTCCACCTCTGTCTCCTGAGTGCACGGTGGAATAAATCAACACGAGACCATAAAGCTGCACTTTTACCAAGTTCCAGGGCAACGTGAAAGCTCCTCCTCTGGGCCTGTCACCGGCCAAAGCACTGATGAGAGAGCTGGAAAAAGAAGAGAAAGCCCAGGTCCTAGCATCTTCTGCCAGTCTGTCCACATCAGAACCACCTGGAAGAAGAGTGAAAACTCACACATCGGCAGAGAAAGCGGCTTCACCATCTGACTCTGAGACACAGCACTGCTGCAGTTTTGCTTCCCACTAAGTATATTTTCTGCCATGACTGTACGTCACATGAGCGCAGACACATACTTCAGTCAGGAATTAGCTCCTAAACCAGCCTAGAGCGGGAGAAACGCACGCTTGGTGGCTGTGCATTGAATGGTGGCATCAGAGTTCAAAGTCGCCTGAGATACCACATCCACAGGAAGAAAATGCCTTTTAGAGAGGAAGAAGCAGGGCCAGGGAGGCTGTGCTCTGCTCCATATTCTCCATCTTGTTTGGGGACGGCTGTGTTCTCTCTTCCCCTTGTGCTCTGCAAATTCAAAGTCTTATGAAAAGCAACTCTCGTTCCAAAGACTCCATGTCTCCCCCTTTGTGTGCTACATAAACCGTTTCCATTTGTTTCCTTCTATGCCATGCCAGGCAGATGACATTCTTGCCATTTTTATGTTAGCTCTGCTGTTCCTGTGCATGATGGCAGCCCGGCTCAGTGGGGTCCAGATACTGGTTCGCAGTGGCCCCTTTGAGCCCACAGTCAAATTGTCAAGAACTTTGCTACCTGGCTGTTAAACACTGCTATCATTAAAAGTTCAATTCCAAAGCATGTTTCATGATTCCCTTTGCCACTTGTCACTTCTCTGACAGAGGGTTACCCCGTTGCTGTGCTGTCTTAGCTGTCTCCCCAGATGCCTGCTCAG
Source organism: Dicrostonyx torquatus (assembly GCA_028555095.1). Classification (NCBI taxonomy): domain Eukaryota; kingdom Metazoa; phylum Chordata; class Mammalia; order Rodentia; family Cricetidae; genus Dicrostonyx; species Dicrostonyx torquatus. The sequence continues at coordinate 2,204,856 of JAQHUG010000123.1, forward strand.
TGACGTCATGTCAGGAATATGATAACCACCAGGTGAAAGCAATACCAGCACGGAAACTGAGCAAATGCTACAACTAAGGAATTTGCTTCCTGGAAAGGTTCCAGTTAAAATTTAACCAGCACACGACTTTTCTGGACTTCACCTACTCAAGGTTTGTATGTTAGAGTTCTAACTCCAAGTAATCCATATGTCATGGCTTTAGAGAAAGAACCTTTAAAGGGCCATTGAATTTAAATGAGGTCTTATGCATAATCAAATCTCTAATAATAATTTGACTCTAATCAAATCTAACAATAGCATTTTATAAGAAGTTTGAGACTTGAGAGATAGAGCAAGGCTATAGCATTTTCCGCATAAGTAAAAAGGTCTGAGTTCTGATCCCAAGCACCCCCATCTGTGACCCCAGGTCAGGAGATGGGAGAGAGGAGATCCCAGAGAGCCCTGGAAATGAGAGAATAACCAAAACAATGAGATTCAGAGTGAATGAGAAGAGCTTGGCTCAAGTAATAAGGCTAGAGCAATTGAAGATGATGGCAGGCATTGATCTCTGGCCTCAATAGGTACACTCAGGGATGTGGACACACATAGGGATACCAGAGTGAATATGAATCTGGTGGGGGACAATTCTGTATTCTGTCAATCATGTTTTAAATAAATGCTGATTGGCGAGGCAGATAGTATAGGCGGGAAAACCAGACAGGAAATAGAGGTGATGTGGTCTCTGATACCTGTTAGACCAAGGACGCCTTGCAGGCTTGCGGTGGAAGGCGACTATTTAGAAAAACAATAGCCAACGTTTTGGTTTCAGCCTCTGAGTCATTTGTAGATTGCCCCAGGAAAGGTAGCTATTTCCGAGCTGGTGTGAGAATGGCAATGTGTGTGGATGAGAGACTTGCCCCGGGGAGACAGGAGAGTTAGAAAAACCCCCAAGAGGGGAAGGAAAGGAGGCAGAGCGAGAAATAGGAACAAGAAGGCACATGGGAGAGTTTCAGAGAGAGGAGAGCAGAAAAAAAAGAGCAAGGAGCAGTTTGCAGAGAGAAGAGAGTTTAGAAAGCAGTAAGAGAAAAGAAGTGGTTTGAAGAGAGCCTTAGAGAGCAGGAGGAATTTTAGGAAATTAGAATAAATACAGGCCCTCGCTGAAAAATAAGAGGAGCCTTTTTAAACTGTGATGGTGTGAAAGCCTGTTTCTTTTTGTGCGTCTCCGAGCACACATTTGGGGAAAAGCTTCAGTTTCTATGTTGGGGCAACGGTCCCTGACAAGGAGAGAACAGGAGAATTTGGGGAAGCAGGAAGCTACCTCTGCACTCCTGCGCAGACCACCAAGGAGGCAACATGTGAGCTGCCTGGCTGAGAAAAGGTATCGGCCATGTGGCTAACATAGACAAGAACAAAGGGTTAATATAAGTTATAAGAGCTAGTAAGAAGACTGAGCTAATGGGCCAATCAGTTTATAACCTAATGTAGACTCTCTGTGTGATCTTCTTTGGGGCTTGTCGGCTGTGGGGTACTGGACAGGACAGAAACCCCAATAAGCAGGACCCTCATGTTACATGAATCAAACAGAAAAGAAAGTCACACATGGGCCTGGTGAGAAAGAGATACCTGTCAGCTGAGGAGCCTCAGATATCAAGTCTCTCAATACCTTATGTCTGACGACTGTACAACTATGGGAAAAACAGGTTCTACCACAGAAGCCACCTGGTCTGTAGCATTTTGTCGTGTTAGCGCTAAACAACAGTATGTGTTGTGGCAGTATGTGAAAATCTCTGCAATAGAAAACCTTCCTCTGTGATTTCTAGCTCCTGTAGTCACGTGGTACACCCTCATACAAAGGTGCAGACGTCTAAGAAAGCCCCAGGCCTTTACCAAGGTCTCAGGATTGGAGTGTCCTGCGCACTCCTCTTATGTTTCATCTGACCTGCGCATTGATTCTGGCAGTGAAGATCATGGTTCACAGTGGTTGGGAATTACAAACTGTCCCTTTGAAGCATACACGATGACTCATATTTGCCCGTTTGTTTGAGCTACAAAGCACAATCTCATATGATTCTCTTTAGACAGTAGCAGGTAACTTGAGATCCTGGAGTTTATTTTTGTGATGAGTTTTACATATAGAAACTTATGGGATTCACAGAGGCTACAGAAAAAAAAATGCTTCATTGGGTTGTTTAATTGCAGCTTGAATGATTTATACATAGAAAAGATAAGCAAACACCCAAAGGATTTTTGATATTCTGGATTTTTCTGGTAACCCCATAGTATCAGTTGACACCTGGGCTCTCTCTCATGGTATCTGGTTTCTCAAGATGGCAAGCTGTCTCCAGATGCCCCTGAGTGGTCTATAGGCCACCTAGTTAATCTGTGTTACCTGCCCAACCTTATGGAAATCTGTATGAGTACCCAGTCATTTATACATTTTCATTTCTAATTCTTGTCCAGTTACAATCAGTGTGTGGGATTCTATACAAAGAGAAACGATGAATGCTGATGTTCAAGAGTAGAAGCCTATGAAGCTTGGTTCCTAAGGCTTCGCAAAACCCTGTAGAGATGAGCTGACGAGATAGAGACCATATAGCATACCTGCAGGCAAGTCAAAAGGAGATAGGTCTGAGACCCCAAATTAATTGCTATCAAAATCACTAATGAAATAATTAGCTGATACTTCCCGGCAGCACTTGTTAACATCTGAGGGTAATGAGCCTGCACTTCAGGTTTGCCTTGCAGCTCCCTGTAGCTAAGATGGCATAATCACCATATTTCAGGGCGACATCAAAGGACGGATATGGAAGGTGAGGTCTTTGTAAAAGCTTAGATCTTTTCTGGGTAGATACGTCCTCTAATCATTTTTTTTATTTCAAGATTTCATTTAATTTCTTATCTTGCTGTAGCTGAAATTGCTGCCTAATGGCTTTCAGGTCTGTTAGTTGGGTTGCTTTTCCTACTATTTAGGGACTATTTCAGGTTGTTTTATTGATAAGAAACTCTTATCTACAAAGAAGATAAATAGAAATTGATCTCCAAGGCACCATTTGTTGTCTAATTAATGTTCATGAGAGTCTCTATAATTACTCTCAAATGTTATTACTTTTAATCATGTCAGTTTATATGGATTAAAAATCTCAATGCAGTTGCCTCTGCATAGCCCCAGTGTTAGGGCAATCCGTGCCAGAAATACTGCCTAAGTATTCTGATAGTTTTATTGACTAATAATAACTGATACAAAACAAATAATTGCCCTTTGGCTGTATACAATAAATGATATAGCACCAAGATTGACTAAGAGAAGGTAAAATCACATAGTATTTTGGGGTGATATAAAGAAACATCTACAAGCATCTATTCTTTTCCATGTTTTCATTTTAATTTTCTAGTTTGAGAGTGTAGGATGAGAATATTAAAGTGGGCTCATTACAGACTATAGCATGGCATATGGAAGTGAATGAGAGAAGACTCAGGAATTATGGCACACCAAAGAGCCACTTCCTACATCTTCCAGAGAGAAACTGAGTCTGGAGAGAGGCACTGAGGTTTCAGTCACATGACATGAGTGATGACCCTCAGACAGTGGTATTATCATATGTACCCTCACACATACACATAATTCATCCTCTACTCAGCTCACGGAAATTTTGTCATGTATCACTTTTTAATTTCTTCTCCATTAATTTCTCCAGGCTGTTATACTGTCACTTTAATGAGTTTAGATAGCAGGGTTCACCTTCTGAGGTTTCACCAGCGTCACATAAAGGGCAGCCACTGTGACCTCCATAGCTGTCTTATGCCCAAACACGGTAAGATGACTCTTTCACATTCCATGTTCTTGATCAGCCATGGTGGAAGTCCCACCTGAGTCCCTAAGAGCAACAAAGAAGCTACAAGCTCAAACTGTGGTAAGGCATGATACGGACTTCCTGTGTCAGGGTTTTGTCCCCTCACGCCCCTCCTGGTGGCGTGACTGTCAGCTGCATTAGTAGGTTCTAAGTGTGCTCGTGAGCAAAAGGTGTTATACACAGGCCGTCATTTAATCAACAAGATGACAAAGGTAGCTTTTATCCTCAGGGAAAAACTATTAGCTTAACAGTGTGTGGCAGTGACCCCTCTCCCACCCAAGGTCTTGGAGATGGTGAAGTAGGTTTTTTAGTGCATGACCAAGACGGTGGTCATGCTTCCTTTGTATAGCTTTAAAGTCTGTTATAGGCCCCAAGGTTGTTTTTGTTTGTTTTGGTTTGGTGTTTCAAGACAGGGTTTCTCTGAGTAACAGCTCTAACTGTTTTGGAAATCATTGTAGACCAGGCTGGCCTAAAACTCACAGATTCGCCTGCCATTTCTTCCTGAATTCTGGGATTAAACGCACATGCCACCATGCCCAGCTAGCCATCAAGGTTTTGCAGAATAGGTTATTATAAATAACCAGTTCCAGACTTCTAACCAGCCAGAAAGTGAAGCCTCTTTACCCAAGACCTGGAGTGACAGACATGTCCTCCTGACCATTCTCATCTCTCATCTCTCCAGAGGCCTGGACAGCTCTGGTCTGTTCTTCTCTTCTGCTTAGTGTCCAGTGTTTATTTATTGTCCCAAGGAAAAGCTCATAGTCCCCATGGATCACCATACAGGCCTTATGTCACGCCAGCTGCCTCAAACAACTCTTCATGACATTCTTCTCCCTTCCTGGGTGCTTCATTCCTCTAAGTGGTCAGGATCACCCCCATCTTCTGATTTCAAAATGCAGTTAAACCTGTACCAGGATACCACTTTACACTCAAGGGCTGGTTGGCACAAAAAATATTGGAGGCTCATGGCTTCATGAGTCTCTGAAGGAACTAAGAATCCTTGGCATTCCAGGTGTAAAAACAAAATAGTACTGCCAATCACTTTGTTTAGTCACTGACTATAAATGTTCCTTTCTTCCCTCCTTCCTTCTGTCTGTCCCTCCTTCCCATCTCCATTTCTTCCTTCTTTCTTTGTTTTTATCCATAGGTAAGAATTTGGTTAGCATAAATCTCTAAATATTTTTATATCTTTATATAAAGGGGTAGATAGCTATAGCTATAGATAGATATACAAACAGTGTGTGTGTGTGTGTGTGTGCGTGCGTGCGTGCATGCGTGCGTGTGTGTGAGTCTATATATTCCTTTGAGTTAGGGGACTGTTATATAACTTTGGCAGACCTGGGACTTGCTATGTAGCTGGGGCTGGACTTGAATTCACAGTAATCTTCCTGCCTTAGCCTCTCAAGTTCTAGAACTGCAGGCATACATCACAATACCTACACCTGACTTCAGAAACTCACTTTGGAAAGCATTTGTCAGTACCTATTGATATTGAACAATTCCATTCTGGCCAATTCCATACGCCTCTGCAAAACATGCACAGAATTAGGAACACCCATTTACAATAGAAGAGGCATATCTCCTCATTTGTGGTTTCTGTGCATCTCTGTATGTATATGATACTCTGATAAAAATGTCAGAATCCTATTTGGTTCTGGCAGGGACACTTCAGTCATCTCTATTAGGATTCTGTCATGCTTTGTAGCATTGCTTGACCCTCTCGATTCTAGACAACAGTTATCACTCTTCAATGCCCAACTTAATACTTACCAGAAAATAAATTTAAAAGGATGCATGTACATTTTTTATATCTCCTACTTGCAAACCTCTGGTTACCAGATCATGCTAGATTGTTTCAGTAACACAGACCCTGAACCTGGGTGCCAAAGATATAGCATCCAGCTCATAGGATGGTAAGGCAGAAAGCTGTGTTTCTGACTCACTTCTGTTTCTTTGGTACTCAGAACTCTGGAGCATTCCAGGTCCGCAGTGTTTGGGGTTATTTTTGTTAAACAGATGGAACACAAGCGAATGTGCATTAAATTGGACCAAGTGCCTTTCTAGCATGCGGTTCTCCCAATCGAACAAGCACTCCAAGATGAACCCTTTGATGTGATTTCTCTATCCTGATTGAAGTAGCGAGGGTACATTCGTCCATCCCTAATGTCCTCTCTCCCTGAAACTCCTCTCTCAGCCCCTCCCCACCTCAGCCCCTGTTATCTTCTGATTGTTCTGGCGAGTTTACAGCTTTTGAGGTGGTTCTTGGTTCATTTCCAAGCAGGAATTTTAGGTCACTTCTGATGGAATTGGGAAAAGGGCAATGTACCAGTTTCTGATGATATTCTGAACAACCCTATTTTCCCAATTAGGCAATACCAGGAAATATTCTTGAGTGACTTGAGTCTAGAAACCTGCAGGTTTAAAGAAGAATGACTAAGTACGTGTTCAGAATAAACAATTCCTGTAAATATTAAGTAATATTGCTTAAGTGATATCACATCACCTAAACTCTCCACCTGCAACTTAGCATTTGTCTCTTGGCATATTTTCATCACTCAATTTTTTAAAAACTTTATTTCCAATTAAGATGCTTGTGGTGGTTTGAATAAAAATGGCCATGATACGTCCTGTATTTGAAGGTTTGTTCATCAGGGAACAGCATTTGGGAAGGCTTAGGAGATTTCAGAAGCCCACACTATGCCCAGCGTTGTTCTGTCCTCCTGTGGATCAGGATGTAGCTCTCAGCTAGTGTTGTATGCTCCCTCCATGGCTTCCACTGTGATGATAAAGGACAAACCCTCTGAAAGGGCAAGCAAGCCCATAATTAAATTCCTTCTTTTGTAAGAGATGCTTTTTTGGGGAAGACATAGAACAGCCATAAAACAGCGACTAAGACAGTCTTGTCCTTCTCAAACCCTGCACCATGTGACACTGGAAATTTCAAGCGACAGCTCGGTCACTCATTCGCGAAACCAGGAAACAGGACCTGGTTGTTCATCTGGCTGTTCTCAACATGATTTGTACAACATAATCATGTGCCCGATCAATTTTGGAAGCGACCTTCAAGCTTAGGCACCACACACACACACACACACACACACACACACACACACACACACTTGTATGTTCATTCACAAGCTCATACTCATTTTTAACGCACACGTTCACACACATACAAGCATACACACATTTTTGCAAAGACTAACACACACCTTACACATTCAAATATTTACAAGCCTTCACTCACTTGTTCCATGTACACACATGCACACCCTCTCACACACATAAACATGCTTGAACTCACACTGAAATCCAACACTATGTTAAGTTTTCCCTCTTTTTAAAGCTGCAGCTCCTGTCGTGTAAACTCTGTGTCAATGGAGAGTACACTAAATGAAATTGTGTCTTCGATATAGAATTCTTAGTTGTACCGAACAGAGCTACTATAAAAATCTCATAGACGGGGTGCTTTATAAAGATTTGAGTAGGAATCCATATTGTGAGAACTTGCTTGGAGTGCAGTGCCTAGTTTATATGGATACTTAGAAGGAAGGTCCCATTGTAAGAAGTCAACCCTGAGAAAGATGTACAACAATACCGTGAGCTGTACTCTGGGCTCTGTGTGTGTCATCTGGGAAGCGCACCAGTCGCCAATCCCAGTTCTGCCTTCTGCGACAGCCTGTGTATCTCTAGCAAGGTTTTTCAAAACCCAGAGGCATGGAGCACAGCCCAGTGTGCCTAAGTCAGCCCATACCAGCTCATGCTACCTTCCCAAATCCCTCACCCTTCTTGGATTTCTTGCTGGGCATCTTCCGAAGAATCAAAGGAGTACATGTCTTTTGCCTCCTCCTCCTCCACATCCCCCTCCAGCACAGGAGGGGTGAAGACAAATGCCCCACCCGTCTGTCTTTTGAGAGCTACAAGGCTTGCTTATTGTCTATGCTTCTCTCTCAGAGACCCAGATAAAAGGGCTTGGTATTCATACACACAGCACATTATATATTCATGCAAATGAGGCTTTCTGAACCTGGAGCTACAAAGAATTATTTTTAGAAGCTTGTAAACCTATCAAGAAAAAGATTGGGGAACCAGGCTTCACTGGGACCTCCTGTGGCCACCATCCCACATGGCCCCAGCCTCATTGCAGGGCTGTCACGCTCTATGTGGCCCTTCTGGTGTCCCAGCACACACAACCTTCTTTCTTCCTATGGGGCTTTGCTAACAACCATGTTGGATTTTCTTTTTCAATTCTGTTTTTTTTAATTAATTTATTTATTTATTTATTTATTTTCAAGACAGGGTTTCTCTGTGTAGCTGCCATGGCTGTACTGGAACTTACTCTGTAGACCAGGCTGGTCTCAAACTCACAGAGATCCACCTGCCTCTGCTTCCCATGTACTGGGATTAAAGACCTGTACCACCAAAGTCTGAGTAGAATAATTTTTTGAAATTCTATTATTTTCTAATGTAATTTTAATTAAAAAACTTAAAGTACTTAAAAAATAACAATCATTGTCAATGATGGTAAGTATAAGCTTATGTATGCATAGCCCAGTGCAACAGTCTTTACCGTACAATGTTCAAATGGTGTCCAACCCAGGCATTCTATGGCTGCCATATGATTGATTGCCCAAGAGTGGGAGCCACTCAACTTCAGAGCCAGTGCAGCATTCAAACAAGTTCTTTCTCCTTCTGTTTTGAGGTTAAACAGGCCCTGTCATTTAAGGCACTGGTGACCATGACTGCACTTCCCAGGGACTCTTTAGGGTTTGAAATGCAGATGAGTAGCATAAACTATTGAATTAGATGTTAGAGGGAAAAATGACTGAAACGGAAGTGTGTAAAGTACATGCTTCAGGGCCAGCGCTAGGCGCATTCTCTGATGACACCTGTCACCCAGAAACATGCTCTTTAAGAAGACGCGATGCTGGTAGAACCCAAGATCTAAGAAGAACCACGCAGTTTTACGATTAAGAAAATGCTGGTCTGCCAGGTCACCTGCACCAATGATTGTGTCAGATTTAAATGTGTTTGTTTTTCTTTAATTTTGAAACTTTATATGCAATGGCTTCTCTCAAACACTGCTCCTTCGGGATTTTTGATGGATGTGATTTGCTCACATGTCCTGCATCTCAGGAAAAAAGTGTACCTCTTTTAGTGATAACATATAACCGAGAGAGACAGCCTCTAAAGACAGAAAAGGCTTTGAAAAGGAGCTGCCTCATCATTGCATCATCACTGTGGGCTTATTATCAAGATCATAAGATTCAGGACAGCTCACACACAAAGAACTAAATATTTTGGGTAAAATGAAGGCCAATGGCTCTGGTCAGACGTGGTCAGTTCAGCGGTACTTATTAAAGATCATAAGTACTCTTCTATCTTTAGACAGTTTCAGTGGACATAGTACTAGCGGGCTGCCTTCTTGTCTCTTATCTCCTGTCATATAGATACTCATCTGGAAACACAAAGGTGTTTTGTCAATCAAGCATCCAAAGTTCAGAGTCATTGTTTGTGCTGCTTTGAAATGATGCTTCAGTTACACCCATGTTCCCAAAAGCCACACCTTTCACGGTACTTTTAAACTTTACACCTGAATTAATATTGAAGGTACGTCTGTCAACATGGCAGACTTTTTCTTTATTCTTTCCATCCTCTTTTGTTAAACATGATGACTGACTTATTTAAACTTTGTGACGACACAGCCTGGGTTATGTGAAGTCTGTATAGAAGCCAGAATAACATTTAATTCATAGACAGGAGAGAGAGTCATAAGTGAGTTCAACTCTCAGAGCGCTGGAGATTTAGATTCTGAAGGAGCCCAGGGATGACAGGACCAGCATCCGAGCACGGATGTGGTGAATGGTCATTTGTAGGAGTGATGACAGCCCTGATTCTCCCTGCCATTGCCTCCTACCACTCTGCATCAGGAGATGAAGTCTGGTTCTCCTCTCCTCGACACAGACAGCCATCCTCAGTGACTGAGGCAGGGAAGAGGACACTGTCTTTGGAGCTGAGATGAGAAGAATTGCTTACAGCCTCTTCCCAGATCCCAGGATGTCAGGAGTCAGGTGAGATGGTGTAAATGAAGCCACGTTGACTCACTGTGAGCATTTATGTCCTGTGTCATCCACAGAAACTGAGATGACAACATAGGAGATTCTCAAAGGACATTCCTGGGAAGTATGTCCCTCAACTCACCATGATGTAAAATACACAAGCATACACACATGCATGCACACACACAACAATGAAGACAAACATATTGATCACAATTAAGTTTCTGTTATCAGAGAAAATGGGGCTTATATGAATTTTCCATTTAAACATCATTTCATTTCTCAAAAAGATTTGAGGTTTTGGATTGGTAGTATCCAATCCATATAAGAGACACTCTGCACACTGATCAAAGTATTTGTTAAGTATCTCAATTCAGACTCTTAAGTCACTTATTTAATATTCAAATCTATAAGTATAGCCTTGCTACATACTATTCAATGACACTACTAACTCCGAAACTTGCTGAAATCTATACCAGGTCATGCCTGTCTTACCTAGACTCTATTTACCCTTTACCAGTTCCAACATGTCTCTTGTTCTGCCTACAGAGCATACAAACTCATTTATCTTCTGAAGTCAGGATGAAGAGACCATGGATAAAATCAATCATGTTGGGAAACCATTCCAAGCTTCTGTAGATGGCTTCATCCAAAGCCAGAGTAAAGATAGAATCAAATGAAGTAATGGACAAAGATAGTCTGAGAGGTGATGGGAATGGTTAGCGTGGTATGGCTGTATTTACTGATGGAAGTCAAGGGACTTTGGGTTGGTTAATGTGCACAGGTCACCTCTATTCCTCTGTGCACTTGTCCACTGACTTCCTGGAGCACCTACCAGTTTACATTCATGCACATACAGTCAAGACCCATAAATTTAAATGCTTCATGACCAGAAACAGAGAAAACAGCCTCCCAGCCCAGGATTCTTAGCAGCATGGGCAGAAAGAAATGGTTTTCAGGACTTTAGATGGCATTAGGAGTGAAGTTCTGAGAGCTCGATTTGATGTGTTGACAGTGTCTAAACATTGTGATAGAGTCTTCATTATATGAATTAGGGAGCATTGACAGGTCCACTTAAAGAGTTTCCTGTGGTGTTTGGTTCAGCCAGGGATAATAATGCATAAATTAGAAAGGTTAGCAGTTTGCACTCCACTCTGAAGACAAAAAGAAGGTTGAGCTCACTCACGACAGCTTTAACGAGTTTGAAATACAACTCTCTTGCCCATTGGAGACTTGAGGTTTGGGAAAATTTGGGCTATTTCCTATACCTCTCCAGCATGAGACATTATAACCAGAATTGGATGTTAAATCCTTTATGTTTAGTGGATCATAAACTATGAACATTTTACAATTCCTTCTGTGATTTTTCAGCTGATGAATTTGGTATGATCAATGTTCATATGTTGAGGCTACATAAAGTCATTATGATCAATGTTCACAAATCCATTTGAGGTTACATCATATTATTACACATAGACTTCTGCTACAGAACTGCAATCCCCAGGAGTTGTGTGTAGGAGGAATCTTCTCAGTACACCACACCATGAAAGCCATAGAGAAGTTCTGGCTGCGTTGCAGCAGAATGATTGTAGAGAAAGAGTGTTTTCTTCCTGTCTCTCTCAGGAAATTAAGGTGGACCTGTCCTTCCATGAATTCAAAGAGAAATGGAAGTAAGAAATATAGTAAGGGTTAGGACATTAGAAGCAGATTAGATGGGTTATTCCTGTGATATCATACAGCCTCCTGGGTCACACTCTTGTTTCCAGTCAAGTTAATGTCATCTCTACCTCCAGAGAATGGTGGTTAGTGACAAGGCCAATTTGTTCTAGGTAGAAAATGAAGTAACCTACAAGTTGGTGACTTGGAACAGTAACTACTATCTGATGTAGGAGGTTCTTCTGTTCATGTGTTGCTTTCATTGGTTAATGAATAAAGAAACTGCTTTTGGCCTGATAGGGCAGAACTTAGGTAGGTGGAGAAGACAGAACTGAATGCTGGGAGAAAGAAAGCAGAGTCAGGGAGAAGCCATGGATCCTCCACCTCAGACAGATGCCGGTTAGAATCTTACCGGTAGGCCACAGACACGTGGTGATACATAGATGAATAGAAATGGGCTAAATCAAGATGTAAGAGTTAGCCAATAAGAAGTTAGAGCTAATGGCCAAGCAGTGTTTTAATTAATACAGTTTCTGTGTGGTTATTCCAGGTGTAAGCTAGCCAGGCAGCCGGGACAAACTAGCAGCCTGGCTCTCCCTGTAACAACTATCTTGTTTATAAGCGTAAAGATTAGCAGTCTTAGCAACACTCTGGCCTGGAGTTGTTCATTCAGTGGCAAGGCAGCCCTGGATTCCAAATAAAAAGTTTGGAAATAGATCCCTCAGCAGAGCGGAGCCTTGCTGGATGATGTGCTGGGAGGCTCAGCAGTCCTCTGAGACCAAAGTTTTCACATGTGCTCATGTCCTATGTTTCTCTTTATAAGTAGCTTCTCTTGATGATTGATTTTACTTGTATTTATGTATGTGTGTGCACCTGTACATGTATGCCACTGTGTATATGTATGCACACATATATTCATATCTATAGAGGCCAGAAGAAGCTGTTGGATGCTCTGGAGCTGAAATGGCATGCTGTAGTTAGTGGTCTGAGATGGGGGCTGAGACCTGAACTCAGGCCCACTGTAAGAGCAGCAAGTGCTCTTAACCACTGAGCCACCTCTCCAGCCCCAAAGTGGCTTCTTTAAGCACAAACTGTTTTGGTGTACTCACAAAAACACCAAGGAACAGAATGATTGGAAATAGATTCTTTCAAGACCCTTGAAGGATGGAGCCAGAAGAACCACAATGAGTCTGCAGCAAGTCAAAAGATCAGCCATTCCAAGGCCAAACAACAACAACAAAAAAAGACAGGCTCTTGATGGGAGATGAGATGGTTCAATATTGCACTAAATAATGTGATACTGAAAGCCACTTTGGGGACAAAATATGTCACAGAATTATCTGCACCACAGAGTAAGAAAAAGAACGTTCTGTTTCTGTCCCACTTGACTTCAGCCGAAGTCAGCCTGGAGTTTCTGGCCTCTTTTACTACATGGGGGAGAGAAGACTACAGTAAAGGCCACAATACTTGAGAAGTGCATGAAGCCAGCCTCACATGGCATGCTCCTTTGTATCCTGAACCTGGATGTTCTCTGAGTCAGTCATTCCTTTTCTACTAAGTGGGCTTCAATTGCTGAATGCACTTAGCATAGCAAAAAGAAGCTAATGCATCATGGTCAACAGAACCCTGATTCCTGGACGATAACAGAGCTGCTTGCTGAGAACAATGAGCAGAGCCACCTCCTTCCTGCAGGATGTACTGTTCTTGATTAGCCCAACCAAGAGCAGTCTGGACACAAAATGGAGGCAAATAAGGCTCAAAAAGTAGTACCAAACATGGGGTCTTCATAGGAGCCAATGACAAGATGAGCTTATTGACAATGGTCCATGAAGGATGCCTCACAGTTATGGTAGTCATAGACTCATCAAAGCCAAGTGTTCTTATGGAGACTTCTGTGATATCACTCTTTATGATTAGGAATATACACTCCCAGCTAAAGAAAACTTACCTAGGGTTAAATGTGCTTTTTATCTTTTTATTTTCATGAGCTAAAAGTGATTCCCATGTTGACCTAAGAATCTGAGCTAGTCCCTAAATTCTGTACTTCAATATGTACTTTTAATATTTTTAAATTACTTGTATGTGTGTGTGTTTGTGTAAGGGTGTGCACATGTGCCTGAGGAACCAGAAAAGGGCATTGGATGCCCTGGAACTAGGGATACAATAGTTGTGAGACCAGACAGGATCACCAGGAACTGAACTCGGGTCCTTTGCAAGAGTAGTGTGTGCTTGGAACTGCTAAACCACTTCTTCCACCCAGCACTGAAATTCTAAGCAAAGGATTCTCTTTGACCTTATTACCAAGGCTTTTAATCTTAAGTTGACTCCATGCTAATGAGGTACCTTGATGGCCACTTCAAGACTAACCCGTTTGTGACACACAGCCTAGGTTAGGGTGGGCTAGGGAAGAACTAGTCAGGTTGGTGGTGGTCTGTGCCAAATCGACCGATCACTAGGTCCCTGGCATGTGCCTTCAGCACTTTCCCCATACCCAATATATCAATTGTTTTATGTGTCTTGTCCAATAATTTTAACCAGAGAAAGATATCAAAGCTATTCTTAAATACCAGCAACTATCATTATTTGACAGTCCTGACCCAAGTGTGAGGATCCATGGCAATCCATCTCCTAACCCAGCTCTTCTTTGGCTTCTGGAGATGATCTCATCATCGGGATCATTTTTCAAGTGTGCTCATCAAACTGTTCATGCACAGCAAAGCCAATTGGTAATCAATTCATTCCCCTTTATGAGCACAGACCTCGAATGTCTATCACTTTATTCTTTTAGATTACTCTTCCCATAGACATGAAATAAAGTGTCTCACTCTTCCTACTACCTAAAGGAAAAGAAATGTAAATCTCCTCAAATGATTTAACATTTTGAGTATCACTCATTAGAAAGTCAAAATATGCCAGCATGTAGAAGCAATGATACAGGGCATTTTCCTGTTCAGGGCTTTCATGTGTATAATACAGCTGAAATTAAAATTAGGCCATCATTCAGGCTTCTACACTGGAGAAGTCAGCAGCTCCCAGTCCTGCGGCTGCCAAGCCCTGTGGTGGTTTCTGAATCAGGCTGATTATGGGAATTCATGTGGTGCTTGTTAGAAGCCTATGCTCTGTTACCCTACTCAAGACCTTCCGAGCTAAAACATCTGGGTGCGGAGCAAGGAGACAGACGGTTCTAAATCCTCCCCAGGTGATGTCACTTGCTGGTTACAGCTGTGAAGGGCTTTCTTTCTAATAAGAAACAAACTGCTGAAGAATCAAAGATTCCCTACATATCAGTAAAAACAAAGGACTTCAATAGTAGCTTGGACTATTTGACAGATATGCCCAGGCATGTTTGACGTGCCCGTGGGTTCCTGGGCAGTGTCCATTGCACTAGTGCAAGCCAGAGATGGGGAGACATGATAATGGGGGTTCTTTCAGGTCTATAAGGGCACACGGCTTAGTTACCCTTTTCCATACCGAAATTCCGTTTATTCTTTGAATTGGCAAGAATTGACTCTATTTCTCACAGTGAGATTTCCCATCTGGCTTGAGTGACGTCAGCCTTGTCACTATTGAAAGGGAGGTCACCTTATGACCTTTATTTAGGGCAATGGTTCTTAATGTATGGGTCATGACACCTTTGGAGGTCAAACAATCCTTTTGTTTCCAATGACAGTCACCTAAGACCGTCATTGGAAAACACAGATATTCATAACAGTGGCAGAATTATAGTTATGAAGTAGTAATGAAATAATTATATGATCAGGAGTCACCTCAACATGGAAGAATTCTATTAAAGGGCTGTAGCTTTGGGAAGGTTGAGAATCACTGGTCTAGAGAAAAGAACGGTGATGAGTGGATGAATGCATGGATGGGCAGTCTAGGTTTTCTGGAGGCATCTCGGATTTCTTGGTCTATCTAGGGCTAAATATATCCATTGGGGCTCACTAAGCATTCGATTCCACCTTACAAAGTGGATGTAGATCAGGAAGAACAAAGTAACCACTCTTGTCTCTCCCAATATAATATTAATTAGATGTAGCTACAACTGGATGAAGAAATCTTGAAACCTTAAATTTCACCATGTAATCTTTTAAATTGCACATATTATACACATATATGTCAAATTTCACCCACTTTCTCACCTCTTTCGCATGTTTATTCAATGTTCCTCGAGACCATCCTGGGCCATTGTTCTTAAAGCCACACCTTCTTCCAGCTTTCCCTCTACTTGGTTTCTTTCCATAGCACCACCACCTTCTATTTCTACGTAGTCTTTGTATTCTGTTCACATCTCGCTTCCTTTAACTGGCTTCTAAATTTCACGAAGGGAGGAATTTCTACCTGCTCTGTCCATTTCTATATCTTAATCACCTTGCCAGTTACATTATCAACACCAAATGGATACTTATTAAGTCAGAGAGATTCACTCGATTTCATTCAAGAGACATGAGCCAGACTGTGGTCATAGATGAGAAGGTGCAGGCAAGGCCTTGATGAGTCCCGGCAGCCCGCAAGAGCCTTGCTCTTGATGGTCTTAGAGAGAGTCATTGGAAGACAAGTTCACAAGTCACACTGTGTGTTCATACAACGTGTATTTACCAAGGAAGACCAAGAACAGCAATGAGTGCATTTGAGTTTACAGTAGCGGTGAATTATGATGACTGAAGAACCACGGGCTTTGGGAGAACAATCCCAGGATCTGGTCCTAGGAAAACTGTGGCTCAGAACAAACCCTATCTCCCTTTTCCTGTTGCTTTGTTATTTAGAAGAGCAGGATATGATAAATCCTCCTCATGGATGTGAGAGCGAAAAGATGTCGCAAACATAATGGTGTCCACTTTGGTGGAAGCAGATAGTGAATTGTAGGTCCCCATGGTGATGGCATCTTCACATGAAGGTGTCAAGTGAGGTGAGAAGAAGAAGGGAACTGGCTGAGACACTGTTAGGTGACTCAGATCAAAGTCTGTGTGCAAAATAAAATAATAAGTAGTACTATTTTTACCTCCATAGTAGGCTCACTGCATGCTTCAATTCTACAAGAGGTTTGCTTGTCTTATGCATGTGTGCTTACGAAGCCGCTGTCATAGCATTTAAGTCTAATTTTTTTAAAAATTCTTTTTCTTTGTACTTTGTTTAAAGAAAGTTTAAGTATACTAAAGGCAAGGAGCATAGAACCCAATGGAATAAGGATGTAAAACCAATCAGGTATGTTTAAGGATTTCGTTCATTCTTCTTTTCCATGAGCCATTATATAAAGACAGCAACCAGACCTCATATTATAAGACCCAAACGGGGGTGACTCTGTGAAAACCTTTACCTGAACTGAGGCTATAATGAATAAACATCCAAAAGGTCATGACCTGGCATTTAGGACTGACAGAAGGAAGGGGGCTACACAGGAGGCAGGCTGACTTATAAAATAAGAAACAGCTTTGACGTCAGTGTTGGCCCTTCACTGAACTGCTTGAAGGTTCAGGCTGGGTTCAGTTAAATTATCCCTTCCTTCCTGCTTGTGTCCCTTCCACTGCTTCCCCTGGCCCTGACCCCATAGTCATCCCACTCTGACCTCTTCCAGACAGAACAAGGCAAATGAGCACATTCCCACTCTCCTCGAAGCCTCCTGGAGCAAGGCTGATCCCAAATCCCAAACCCAGAAACTGGTAAGAGAGGCCTGGCAATGATGGCTTGCTGCAGTGGTACTGGACCCTCTGGAGACCCAATCTGTGGGGTGACCAGCAGTTCCAGGGAAGGGACCAGCTCCTGGCAGCCAAGATGATACTTCTTGCTGAAGGAGGGAACTGAAGAGAGAGAGAGTTCAGCAGTTCTGCAAGCTAGAACTGCTCACTAAGCCACAAGATTCAAATGTTAAAGACTGTGAGAATAATAATTGCTCATGTTATTTGGGAGAGAATGACTGGGGGGTTAAAAAAGATGTAAGGTCATGGTTATCTATATAGAATTATGAATGTGAACAATTACAGGAATACTTTCAGTGTGAACTATTACCTATGTAAGCAGTTTAAAGTCTCCACAATGATGGTCTGCAAACTGAAACCATAAGCAGATATAAGCCCCTTTGTTCCTGGAGTTTCTTTTTGTCATTAAATAAGTCACGAAATTATGAAATCTGAGGAGATATGCATCTTTTGTTAGCCTTTCTCTTCCTCACCCTGTAACCTACATTCTCTTCTTCCGGAATCACAGAATTTCAGACATATTTTGCAGCTACCCAAGTATACCCAAAGTGATGTCCTTAAGTATGCCAGCCAGCTGTGGCAAAATCAAAATCCTGTCTCAATCCTGGTCCAGGGACTCCTAATAAGTCAAATCACTCTGTAGTAGACAAAAATCCACAAAGTAGATTTTATTTTATTGTTTTTGATTCATGGGTAAATGCACTGGTATAGAAATATAAGATCTCAAGCAATCAAAACCATTGACATGTGATGATTTGCCATGATAAAGAGACTACTGCAGTATCATGAAGTAGTATGAGTTTTATAGCATGTAGATCTGGACGGAATAAACATGACTTTGGGGACACCCAAAGGAGGAGGGCTGTAAGAGTTGCTTTAATTGTCAATTTGATACAACCTATAATCACCTTGGAAGAGCTCCTCTATAAAGGATGGTCTCCATCAGATTGACCAGCGTGGATGTCCACATAGGATTTCTTGTTTCCATAATTAATTCAAGAAAGATCCATCCCGCTGTGGGCAGTATCATTCCCTAGGCTGGGGGTACTGACCTGTATATAGAGAACTTGACTGAACACAATGAGTAATTGGATGAGCATGTCTGCATTCACTTCTTCCTGCCCTTGACTGGATGTGGTGTGACTAGCTGAAGTTCCTGCCTTGATGTCCTCACAGTGATGGACTGCAACCTGGAGTTGCATACTGAGATAAACCACTTTGTCCCATACATTGCTTTTGGTCAAGATATCTTGTCATGGGAACAGAAACAAAACTAGGACCAAGGCCGTTATATGCATGTCTAACTGGGCAACTACTCAAGGGCATCTCCTTGAGTTCCTGCTTCCTAGAAGCTCAATATGAATATGGAACAAAATACTCATCAGATTTTAACCTGTGGGAGGAGGCATTTAAGCAATGATAGAAGGAGCTTTAGATGTCAGTACTGGAAGTCCTTAGAGGGTTCAGGTGCTGTGCTCTGTGGCTTTATTGTAAATCTCTGAACTGTCACTGAATTTCTGTTATATTTGGGGCTTGGTGAGTGCTGTGCAAATTAAATGCAGGGTGGAAAGTTGCAGTTCCTCTCAGGATTGCTTGTGATGCTTGTGATTGCTTGAC
This sequence comes from Dicrostonyx torquatus, assembly GCA_028555095.1. Taxonomy (NCBI): domain Eukaryota; kingdom Metazoa; phylum Chordata; class Mammalia; order Rodentia; family Cricetidae; genus Dicrostonyx; species Dicrostonyx torquatus. The sequence goes on from JAQHUG010000123.1 coordinate 2,223,711, forward strand.
ATGTTTATATACATTACCCCATTTCCTGCCAAGGCTTAGGGATCTTCAAAGAAGAGGAAGCAGAAAGAATCAAAGAGCTGAAGGATCAGAAGGGATGAAGGGAAATTCTGCCTTTTGGACATAACATCTCTATTTCACTCAATAATTGTCAATGGCTGTGATTTCCTGCACAAGGTCTACATAAGATCAAGCCAGCCCAAATCACAAAGTAGATGGGGACTATGGTCTCGGTCCTATCCCTTTGTAAACATTTACTAGCAGCTGATAGTTGCTGGAAGATGGAAAATGACTTTTTTTTAGGGAACAACCACTTGGAAGGTTCTTATACTTCAATGGATAGCCCCACATCCATTCCCATGAGGGCAACACTAATTGGAACTAGTTAGTTATTAATAAAAGAAAAAACTAGATATGAAATCAGGAAAGAAAAGGTTTGAGGGTAGACCAGGAGACATTCAAATCAGGGAAACAGTGGGGCAGTTATAATCACATTTTGTATACATATATACATTTTTCCAACAATAAAAATTATTCTTTCATGATTGAAATACAATAACCATCTTTCATTTGTTTTGTGAATATCTATTATATTTTATTAATAAAATAATAATAAAATATGTCAAAGACACACACAAAAAAAACAGAGAAGAGAAACCTTCAATCTATCTGGTGTGGGTGCTGGGAATCAGACTTGGGTCCTCTGGAAGAGCAGAGGAACTATTAACTCTGAAATGACAATACTGCTAAAGAAGTAGAGGTTCCATACAATAAAGTCACAAAAAGCAGAGCCTAAAGTCAGGATGTCCTCACTTTATCTGTCTCTGGTCATACACATATTTATTCATCACCTAATTGAAATATTCCCAGTAGATATATAAGTAATTCGAATGGGAACAGAATGGTGTTTGTAATGTGTGATTGAGCTTTAAAAGCCAGGACTATAACGTTACTTCTTGTGAATGTTGTGTGAACAAGCTGAGTCAGATGAAGGTGTATATACCCAGGAGGAAGTCATTCATCTGCTGGCAGGAAATGTCCTTCCAGCAGCAAGGTGTTAGAGCAGAAAGTAAAAGGAGCAACTGACCCTCTGGGGGTGAAAAACAATACAGGCTAAGGGACCAGCAAGACCAAGTCCTGAATGGGGAGAGTCAGAGCCATCTTCCAAAGAGAAGGAAGGAGCCAGTGTGGCTGGGGATATGAAGGAAGGGAGAATGAGCAGCGAAATTTTGGGACTGTAACTGTAGGTCAAACAAATCAAACAAACATACCTGCAGGAACTTTGACTTTTAAGCAAATTGAATGGGAAACCATCCTTGAGTCATTAGCACAGAAATACTGAGTATGACTGGTATAATAAAAGCCTGATTGTATTGGTGAGCTCTGGAATTTATTCAAAGCCCCACCCCAGTGAATAAAGTAGAAAAAAAGAGTGATCCTAACATCAGCCTCAGCCTTCTGCATGCATGTACACATGTATATGATACACGCATGCACACCACATGTGTACACATGGAAAATGAAAGTATAATAAGATAAAAGGATTGCACGGAACACTAGGTAGGTATGGGAAGACATTAGGTAGGTACAGGATGACCTCTAGTTGTCTGAGTTTCTGTCCTGCCTGGTTCCCCCAGTCATTAAGTCCCAAAGAAAACACAGAGGTCTACATAAGTTATAAACTGATTGGCCCATTAGCTCAGGCTTCTTATAACTCTTATAACTTATGTTAGCCCATTATTCTTGTCTATGCTAGCCACATGGCTCAATACCTTTTTCATTGGGGCAGTCACATCTTGCTGCTTCTGTGGTGGGTTCACAACTGCAGAAAAAGCTTCCTTCTTCCCAGAATACTCCTGTTCTCATTGACCCGCCTCTACTTCCTATCTGGTTGTTCCACTATACTTCCTGCCTGGCTACTGGCCAATCAGCATTTATTTAAAATATAATTGACAGAATATAGACAATTGTCCCACACCGTCTGGTGATCACTACCTGGGACATTCATGCCCAAGTACAGTTGCCTTCTGCACTAAGTTGGGATTGCCCATGTAGCCAATAGTGTTTCCTGGAAATGATGGTCTTGTGTAGAGTTCAGTCATAGGCGCATCATGGCTGCCTCATGTTTTCTGGGATGGCCAGCCTTATGATATTAGGACAAATCTTCAGAAGCTGGGGTTGAAAGAAACTTTCTGCTTACTCAACAATGAATGGCTAGCAACTTGAATTACCTTGAAAGACCTGGTGGACCTCAGTCCTGACTGACAGCCTGACCATGTCCTTATGAGAGCCCTTGAGGCAAAACTACCAGCTCAGATGCTGCAGGGTTCCTCACCCAAAAAAACAGTGAGATGACGAATATTTGTTTTAGGTCAGTAAATGCTAGTGTCATTCCCACAAAGTTCCCCTGAGGCTGGCAATGCTGAGCAGGGTTGAAGCACGGAGAACAGAGACAGGAGTATTAGGACCACATAAGGATGCCTGTCTTTGGAGTGTATGTCTATCTCAGTATCTGGAAAACAGATGTGCTTATAGATTTCCTGTGTAGTATTCAGAAAAGACAGGGATCAGGGCTGACTCTAGACTTTGGACTGAACAAGGAGGGGATAAAATCTCGGTTGGCTCAAGGAAAGCAGTCATGGAGGCAGGGAGAATCATAGCCCACTGTGCTCCAACGTTAGGTTCACAGCCCACGCTGCTCCAACGCTGGGCTCACAGCCTACAGTGCTCATAGTGGGCTCCTACAGAGCCTACACCGGGCTCACAGTGACTCCCTGACCTTTCACATTTCTATGAACTCAACTTTCAAGGTATTACTTGTATTTTCTCCATTTAAAAAATTGTTTATTTTCTCTATGTAGCCCTGGCTGGCCTCAAACTCAGAGATCCACCTGTTTCTACCTTCCAAGTGCTGGGATTTAAGGCATATGTCACCACAACTTTACAAAAAGGGTAAGCAATCCACACAGAGAACACATATGCCCTGAATGGTTCTGCCTCTATGAACAGGTAAGATGATAGAGCAATACTTCATAAAATTACAGAAACAGCTAACAGCTGTCTCTTGTGGCTAATAGATAAATGATGCTACTCCTTCTATGAGTATTATCTTATTAATATCTCATAACTGGAAAGGGTGACATGTGAAGGCTTTTGTAAGGACCTGAAAGTCAACTCTGCAACCACCACAAAGTTGCATTCCCATCAAACCCCGTTTAGGTTTTACTTCTTGGTCACAGAGAGACAATACACTTTGTGGGCCCTGTCACTATGAGGATGGTGTCAGGGGGCTTCAATATGACTAATACAGCTTATGACAACTGAGTTGTCACTCAGTGTGATACAGACATCTCATATCCATGAAGCTCCCTACAGGGGAAGCTGAACTGGGTTCGGTACGAGGCACGTTTTTAGCCTCAGTTCCTGAGATTTGGGGGTTTTGTTGTTGCTGATGTTACCACAGCAAAGCTTATCCCATATGGCATGCTTGGAAGAGGCTGAAGTGCGTTCTTGGGTTAATTACATGGTCAAAAGGAGCCAGATGCTATGGTCACACTGTGCCAATCCTCAGAACCCCGGGCCATGGAACTGGGGGGGGGTCCCACCCCAGAAGATGGTGTGGACGTTGGTCGGCAGCCCAGGCAGGCAAAGCAAGCTTCCTGCTTCCCTCACCAGCAGGTCTTTATTAAGCTGTGTTGCTATACTGCACACTGAACTTACCCATAACTGTGTGTCCCCGTGTTCCTACATGGGAAGCTCTTGGTCTTCACCCGCAGTTTCTGATGTCTGAGTGAGAAACATGAAGACATTGCCACATCAGTACACATTAGATGTGCTGATGAGGCTGATAGCTGTGCTCACTAAAGCCTTTAGGTATTTTGTTTATTTTAAAAACAACTTTATTTTTAATATTTTATATTTGTGTGTTTATATGGGTTTCTTCATATTAACTCTATATTTATGGAGGCCAAAAAAGGGTGCCTGATCCCTTGAAACTGGAGGTATATCACAGGTGGGTGGGAGTCACTTGGCAAAGGTACTGGGAACTGAGCTTGGGTCTTCTGCAAGTGTAGTCTGTGCTTTTAGCCACTGTACCATCTCTCTAGTCCCCACTTTAATATTTCTGCAGTGATATGAAATGCCAAAAGATCTGGAAAACTCCAAACCAGTGCTCACATTCTCCTGACCAACCTAGAGACAAGAGTGATCATCCCATAAGCACCTGCATAATTTCACATTTGCCATCAAAATAGGCTATTTTGTGATTTTAGGTGGAAATTGAAGATTCGCATTTGTTCACATACCCTGGTGCTCCCTGTCAAGCTAGTCTGAACACTTTTCATATCTGGTGTAATTTTCCTTCCTCCAGAAAATACCCTCGGTTTTCTAACATTTTCTTCCTGCCATTACCCTCCCCCGCTTATCTTAGAACAGTGACTGGGTAGAGAGATTAAATGAACAGGAACACCACTAAGTGACAGTGGGAAGAATGGGATCTAAGGTGTCCATCTCAACACTGCATCTAACACTAGACAGAAATGACCGAGAATGCAACACTTGAGGGGTAAATCGGGCTCTATTTATGAAATGTTGCATAGTCACTAAGCGTATCATACAGATTCTTGTAATATGTCCTGAAGTATAAACATCCTGAATACTCATATGACATTAAGTAGGGATCAGGTATTTTGTGAGCATTTTATATGTAAAGTCAAATGATTTCCCTAACAATTGTGAGATAGATATTCTTAAATCTGTCAAAAGCATTAGGGGGCAAAGGCATTAAGAAGTTAAGTCACTGTTACAGTTAATTTTAATAGTCATCTTGATACAATCTGGAATCGCCTGGGAAGGCTGTCCCAATGAGTACGGTCTAAATTAGGCTAGCCTGTGGGTGTGTCTTTGGGGGGTTATCTTGATTGCATTAACTAAAGTGGGAAGACCTGCTCACCGTGGGTAGCAACATTCCCTAGGCAGGAGGTTTAGAAAGCTAGTCAAGAATGATCAAGCATAAATTAATTCATTGTGCTCTACTCTTGACCATGGGTGTAATGTCCCAAATTCTCTCAAGCTCCTGCCAGTGTGACTCCCCTGCTATGATAGACTATCATCTAAGGCTTAACTGTATACATCCATATATGCCACAAAAATATATAAATGCATATGATGCTGTATCTTTATATCAGCGAGCATATATGCATATGATGCTATAGTGATGATATCAGTGATAGGCATACATGCATAGACTTTTATCTGTGCATGAATGTGCATATTTATGGTTATGAAAAATACATAGGCAAATAGAATATATTCATCATAGAAAATGTGATAGGAAACATGCTAAATTAAGTGACTTTTATGTTTAAAATATGTTCATAAGTTTCATAATATTAAAAAAAACATTGTAACCTACAAACAAAGATGGATATATTCTAAGCTTGGTGAATTAAATCCTAGGACATCTCAGTCTATATACCCAGCATCTATTTTAATTGACTGGTATGATCCTCTCTGAGGCATGAGCACAGTGTGATGTTGTCTGTGCAGGGTGATTAGTTTTTCCAACTCTCTGGACATTTTGTGCCAAGTGTCAAGTACTACTACGAGCATGTGAGACGTAGCATACAAACATTTTCAAATCAGAGTATGGCTCCAGGGCATTGTGTTTTGTTTCTCTTCTAGGGCTGGTGTGGGAGGTCCTTCTATCTAATGTGTTACTTTTATTGGTTAATGAATAAAGAACCGCTTTGAACCTATGGCAAGGGCAGCACAGAACTAGGCGGGAAAAGCTAGGCTGCATGCTGGGAGGAAGAAGGGCAAAGTCAGAAGTGATGGAGCCACTGGAGACAGATGCTGGGAACTTTATCCGGTAAGCCACAACCATGTGGTGATACACATATTAATAGAAATGAGTTAAATTAATATGTAAGAGTTAGCCAATAAGAAGCTAGAGCGAATGGGCCAAGCAGTGATTTAATGAATAAAGTTTCTGTGTGATTATTTCAGGGCTAAGCAACCTCTTCTCCTACACAGGGCAGACAGGACTCCTGCAGAAAACAAGCCCATAGTCTCCCTCAAAGCTGGTCACACTGAAGACAATTCAAGATTTTAACTTGAGGAGTCAGAACTCCAGCCCACTTCCTTCCCTGTAGATCCCACATGTACAAGCACACTCTCACAATCTAATAAGCTAAAAGTAAAAGAGGGATTTGAGATAGGAAACTTGTGTGGACCACAGACATTTAGCGCAGGGGAAGCAGCGTAAATGGTGCCAGTGGTTTTCAAGCCACACTTGATTTTTCTGCTGATTGCTGGTTGATCAACAGCAGTAGAAGAAGCCTGTCATGTAACTAAATAAGCTAGCAGCAGAAGGCTTAGCTGCGGACGGAGGCTATGGGCCAACCCAGAGGTCAGTGCATGCACTGGACATTGCCCACTGTTTCCATTTCTCATCCCTTGAGAAAGACAGGGACAAGTGAGGAGAACCAATACCCATCCATATTATAAGGCAGCTGAGTGCCTTGGGGCCATCTCAAAATTTCGAACAAAAGCCTCTTGCTTTTTGGAGCACTTCAGAGTTCTTGAAAACGAATCTCCACATAGTTGGAGCTAGGCCTCTGCTAAGACCTTCTCAGACTTGGCAACTGTTTGCCTTTATAAATAAAAGCCACAGCTGGTTTTTCTGGTCTGTATTTTTGTTGGAAACAGCTTATGACTTGCCTTTTATTTATCCTTAGCTGTGTTAGTAGAAAAACTGTCTCATCTACTTAATGTGATTCATTTGCCCTTTTAGCTTCTTCCCATCCCATCTCACACATTCTCACCAGTAGACCAAGTTCTACACGGCAGCATGGCTGAGATCCTAGAATTCTTCACAAATATCTCTCTTTTAAACAGTTCAAATCAATAACTCATTCCTCAGAGCCCCTCCCAAATTCTGCTCATTTCAAATCAAGCACAGTTTTGTCCAAGTACCGAGTACATGTGTAGACTACACAGGACTCGTGCATCACCATGGACCCACGCAGGGACTAGATGCTGCTGAATTCCCCAGAACCACCTGCACCCTGGAGTCTGCCTGCTCAGGCTCCGGGAAGCGTCTGTACTGTAGCTTTGGTAACAGTGGGATTTCTGCTGTCAGAAGAGGTGACATTCCCCTTAGAGCTCCAGGATTAAAGAAGAGAAGAAGCGTTTACACATCAACATGACATTTGTGTGCACAGTTACAATATACATAGGTACACACTTAATAGAGTCCTCATACATACCAAAGTACAAAAGCAAATCAGTCATCACCTATAAAACAAGATTTTTTTTTTAAATTGGGGAGTCTGGAGAAATGACTAAGCAGTTAAGAATGCTTTCTGCTCTTTCAGAGTTCTAGTATTTGGTTTCAAGTACATACATTTGGCAGCTCACAGCTGCCCTCAACTCCAGTTCCTGGGGATTGAAGCCCTCATCCGCCCTTCTTGGGTACCCATGTAAATGTGCACATATACACACATAGGCTCTCATGCATCCACAGGCATAAGCAAAAATAAAATTAAAATCTTAGAAATTAAAAATAATGCAATTTAAAAATTAGCCTCACAGGCTAAAAAAGTACCTAAGGTGCCCACCAAGAGTGATCAGCAGAAGAAAATTAATAAAATAAAAGGACTGTATGTGAAGATTTTCTCAGTGAAAAGGGAACTCACTGTGATGTGTCATTGAGTACGTTAGGATATCACAGCATCTTGCTGATGTGTACGGTACTACAAGCCATGCCTCTTCCCATGCCAGAATATTTGTGTTCAGACAGATGGGATCTGCCTGAAACTTGCATTCTAGAAACAGACTTCTAGTGCCTGAGAAAGCACTGGCCTCTGGGTCTATGAAATTGACAGAGTGCTAAGTCACCCAACCATGGGAGAGCTGGCATCTCCATAGTGAACTCTGCAGCCTCTCTTGGGAATACCACCTACTCCCCCTTTTAGAAAGTCTCTCTCTCTCTCTCTCTCTCTCTCTCTCTCTCTCTCTCTCTCTCTAGTCCTTCAAGCCTGATCTCAGCTGTCAACAATTCACTGTGATGAGCCAATGCCCTCACCCTCCCTACTCTACTTCTTCCTGTCTTCTAATCACAGAGTTCACGTGGGTGTCACCAACTCATGTTGAACAATTGAGAGTCCAGAGAGCTAGCCAACACAAGATGGAATCATGTCTCATCCAGAACTATTCAAAATGTTTTCCAGGTCCACCTTGACTGTGGAAGCAAATATTCATATCTGTTCTCTATCTTTCCCTCTCCCTTCCTTCTCATCCATCTCCCCCTCCCTCCCTGTTCCCTTCCCCCCTCTTCACACGAGACAGAAATGTACAAAAGTGGATGCTGATAAACCTTGTTTTTTTTTTTTAAAAAAAAAAAAACTAGATAGAGTTTCTCTGTGATGTCCGTGAGCTATGAACAATTAGAAGCTGCCTCAACATGGTACTGGAATACAATCTTCTTTGGGAAGAGGGCATATTTAGGCAAAACTATGGACTGAAGGCTTTGGAGACATCTGTGCATGTTTCAGAAAGTAAGAGCCTATACCATACACTCTGCTCACGGCACCCAGTGAAACATATGCCGTGAAATGGAAGCCAATCTACTTTTCAGAATCACTACAACAGTCTACAGGAATCAGATTCTTGAAAAAGTGTTGGAGGACTTTTTAAGAGATTTAAAGATGCACGTGCAAACTAGTTAGGTCTCTGAAAGGATGGAAAAGAAAATCTCAAAATACAGAAATGAAAGAGAGACAGAGAGGATATTCAAGTAAACATAATTCTTTACTACAAGAAGCCAAGAACTGAACATGGGGCCTGAGGCCCACTAAAGCTTGGGCCTTTAGTAAACGGTACCAAACACAGAAAGGGACATGGGTCGTACATCGCTAGTTTGAAATGCCAAGACTGGAAATATCCCAGAAATCTGAAACTCAGCATGAGGAGCATCTCAGCTTTTGGGGGAGACATGCTTAGCTAGTACATATGCTGATAGCTTACAAATGCTTGGAGAAGAAGGGATTCTCAACATGTACAGTAAGAACTCTGTTTTCAAAACACTGAAAGAGGGTCCTGCCAGTCAAGGAGCTCAGGGTGGTAAAGACTGACTGCCATGAAAAGCACAGGCCTTGTGTCTATGTGACAGGAAATTCTGTTTGAGCCTATGGTGACATACAATTCCATGTTGGTCTAATAAAATGGGTATAAGAGCATTCCCATAGCTCAATGACTAGGGCCCCAAAGTGCAGGGTAAAACCCACAAATCAAGAAGAAATGAGCCTCCTTGGGAGAGACTCACAGACAGCAATTCAGCTCAGTTCATCCAGTGAGCTAAACTAATCTGGGATTCTGTAAGTATTCCTATTACTCTCGAAAAGCTGATATGAAGAGTCTTTCTCTTGTGAAAGAGCAAGAAATAAAAAAAAAAAATCTTCAGGTTTCAAAGGAACAAAAACCTCTGGAACTAAAAAGACAATGAAAAATCAAATGAGGCTTAGACACCTGGAATTCTGTTGGCCAGAATGGAATGTGAGGTTAGAGACATTGGTGGCATGGGAGGCTGCGTCACAATTAAATGATGTAGAATATTTACACATTTATCACCATCTATTCAAAGACTTCAATCAAAAAGTTGGGCAGAATGCACATACATGCTTGTGTGTTTTATTTTCCTCCCCACCCTTGGAGGCAAGGTCTCTTTATGTAGCCCAGGCTACATTTAAATTTACAAAAACAAAACAAAACAAAAAAACCTCATAATCTTCTTGCCTTAGGCTTCTGACCACGAGGATTAGAAGCGTATACTTCTCTCATCTATTTTGAAAAAAGTATTTTAAAATCTTACACAAATAAAATAAAAAGTAATTTCACCTGACTATCCATAATTCAGTGATTTAGAGTGTGATTAATTGGAGCAAGAATTGCAAAGTCATTGGAAGTAAAAGACAAAAAAAAAAATAGAACAAAAGTCCCAAGAAAACCTAACAGCTGCCAACATGTCATGAACCCTGAGCTCATTCTAGGCAAACTTACAGTGTCAAATGCATATGATGGAAATAAAAACCTGGGCTCTGGAGACATGCCCAGTAGTCAAGACTTGCTGCTCTTGAAGCCCTGAGTTCAGTCCCAGCACCTACGGCCACAGGCTTGCAAAAGCACCTCTCCCTCCTGTTTCAAGGGCTCTGATGCCACCTTCTGACCTCCTCCTCACACACATACGTACATAAAGACACACAATCTAAGACATAATACAAATACAATTTAAAAGAAGAAATGAGACACTCTGAAAAGTCAGTGAGAATTTCAACTCAGAAATTTAAAGGGAAAGAAAAACAATCTGGCGCTCACTTTTAATCCCAGCACTAGAGAGGCAGAGACAGGTGGATCTCTGAGTTCAAGGCCAGCCTGGTCTACAGAGCAAGTTTCAGGATGGCCAAGGCTACACAAAGAAGCACTGTCTCAAAAAACAAAACAAAAGAGAAACCTCATGATGAAAATCAGAGGAAATTAAATGCAAGGATAAACACTAAAACTCGAAAGAATCAAAACAAGCAAAGAAAATTCCTAAAGTTAGTGAAATTTACCTGTAGATATAGTGATCAAAACAATGCAGTAGTAAGCATGAGCGTAAGAAGGTAACAAAACAGCAGCTGCAGAGATTGAAATGTGTTGAGTTGATCTTGCAGACAGCATTGTTCGTGGAGTAGGTTTTACTGCTTCAACAACTACCAAAACCCAACCCGAAGTAGAAAGGGCAAATAGACCTGTTCTCCTGGGTGAGCCGGCTCCTCTCAGATTACAGGGTAACATTTCAAACATATCAAAACCAGTTGAGGAACCAGCAAAGGAGAAACACATGGCAATCTTACTTTGAAACCCAGATGCAAATCGTAGCTTTAAAGAAAGTCAAGTAGACTGTTTAACTCACAGTGTGGATGATGCATTAGCTGTTCTATCTCCCTTTCTTCCCCTTCAGAACAATAAAATCCTGTGTTAGAAAAGCACCACATAAGAAGGCACACAGCAGCAAGGGATGTAGGGTGCACACCGAGACCCTCCAGACCAAGCCAACAAAGCATGCATGGCCTGATAAAAATAAGAGAATGCAAAAGCAGGATGAAACGAACAAGCAAGAACAACCTCATCAAAATGCCGGTGAAATTTACCCATGGATTTGTTGAAGCAAAATGAAGTCAGTGAAGATTGGGGGCCACTGTAGGGATACCCTGATGCAAGGATAGTCAAATGGGATCTCGTGTTGATGGTGGCCCGGGAGAGCATGGGAAAGCCTAGGCAGGAAAGGCAAGGCTAGTCTGTAGGCATGGTGTGGCATGGCATGGTGTGGCATGGCATGGTGTGGCATTGCTCGGTGTAACATGCCATGGTGGAGTATGGCATCTGGAGTTCATTCAGGACCAAGGATCTTCATGTTGGGAACAAAATATCAGAGCCCAAGCCAGAGCAGAGAAGGATGGCTGATGTGTAGTGCCCAGAATGACCCCAAACACAGCTAAGAAGAGAAAACAACGACCTTCATTTGACTCAGTAGGGTTATTTGTAAATGACCCACTAAGTCCATCCAGGACATGAAGAAGTTCAGCGATGGTTGTGAGGACCAAGATGGAGGACAGTGGGACGAGGGAAAACGGGGTTGGATGTGATCATATTTCATTGGCTACACATATGAAAGCCTCAAAGAACAGTAATAACAATGAGTAAAAATTCTACATCTATGCATTTAAATGTTAATGAAGTTAATGAGGAAATTTCCCAAACCTTGCTGAATCACTACAAGTTCCTGAAGACAGGAAAGCTACAAGGAGATTGACAGATTGTGCTGTTGAACTCTGTATATTACCAAAATACAATAACACAGTAAGGGAAATGAATAAAGATGGACCACACCACATTCTAAATTACATAGTTGTCCATCTAGAAAGCTCAGGGAAATTTGAGAACTGTGAGAATAAATGAGAGAATTCAGTACAGCTACTTACAAGACCGACACGGAACAAGAAGGCTCCCACATGGCAGAGACTGACAATCTGGAAGCCACCTTATTTGTGATACTAACAAAGATTGAGCAGTATTTAGACATGAGTGGAACAACAAAAAAAGTCCCAGATTTATTTATAGAAAACAAAGTACATTTTAAGTCCTTGCCTTAAATGCTTAAAGACACCAATTCTATCTACACATGGCCTGCAAACCAGTGAAACTCAGAACTCAAAACCTTGCTGGAGACTTTTCTGATGCTTGAAACATTAATTTGAAACTTCTGTAGACAAGAATGAAGGAAGTTAAGGGACCAAGGGGAGACTTTGAGGAAGAACAAAGAGAGGATGTTAAGAAAGGGTGTGGCAGGAGAAGCTGCAAAGTCAGGGAGGCCTGGCAGGAAGGGTGCAGGTCACGTAGGTGGCAGCAAACCCCTGAGTATGCTTTTACAGAGCACGGGAGAGGAATGCCAAGAGGGCAAAGCTGGGCTCTCTCCGTGTCGGAAAAGTCCAGGAGGTTTCAATACAAAGCAACACTTTAGCCTTTACAAAGAAGCTCAATTCCATCTGAAAGTTTCCCCTATGCAGCCAAGGCTGACTTCAAACCCACTATCTTCCTGATTCAGCTTCCCAAGTTCTGGAGTTACACTCAGTTCTCACCGTGCCTTCCAATTCAGTCCATTTGTGACGTCAGATTCAGTGGAACACTATAATAAAATACAAACATCCAACTGCATCAAAAATGAAAATGTGATTTAAAGGTCTCTCTCTCTCTCTCTCTCTGGCACACACACATATATGCGCACACACACATGTGTGCATGCTCACATTTGTTTTGCAGGTAATTTCTGGTGGTTTATTAAGAATGTTCACTACAATAGCATCTAAAACAGCAATAAGATAATGTCTAATTGGAGAAAATTATAATAATTAGCAATTTGTGCATGGAATAATGCCTATATACAAAATGATGCCTAACTTCACCAGTGAAAATATATGCATGAAGCAGAGATGCCATTTCATATTCACCAACCAAGTAAGCATTAAAATATCTTGCAGTATCAGGTATTTACGAGGCTGTAGGAAATATTGCTGGTTGGAGTGAAAACTGATACCACAATGTTGGAGAGATAATTCTGAGCAATTGACCATTTCCTTACAGCACAACAGTGCAGGCTGCCAAATGTCACCTGAACACTCTGGAAGCCAAGGCTCGAATCCAGTGTGCACCTGACACAGCTGTTGCTATTGCTCGGGGGTGGTGTCTACTCTTGCTCCTCAGTGCCTAATACTCATGCTGTATAGGCCATTGAGTATTATTCCTCTTCTTTTAGTAATATAAATCTAAGAGGAAGTCCCAGGGAACGGACCGTAAAGCTAAATAAACAATGCAAATTGCCATTATCAATAAAGTAATAGATAAATGCCATTGTCAATCATAGAGCGGTCTTCTATGGCAGTTAACCTAACAATCTGATTTTATGGTTGTATAACATCAAATTATAAAACTGAAGTTATAAAAGGGAAGTACAACGTCATAATAATGTTTCCAAAGGGAGGAAGAAAACTGAGATAGCAAGTATATGCTTGAGGAGAATAACCCGTGTAACTGAGCTGTGCTATTTTTCTGTATATGTGAAATATTTAGCTAGGTTATATACTTGAAAATCGTGATACTTGTTATAAAATAATAACATGTGATCCAGGGAGCTTGCATCAGTTTGGACCTTGTTTGGAAGACAGGGGTCCATTTAGAGGACACCTTGCAAACTTACACAAATTGTCTTAGTTTTAGGCATGGCTTTACCTTTACATTCACTCAGACCCAACACAAACAAGACTTATGCTCACTCCACTTCTAAAATGAAACAACACAGGTTATATGTGTAATCATGGAAGGCTTCATGACATGAGTGACTCAGGCACAGGACCATGCTCCAAACCCTAGTGAAGGGACATTTCATCAGGAGCAATGTGCATCCATCTAGCATCTCACACTTTTTCAACATCAGGACCATTTCTCACAAGCTCTACTATTTATTGTGTGATATACAGTTTCCATTACATCTGGGGGAGATAATCAGATAACACGGAACAAGAGTTCTTAACATCAATGTTGAAAAGTCAGAAGCCAAGGGCTATTGCTTCTCCCTGGTATTGTTGGATCTTCTCTTGGTATTTTGTGGGTGCATGCACACACATGTATTTGAGACATCTATGTCTACCCATGTTGGGGCTAGAGAGGTTCAGGTAAAGAACTAAGAGAGAGTTGCAGACCTGACTTACAGCTGTGGGGTATCAACTAACTTCACCTTATTTTCAAATTGTCCTTTCAAAAGTATGTGAGGTCAAATCTGTTAAGTCTTTCCTGCTTTCCATCAGGATTAAGACCTAAATAATTCTCCATTTCCTTTCACCAACTGACCACTATGTGTATTACATTCCCTCAGGAGAACACAGTCTGAAAAATGGAGTATATTTCTTATGACACCCCAAGGCAAGTGGATTGTATAACCGTGTGGGATCACATGAGCTGACTTTATTCCTGACTCCCTGGCAGTATGCATTCAAGGTGGTGTTCTGCTTTCACCCTGGGGTGAAGGTTTTACAGGGCCCCACTTCTCCTTAAGGCCAGCTGCTCCCCTTGTGGCACTTGCTAAGCCATGTTCCTGTTTAGCTTTCATTCTGCTGACCCCACCAGGTGCTTAACTTGGTGTGAGTCTTTACTGCGATTGATTTTACTACAAAGTGAATGCGAGCAGAGAGACAGGTGTCAGAAGATTAGAGTCTTGCAGACAAGGCAGGTGGCTGAAGGTGCCTTTTCTGCTGTTAAGTTTTGTGCTCTGAAAACACGTGCTAGTCACTGACCAAGGACTTAGACAGCACAACGTCTTGATATTTAATGCGAACAGCAGCATCAAAAACTGAACATCCTCCCGGAAGACAGAAACTAAGTGTGTTTTCTGGATGAAGATCGGAGTTTGGAAACTGGAAAGGTACCAGCTGAACGCTGAACAGCCCCAGGATTGAGGCTGTAATGGGTGACACTGAGTTCCTTTCTGGGCTCACAGAGCAGCAGAGTCATGGAGCCCTGCTTCTCTGATGTTTTGCAAAGGGCAGGAGTTCACAGCCAGGCTACCAGAGGGAGCAGGGAAGGCAGCCACATTTGAATGGCCAGGCTGAGTCCTAGGAAGTCGCAGCTTCTCTGAAATCACATCTGTTATTTGAACCATAAAACACACAGGCTGAATTCTCTCAGATATTAGCTACAAATTGTTTTTATTCTCCTGCTTAATGATCTTTATGAATCAATTAGAACAAAAAAAAAACATGATGCAAGCAGAATCCAGAGAAGACAAATTAAATTTCAACGACAAAACATTAAGAACTATTAATATTTCCTTAACTAAAACCACAAACGCATTTGGACATTAATCCCAAAGAAATCAACAAACATCTAGGGCTAATTTTGGTAAAAGTCAAATTCTTCTGAGAATTTGCTGCATAACTGAACAGACTTTGGCTTCAAGTAAAGAAATGAGAAGGAAGTGTGAATGTGGCCAACAATATGGCTCAGACATCTTGATGTTTTTGCATCATGGTTGTGACGGGGCATGTTCTCACTGGGTTCAAGTTCATGTCTGGATTTTGGGCCTCAGCACAGCAAGAGCGCACACGGCACTCAATAAATATTTCCAGAGTCAATGAGTTGTTCTCTGGAGTTGAGAATCAAACAATCTATTGCTTAGTGTTTAAAATCAGCTTGTCACCACTGCAGGTGATCTTCCCACTGTTCTGAGAATTATATTCAGATATTCCAAGGCGGGGACAAGAAGCACATTCATATTTAATCCCATAAATATTTGATGGCATATTTAATATGGACACAGATGGGAATTAGCTCAGGGTCCCTGTTCCTGGCTTATTACCCTTCTCTTCGTGGTTTTACTGTCCTTTCTGTCAGACTGGGACAGGGCCTGCAGCAGGGTACTGCCATGCATGGAGGCCCATGACTGCCAATGTGGCAGCAGGCTCTGGCCTCGGTGCTGTGACATATCTGTTTAATTAGCACAGCTGTTACAGCTACTGTGTGAAGTACAAAGGAGAGAGGGTATTCTCCAAAAGGCCTGGCTCATAAAAGGGGAAAATGAAGAAAAATTCTTGAAACAAAAGACTATCACCCACCCCCTTTGTAAAAAGGCAAACATGTATCCTCGGTCTTTCACCACCTTAGAGGGATTAGCCAAGGGCCTGGGCACATGCTTCGTATTCCTAAAATGTAGGTAGAATTTAGTTCCTGGAATTTGCTGGTGTGAAATTGCCCTCTTAACTAACATGTAGTGCAGCTTCGTTGGTCTCTGGGTTTCCCGTCAAGGTTGACAGAAAAGTCACAGAGCCGTCTCCTTACCCTAATCCAATACTGTCACATTTAGTTTGGAAGTTGTCTCATCAACAGAACGGAGAGCAAAACGGAACAGCAGCACCTAAGAGAGCCTGAGTCGATGTCTCTGAAAGCTGTGCACATGCTCTCAGTGCCCCACTCAACCTCACATGAGAAGAAGAAATTCTTAGGTGACCTAACGTGACTAATAAATCAGGGTGTGAGCAGGACAGAGCACAGAAAAGAACTTTGCTGGCGGTGTGGAACTCCCCCATCCTGCCCCCCTGCCCCTGCCACTTCCACACTAACAACGCTGGTGATTAATTGGACATGATAACGTGCTATCTGATGGGGAAGAATCAAATATCTGTTTGAGGTGTTTAAAGAACGAAAGAAGGAGAACTGGTCTCTTGGAATATGAAAGTCAAACGTGAAGCCTGAGCCTTTAGTAAGGTTAAGCCAGAGAAACCCTTGTGGTTGCCAGTGGAATTCAAAACAGGAGGCATAGACAGCTGCTTCTGAACTCAGCAGCTTCTCAATTTGAAAATATTATTGGGCTGGAGAGCTGGCTCAGTGGTTAGCTGCACTGGGTGCTCTTTCAGGGGCCCAAGGTTCAATTCCCAGCACCCAAATGGCAGTTCACGGACACCTCTAGTTGCAGGAGATCTGATGCCCTCTTCTGGCCTCCACACATGGCGCACGGACATCCACACAGAACACCCATACACACAAAAGAAAAATAAAAGTTTAAACTAGAAATGTAATGTTGTGACATACAGACGGATAATAAAGTGATTGCATTTTGTTGCTAAAACACGCGGCGTCCTTCTGAGTGTGTGATGCCATCTCTGGCTGGGGAAACCATGCTGAGCTTTCTGCAGTGACCCTGCCAGCTCAAGCACAAGGAGGAGCATTCATTCGGATCCTCACCTTCCCTCTTCTACCCCAGCCACCCATAGGCACACCTCTGTACTGCTGGGTTTCTAACTCAGACAGATGTCACTAAGCAGTGGGACCTTTGCAAAAGAAATGGCTTCAAAAATGAAAGCTCAGACAAGCGCTGGTGGTGCATGCCTTTAATCCCAGCACTCTGGAGGCAGAGACAGGCGGATCTCTGAGTTTGAGGCCAGCCTGGTCTACAAGAGCTAGTTCCAGGCCAGGCTCCAAAGCTTCAGAGAAACCCTGTCTCGAAAAACCAAAACAAAAACAAAACAAAAACAAAAACAAAACAAAAGCCAACAACAATGAAAGCTCACCACATGAAACACAGAAGCAAATGATGCTATAAAGCTCTTTTTCAAAATCCTACCTACACACGAACTGTCTGTCCCCTTCCAGTCCTCCCATGTGTTCCCAGTAGGCGACACAGAGCCCCTCATTATTGTATAGAAGATTCAGCTGAGCAAACGGGTGGCGGCGGCGTGGACATAGATACTGTGTGGGTTGTTGGATCCAGGATTATCACCTTCGCACATCTCTGTGGCTTTGTATTCTGAACACTTCCCTGGCTTCGCCCCGTTCAGGTTGCCGACACACTGCAGTGAGCACCTTCATTTGTTTGCTTTATATCTTCTCTTTTGCTTGGCTTAGCTTAAATTTTCAGGAAAGAATTACCAGATCGATAGGAATGTGCATTGTAATGACTTTGAATTATAATGCTAAATTGCTTTCCCAAATAATTTTATTAATCCATAATGATACCAGTGGCGTCATGGTGAACAGTTCCATCGCAGCCTAAATTAGAATTAGTGAGAATCATAAAAAATGAAAAGCAAATAGAAAATTAATCGGGAATTGCTTGCTCTTTTCATTGGGCTTATTTTACTGCATTGTCTATTTCAACACATCTTTTTGTGATTGTGTTTATGGCACTCTGCACGGAATGATCTCTAACGGTCTTTAGTGCCTTGTTTTAAGGCATAGATAATGGCATTTCCCTCCCCTCCCCCAGCGTTTAATAAGCTAATTACTTTCCTCTACAAGTTAAGATTTAGCAATGAAGTAGAAGTTGTATACGGGGACAAAAGCAGAACACATGGCAAAGATACAGCTGTTATGTTAGAGTATTCGGGTCAGTTTCACCAGAACACACAGTGATGTCAGCAGGTATTGGTCCTATTGTCATGATCACCAATGTTGTGAGAGCTGCAAAAGCGATGACCACGTGACTTCACCGGGAAGGCCATGCCAGGACTCACACTAGTGTCGGGAATGTGTACAAACTATAAATGGAATATAGCAAAATCCTTTCTCAATCTGAAAATTAGATTTTTGGAAAACTCCAATGCACTTAATACTTACATTTTTATGTACAGACAGGAATAATAAGGCAAGATACATTCACATCTGTGATGCCTTTGGAGTCATTGAATGTACAGAGGATGCAGGAATGGCTAGATGTAGGTATCATGTGTTGGGACCATTTGGAGTCCTGGCCTCCAGCTGCTCTTCCCTGCTAGACATCTTTGCCTCTGATTTAAGTTACTAAAAGCTGTGCTTCACGAGCATGTGTTGCCTTGCCTTGAGGATCAGAGGATAAGGTTTTCACCTGTTAGCCCACCTGACTTTTGGGTATATAAGACTCCATTTTGCTATTGAATAAAGGGCTTCTTACCACCAACTAGAGATCCGTGTCACTGTCTCTCTGTCTGTCTGTCTCTGTGTGTCTTTGTATGTTTCAGTCTCCACCCCTAGCCCTAAGCAGCTCGGTAACTGTATAGTAGCGCATAGAGCGCAGACAGACAGGTGATTGTGTGCGGCAATCATGGTTGGTAGCATGAGGAGCAGCCTTGGCCTAACCTCATTATGATAGCCCAGTCCCTAAAATAGTCAGACATGTTTCCCAGATCCTTCCTGAACCACTGAGAGAAGTTGGGGATAGACTGTGGGGAGAATCAAAGAGTCCAGTAAAGAGTGTCAGATAGCAGGTGCCGGGAGGAAGAGGAAGCTTGGAGGTGTGGGTTCGATCATTTCTGCCCAGAAAAGAAAGCATTGTGCAAGGATAAAGGGAAGTCAAGAATGAAGATGGACACAGTCCCTCGACCATCCATGCCAGCCCCAAGTGGAAAACAGTCATAACAGAACTCACCAGGCTGCAACTGGTCCCGAGCAATCAGAGTTTGGCCATGCCTTTACCAGCCAGCCACGGGTCCTCTACAACCTGGCAGAAAGCCTGTGACCCATTCTGCTCTTAGCTGAGCACAGAAACCAGCTGAGATTCTGGATGGCATGTGGTATAAGAGGGGTCAGGGGCAGAACAGAAGGCCCTGCACAGAGAGTTACCGAGAGACCTATGGTGTCAGGGTTGCAGCCAGAGAGACCAAGGAAGTCTTGTAAATTCAGGGACATCATTGGTCTGGCTCTCAGCCAGAAGGGTAGCTGGGGCCTTGGGAAGTAGAGTGTGAGCTCAGCCACAAGTTCCACAGGTGCCCCTGGCTATACACTGCAGGTCTTGCAGAGGTGAGGTAGGAAGACATCACGCCACCACAGCAAAGGCTGATTGGGACACCAAGTAGCACAGGTGCGGGGGTAAGACTAGTATGCCCTGTTCCACTTACCCTGCCCCACTGTGGTAAGCTCAGAACAGCCATGATTCCCTCAGACACCCCGGCATCACCTATGAGAACAAACCACATGCGACTGTCAAATCTGAGTGTCCGGTCCCCCACGTGAGAAGCGGTTCAAATAACCATGCTGCAGAAAGACAGCATTGCTGATAGAGGTGACCACAGAATTTCAGTCATTCCTCATTGTGGAGGATGGGGGAGCATTCAGAGCAAAGGATGAAGAAATGAAATACACTTACTGTCTTTGGATTTTGCCATGTAGGCTCAGTGAATCATTCCATTGAATTTAGTCACAGTTAACTGGAATTTAAGCTCCAGACTGGACGCAGGGATAAGACTTATTTTGTCTCTCAGTCACTAGAATATTAAAAGAGGGGCAGGTGTGTATATGGCATATACTTTCTTGAGTAAATATATCCTATTGTTTTTAGTAATAATGATACTAATGATTACAGAAGCAATGATTGGTTATTGAGCAAGTAAGTCTCTGGCAAGGGGACTATTAACTCAGCATGAAAGCCAATACTTTAGTAGTTCAGTCTCTTTCCACATTCTAATGTCTACTCCTCTACAAGTCAATATAAATGGGGCTTCAATTCATTTTAGGAATCCATCCCAACTCACTTAATTAAAATGGAGTGGCAATGGGAAGCCACTCTCCTAGTCACTGGCCACATTTACAGTGGACATTCAATAGCCCTATATAATTGTTGTCACCATATTGAATGGGCTGTCCGACTCTGGAAATTAAACATGCTTAGATGGATATTTCTGTCACTGCTAAACTTCTACTGTGTAGTGGTCTAGAGCAGGAACAAAGCTGCCAGCCATTTCTGAAGATCCTCCAAGACCCTTGAAAGGCAAAAGAACGTATCACTGGAAGCTGCATCCTTCATCAATGTATTCTTACAGGGCATAAGGCTACCAATGTGAGTAGGACAGCCTTCTAAAACATCACACCCAAATTATAAATTTGGGACTTAAAAGGTAAGCTGGAATTATCTAGCAATAACACTTATAAGGAATATTTGACAATACTAGATACATAAAAAGTCACAAGTAAACACATATGCTTCTTGGTAGTCACATTTTTTTCCCAGATAGGCTGTGTTTGCTGGCATTGAGCAGAGGTGTGGCTCCTCTAAGAGAAAGTCTTCCTGAGTCAGCAGTAGCAGCAAAAACTGCACAGCTCTTTAAAAAGGCTTTTTGGTTCATGCTAGTTGCACAGACAGCCCTGGTTCTTTCAGGAGACAGAACATTGGAATGGGGTTTGTGAGCAGAGTACTACAACTTGCTTAAAGGCAACATAGATCCACTATGTGTCTAAAACTGGGGCTGTGAACATGACTCACAGAGCTGGTGCTGAACAAACCTCCACCATGTTGGACTGGGCAGAGTTAAAAGGCAAAGCAATCTTAGTCCTACCCATTTTGCTTAGCATTTAAAAAAGCTGTACCAGTCAGAAAAGAATTACAGATATGCAATAAAGACAAATTTAGATGGAAAAGACCTCTAAATGGGTCACAGTGTTGGACAAATGTATTTAGGCTTGGGAGAGAGAAGAAATTGTTTTAAAAGGAAATAAATGGTTTTTAAAAATAAAACAAAGACTTTAAAGACACAGAGTATAAACAGTCATAGATTAAAGGAGTATAGAAAAACATGCCACGTAAAGATGAATTATGCATATTATTATATTTTCTTCGAGTTTGTTGACTACAGAGAGATACTTGATTCTGGGTGCTGCTAAGCTAAATCAATCTATGTACTTTAAAAGTATCTTGACTTCAAAATTTGGGTCTAAGGATTTGTTGCTTTGGCAAAGAAGTTCTGTTTTTGTTTCCACAGAAGATGAGAACCTGTGAATTCCTTCCAGGATAATGTGGTTTGATAGAACAAGCTCCCTTGCAAAAGTTCTCTGTAAACTTCAAAAA
>JAQHUG010000123.1:2255291-2268788 GCA_028555095.1 Dicrostonyx torquatus
AAGACTTGTAGGACAAGAACTTTAAATCTTTGAAGAAGAAAATTAAAAAGACACCAGAAAATGGAAAGATCTCCCATGTTCTTGGATAGGTAGAATTAACATAGTAAAAATGGCAATCTTACCAAAAGCAATCTACAGATTCAATGCAATGCCCAGCAAAATTCTTCACAGACCTTGAAAGAACAATACTCAACTTCATATGAAAAAGAAAAAAAAAAGAAAGAAAACAATAGCCAAAACAATTCTGTACAATAAAAGAACTTCTGGAACCATCACCATCCCTGGCTTCAAACTCTACTACAGAAAACAGTCTGATATTGACATAGAAACAGAGAGGAGGACCAATGGAACTGAACTGAAGACCTGGAAATCAATCCACACACATACAAACACCTGATTTTTGACAAAGAAGCAAAACATATTAAATGGAAAAAAGAAGGCATATTTAACAAATGGTGCTGGCATAACTGATTATGTATAAGAATGAAAATAGACCCATATCTATCACTATGCACAAAACTCAAGTCCAAATGGATCAAAGACCTCAACATGAAATCAAAAACACTCAAGCTCATAGAAGAGAAAGTGGGAAGTACACTTGAACACATTGACACAGGACATCACTTCCTAAATAGACCCCAGCAGCACAGACATTGAGAGAAACAATTAATAAATGGGACCTCCTGAAACTGAAAAGCTTCTGTAAAGCAAAGGACATGGTCAATAAAACAAACGACACCCTACAGAATGGAAAAAGATCTTCACCAACCCCACATCAGACAGAGGACTGACCTCCAAAATATACAAAGAACTCAAGAAATTGGTCATCAAAGAACAAATAATCCAATAAAAAATGGAGTACAGACCTAAACAGAGAACTCTCAACAGAGGAACCTAAAATGGCTGGAAGATACTTAAGGAAATGCTCAACATTCTTAGCCATCAGAGAAATGCAAATCAAAACAACTGTGAGATTCCATCTTAC
This sequence comes from Dicrostonyx torquatus, assembly GCA_028555095.1. Taxonomy (NCBI): domain Eukaryota; kingdom Metazoa; phylum Chordata; class Mammalia; order Rodentia; family Cricetidae; genus Dicrostonyx; species Dicrostonyx torquatus. The sequence goes on from JAQHUG010000123.1 coordinate 2,256,277, forward strand.
ACTTTTAAGAATGGCCAAGATCAAAAACACTGATGACAACTTATGCTGGAGAGGATGTGGGGTAAAGGGAACACTCCTCCATTGCTAGTGGGAGCGCAAACTTTGAAAATCAATATGGCGATTTCTCAGAAAACTAGAAAACAACCTACCTTAAGACCCAGCAATACCTAACCTTTGGGCATACACCCAAAGGATGCTCAATCATACCACAAGGACAGGAGTTCAACTATGTTCATAGAAGCATTATTTGTCATAGGCAGAACCTGGAAGCAACGTAAATGCCCTTTGACCAAGGAATAGATAAAGAAAATGTGGTACATTTACACAGTGGAGTACTACACAGTGCAGAAAATAATAACTTCTTGAAATTTGCAGGTAAATGGATGTATCTAGCAAACATCATTTTGTGTGAAGTAACCCAGACCCAGAAAGACAAATATAATATGTTACTCACTCATAAGTGGCTTTTACACATAAAGCAAAGAGAATCCAGCCTACAATTCAGAATCCCAAAGAACCTAGACAACAAAGAGTGTCCTAAGAGAGACATACATTGATACATTGATCTAACCTACACGGGAAGTAGAAAAAGATACAATCTCCTGAGTAAATTGGGAATGAGGGAATCATGGGGGAGGGCAGAAGGAGAGTGGGAAGAAGGGAGTGGATCAGAAGAAAAATATAGCTCAATAAAATCAATCTTAATAAACAGCTATGAAGTTGAAATATTCCCTCCACACACACACAAAGCAATCCACAGCATAGACTGGCCTGACAGTATTCACGGAAGTACTTAGTGCACTGCTGTTTGAGGTAGATCCAACTCTGGGGGCCCACTACTGCTGACCTGAAGCAATGCCTAGAGGCATTTATGAGCCTGCTAAAACAGAAGGCTGAAATGGGAATTGATCAAATAGAAGCCATAAATGCTGTCTAGTATCTTTTACCTCTACCAACTGGGTCATTCCTTAATAAGAAGTCAATGCTACCAAGGAACCTGCTCTAAAAATATATTTTGGAAGACACCCTAAAGGAGACACAAACCCATTTCTATCATGCTTTAGAAAACCAGACTGCTTTCCTTGTAGTCCATGGCATATGAACAAAACTAGGTTAAAAGAAGATAGTCTCCATAAATCCAGTTTGGGCAGTTGTTTTGCTGGTGGTCATTTGGCTTGCTGAAGCCCCTCACTGATCAGCCCATTTGTTCCCTGTCTTTCAGCCACAGTTCATTCCTTTTAGTATTTGGAGATCATTTGATCATCTTCAGAAGTCCAAAGCTCAGTCCCACTCAGGGGGCTGCTCCACAGAATGCGTCTCTCTGGGTGACCTCAAAAAGTCTCAAGTAGTCCATATTCAGAAATCAAGAGTTAGTGACACCGTAAACAGAGGACTGCCTTGTCTAAAGGGATGATTTCACCTTATGGGTGTGTTGCTTGGTGTTCCTGTGGGACTCCCAGCAATGGGAGTGGGTGGTGTCTCTAACTCCTTTGCCTGCTCTTGGAACACTTTTCTTCCTGCTGGGTGGCCACATTCAGCCGTGATATGAGGATTTGCACCTAGTCTTATCTATTGTATCTTGTTAGGCCATGTGTGGGGGATATTCCTGGCAAGCCAGCTGTTTGTGCTTGTTTGTTTTTTAAGAGGAACAGAGGAAAAGTTGATCTCAAGGAGAGGGGAGATGGGGAGGGGGGAGACTGGGAGGAGTCGGAGGAGGGGAAACTGTGGTTCAGATGTAATGTATTAGAAAAAAATGAAAGTAAAAAAAAAAGAAAGAAAGAGTTTTGCTTTTCCAAATTCTCTCAGATATACAGAAAGGGAATTGTGTGATTTTTCAGTTTCAGCATTAGCTAGTCTCCAGGGAGCCAGCAGTCTGTGAGAAGACGCTATTATCCAGAAGCAATCCTATCAGGCAAGAGGCTGAAGCAGAAGACTCATCATGCTTCTAAGGACTTTCCGGGCAGCATAGCAAGACCTTGTCTCAAAAGAGGTGGGGTAGCTTGCAATGAGAACATGAATCCGTTATTCCCTTTATTTACTGCCCAATATTTCCACAAAGTTTGCTCTTGGTCTGGGAAGAAGACCAACTCCCAGCAAAGTCGGCCAGGTCCAAAAGATGCTTAATCAATATTTACTGATTGAGTCAGACAATGTAAACTTCTTAATATTGACCAAAAGTTACAATCCAACTTAAGGCTCATATCATTGCAACAGCAAATAGCTCACAATGGCAGAACAGCATAATGAGGTTTTCAAATATGCTTTCCCAAGCCTCAGTCGTCAGAAGTTACTTTAGCTGTGATATGGAGATCTACGAGTGAAATTCTATCTCTTTCCTGCCCACTCCCAGCCTCACCACCTGCTCCTACGTCATTTCTTCCTTCATCTTTGCTAGTCCTTGCTCCCATCCTGATCCCACCACATCCATTTCTGCCAAGATACCTGAACAACATCGAAAGGACTTTACCACAAGTCTCATTTAGGAATTTTGCACTATCATTGCGTCAATTTTGTAGAAGTAAAAAATGCATCATTTGACCTATGAAACAAATTCTTAAATCACAGGAGTCAGGGCTGAAGAGACTGGGAGTAAGAGGCACACACGTGGTGTGCGAGCAGGCAGGCAGACGAAACAACAACAAAAACCCTACTCACAGCAAAAGTTCTTTTTCTTTCATTAAAAACTCAGGAGTGACTAGTTTTCCTCTGGAAGCTGCAGCTCTCTGTCGTTTTATGGAATCAGCGGCTGTAGCTACATGATCAGTCATTGAACTGTTCTATCAACAGCATCCGATTTTGGTTTTGTTTGAATCAGGGGCAGTAGATTGCATATTTCCACATAGCACAAACAGTGCTGTTCGGTTTTCAATCTTCCACATTGCTTCTGATTAGACTTCTCTGCTTGCTCCTTCCTCTTGCCTAGCTCTGTACTGGAGCCCAGAGGCACCCATGCAGGTGTCACCCGGATGCACAGGCATTCAGCAAAGACTGAAGCTTCTCACGGACTGGGTAGAGACCTTCCCAGAGAGACTGTTCTTTCCTAGTAAAGCATTTCACCGTTGCTGGAAGTCAGTGGGCTGCATCATTTACTCTAACAGACTGACCACATCAATAAAATCCTAGGAAATACTTGGTCAAGACACATCTAAGTAACACTTAAAGAAAACTCCTCATATTCAAAGATAAAGATCTAAAACCTCCAGTTGAAAAAAGACAGAGTAATTCCTCAAAATGGGAAGTCGTAGTCCTAAGATCCCGGAGTGTTTTAATACAGATCGTGAGATGGAGAGGACAGTGTCCTACAAATGAAGATGGCAGGGCATCCTCCCAAACTCCCTTTCTCTGGCTGAGGCTAATGTCAAGGCTGTAGGTGACGCTTGCAGTGTGCTCTGAGGATTAACCGTTGTTGGAGATGAGGCCGAATCTAAATCTCAAATCCAATTATCAACCATCAGATCGCCTCAGAGTCTCCACACTTGGCTGAACATCTTTTCAAATATGAAAATAAAGATAGTAATGCCAACTTTACACAGCTCTTGTGGAGAGCAGGGGGGAGTAGAAATGAAGAGCTTGGAGCACTGGTCCGTTTCGTCACTGCTTAGAGCACAAGTTCTTGACTTCTTAGCTCCCGTTTCTTGATGAATCTCACACCCTTGTTATCAAATTACTTCCCAGGTTTCTTCTTCTTGCTTTTACTATATATTATTAACTTAAAATACCCCTGGGAAAGACAAAACAGAACCAACCCCTCAACGGCAAATCCCACTGCAGGAACCCTCAGTAGCTATGGGTGCTCAAGGCTACGGACCTCTTTTCAGCTGTCGTGGACAAAACACCTGGATAGAAAATATCCAGCTGCAAGAGCCTGAGGGGTCCTTGTGCTTTGTTCAGTTGGGACACACCCTCAGGATCTTTGTGCTACCCTGCCAGCTCCTCCTTACTGAATAATGCAAGCTGGAACTGCCTCCGGTCAGCGGGAAAGCCACTCCAGGAAAGCTTATCAATCAATGGAAAGGAAAAAAGTAAACCCTAAGAGATCACCACGCAAGCGTAAAACTCAGGATGGGGGTATTTTAAAGACAGGCTTTGTTGTTTTATTTAACTGCCCTCATGCATGTTTTGGCAGATGTCTGGAAACCACATGACTAATTATAGACAGAAGATGCAGTTTTCTGGTTGCCTTTGTAGGATGGCACATCAGGAGTTCCTAGTACACCATTCAATCTGAAGTTCACCATGTCCTTATTGTAACTGTTGAAACAGTTCAAGAATGGGGAAGGTTCGGGTCTCATCCCAGTGATGCTTTGCAAGACTTCCTGACATTTCAGTGGGAAAGAGGAGTCCAACCACCCTCACACATCAGAAATGATGGGATAAGGATGTTCTCAGCCCCACACCCTATGCTGAATCTGACCCGTGCTGAACCTAAGAGGTAGCGGTCAAGGTCTCTAGGATTCAGGACTGCAATGCTCATAAGTTATTCATTCTAAACTTACAATCCTATTAGTTTTAAATGACAATAGATTTGTAAATTCATTATTTTGTAATTATTTGGTTCTTTTGTATATTATCTTGGATTGTTTATATCTATGGTGTTTACATAGCCTAAATACTTAGTGCCAGGAATAAGGTATCTGTGATGGGAAACGTGGATTAGTTTTGTCCCATCTACCAACTTTTTTTTAAGTGGCACATCTCTGTCCATGTCATAGGCTGCCACATTTTGCTCCCTATAATTAAATGCTCCCATAGAGACATCACTGGATCTCAGGTAGTATACAACTACCTGCCGGTAGACTGACTACTGCTGTGGAATAGCACATAGGATGACCAGAGCTACCTGGGGCCTAGAACTCACCTCTGCTTCCTATAGTTTAAGCCTGTAGGCAAGGCAGCACCAATTCTAGAAGCCCCCACACATACTCGTAGATAAACACTCTTACCGAGACTCTACGGCTATGTCTCCCTATGTGCTTCCAGTCACAAATCGAAACCATGACTGCAAAGCTCTGTGAAGAAAAGAAACAAACTGAAATAATTTGGTCTGCAAATGTGTGTATTATTTTTCTGCAGAGCTTACTGGGAACATAACCTGTGCCCATGGGTAGAAAAACCTCAAGCATTTGTCAATTAATCTGACTAGGAATTGCTTTTCAAGTTTGCTTTGATGTTGCATTTGATGAAGAAATAAATACTATCTTTTAATTAGGTCAAATTTGACTGTTTAGGAAGCTAAAATCATCATACATAACATCTTTACTGGCCAAAATGGTGAATCAATAAATGTTTCTAGATCCATATTAAACGTCTGCATCCTCCTGAAGCATGTAAATGTGGCTTACGTGGTCTCTGCACTTCAGGTCTTCTTTTAACTAGGGATACAGACAGACACGTGGATCTTTATACATCTTTACAACCTGAATGTGTTGACAGATGCATAGAAAGAGAGAAGAGCAACAACTTGGCAGATATGCAGTATGCCCATTGACACTGGGTCATTTCAAGAAGAGGTGACGCTCAAGTTGAGGTTGCTGATGACATTTCAGCTTAGGGTTGAAGGGTATATCTAGCTGTAGGAAGATCACAGATTATTGTGAGGGTTAATTTTTAACCATCAACTTGACATGCCATAGACACTGGGAGAAGACTCTTAAATGAAGACTTGTTTAGGTTCAGTTGGCTGGAAGACATGTCTATGTGGGATCCTAGATCAGGTTGGCTGGTAGACATATCTATGTGGGTTGGTCTTGATCATCATAGTTGATGCGGGAATATTTGACCCACTGTGAGTAGTGTCATTGCCTAGTTACAAGGCCCAGAGAAGTATTAGAGAGAAGAAACAAGCATGAAGGCCCTGTATCAATTTGTTTATTTTTCTCGGTTCTTGACTGCATATATGACTTCAGTCTTCTGGCACCGTGACTTCTCTGCTATGCTATTCTGAACTCTGGAATAAGAAATCAAATAAGCTCCTTTTTGTTGTTTTCTGTTAAGATATTGTACCAGAGCAACAGATGATAAACTACAATAATTACAGAGAGAATAGCTTGGGTAAAAGGTACAGAAGTCCAACGTGGAAAAATTGATTACCAAAGCAAGTAAGTTAACTTTACCCAGCTCAACTCCTTGGTACCCAACTTCTACTTTCGTATCTGCTATAGTGGTGGATGAATTACTCAAGCCAGTCTGATAATGCTGGCAGTGTGAACAGAAAGCTCTACCACAGCTTCCTACTTTAGAATATTTGTAACTTGAAACTTTCCTGCAGAGACGTCTCACAGAGACTCGCTAGTCTCTCCTGTTGACCAGGTAGCCCCTCGCCCTGGTACTATACACAATAGATGCTCACAGTTTACAGATTACATCATCTGTGCTCTGTATTTGAGTAAGTAGAACTCACTTGGTCCCAGCTCCTAGGCATGTACAGCTGCCTTCAATGTCTATCATTTCTTTCTCTGTTTTGGTTTTATTTGTTTGTTTTTGAGACGGGGTTTCTTTGTGTAGTTCTGACTATCCTGGAACTAGTTCTGAAGACCAGGCTGGGCTTGAACTCACAGATATTCACCTGCTTCTGTCTCTGCTGTGATTTAAGGTGTGTGTCACCACCACCCAGCATCTATCATTTCTTGATTCCTCAGTTGCTCCAGTAATGTTCCCAGAAACAACCCAAGCAGGACACAGCATAAAATAAAGCCAAATAGTATAAAAGTCTAACATTCTATCAACAACTGTTGACCACCAAATAATCAAGAAGACAGATTTTTTTTTCAGGCTCAGAGATTCTGGACAATTTTGTTCTTTGTTTTTTCTAGTTCTGTAATCAATCACAGCTCTCCTGAGAACCACGCCTTTTTTTTCTCTCTCCTTCTTCTTTAAAATTCTGGTTGTATAGACTTCTTGATTTTCTTTTCTGTTTCCTCCCTTTCCTCATGACACTGAGGGAAACAGAGGAACTTTTTTTCTCTGTCCACTCCACAAGCTAACACCACCGTTGGGCTCATTGTTAGCCAAAGGTTCCTGCTAGTACTCTCAAGAAAATGATAAAGTAATGATTTGCTAAAACTTAAAATATGATTTCAAATTTGAGGGATAAACGGCAAATACTAATTTTCTTTGGATTCTAAGATCCTCTTTCTTCTTCCTAGGACTAAGATCTTCTGAAAACAGCAAGTAACCACTCAATAAGCTGCTCTAGTAGGTTCAGAGAAAGCAGGGAGTCTTTGGCGGGTTCTCTCTCCATCCATCCCCACTGCTATTTTTTGTTGCCTGGAAAGCTGGCTACTACTGTTACTGGGCTGGAAGGCTCTCTTTGGCATTTTCAATAGACAAATACCGCTACAATTCTCTAGGGAGAGCCAGTCCCCAGAAACTGGTTAATATGGAGAAGAGATCCATGTCACTGCCTCACTTCTTGGTAATTCAAATAAAGCAGTTCTGGGGACTGAGGATGTACCTCACTTGGTAGGACAACTTGCCTGGCCTGAACAAAACCCTGGTGTTCTGTCTCCATATTTGCCAGTATGAATATGTTAGTGCGCTTGGGCAGAGATGAGCAAGGGTAAAGAAAGAAAAGAAGAGAAACAGAATAGAGAGAGAGAAAGAAAAGATGAAAAATATCTGGGGTGCAACAAAAGAAAATAAGAATGAATAAATCATCTATTAATGTAAAGAGACTCGGTGGCCATTGCTAGATGCTGGCTTCCCGCAATAGGATTACATCCTTTGTAAAGTCTGGAAAGAGGTGGAAGCGTGGAACACATCATAACTGTGATAAGACGTCTTTGGAAAAGCACGGGAACGCACTCAAGGTGGGAGGAAAGCAGAGAGATCTATTTTTGGTTTTGACAGTAGAATTGTTTTTGAAAAAAAAATTCTGTAATTTCCTAGGCACAAAGGCCTTTTCTGACATGTGTGATCATTTATCTCCTATCTATTCAGCACCTATCTATCATCGAGCTAGCTATCACCCTGCCATTGCTATGGCAACGACCACCACTGCAGGTAGGTGTTTTGACATCCAGAACCAAGCTTCAAGTTCATGGGATCTGTCACCCGAGGTGAGCACAATGCAAGGAGCATGCATGCTCTTGGCTCTTTCTTAAAAGCATCCAGTTTCAGGCTGGCCTTTCAGGAAGAATTTGCCCTGCTGATGTTTCAAAGCCAGGCCCTTACAGCAATGCCAGCCAAGGTGTTTCAGTGTATTCCAGAGATCAACACAGGTGTAGACTCCTTTCTTTCTGGGTCTTTGCCTCTTGATTTTCTTTTCTTTTCTCCCCTTCATCCCCCTTTAAATATGCATCTCTTCCTCCCACAGGGCCTGCTGGCAAACTTCCAAGATTTTTTTATCAAATCTTCTAAGGAGTGAATTACTCATTTTAGGTTATTAAAATGAAAGAGACGCATAATACCGCTTCACACTCAAACCTCATGAACCCCCAGCTCATAAACGGTTCTCTGCACAGGCATCTGCAGGCCCCAAACCCAGCTCAGGCTTTCTGCCTGTGTGAGCTGCAAGGGGCAGCACCCAGACAGAGTCTCCTTGATTCTCAGTAATTAAATAGATCTTTAACTTTGCCACCACACAGAGTTTGATGACATATTTGTAATTTTTTCATAATTGAAACTTATTATGAGCTATGTTTTTTCTCTAAACAGCTTTCAAGGCAAAATAAATTATGTTTATGGTGTAACCGTGTTACTTTTAACACAGGCCAATAAGTTGCATATGAAATTTAGAGAAATGTAGGGTTGCTTGATGGTGTCGTGATGGATGCCCCTGGGAAGAGGGGACAATGGGCAAGAGAATGGCATTAAGACCAAGCACACAGAGACGCTGTGAGAAATGGGGCTTTCCATTTCTATGCCTTTGGGTGTGATAGGAACAAGACTCGGGGGAATGTCTAAAGCTGAAACAGAAGTTTGCACAAATCCCCCCAGGACTGAAAAGGTACAAAGGTCTAATGGTTGTCACTGGGCAGCAGCCAGATGTCAATGAGCCTTAGGAAAGGAGAACCTTGAAAAGAATTCTTTGAAGGTCAAAGCCCTGCTGAAAATCTTGGGGACCCATATTTGAGTTCGTCAAGGTGGGGGGATCTACTTGTCAATGGGAAGTGGCACTATGTGTTAGGATGTATCTATCCCTAGTTCTTGTTTAGACCACTGAAGAAGCAAGCTCTGCTATCAGATCCCAGCACTGTGGATGCGGCTGGGTCAGTTGTTCGCCTAGCTAAACGGGAGATAACTTTGTGGGAAATTTCCCCATAACTGCAATGCTCTGCTTCTGGGAAGAGTGAACTACCGTGCCTCTTGCAGTGCAGATTCCAGAAGCTGTGAGCAGAGAAGTGAAGGGGAGTGGAAATCCTCTCCCTGCTTCATCCTTGTAAGGCTGACGGAGGAACTGTTGGCCTGAGCGCACTGGACTGACAAGCCAAGGAGAAGCGGCACCCATGCATCTTCCATTCTTCTGGGGTAGAGTTGGCACTATCTTCCTGTTCAATGAACCCTGTTCTTTCTCTTCTATTACAGAGAATCCCTTTGGGACAAGAGCAAGGCTAGGTATTGTATAAAAGTGTGCCAGAGAGAGAGAGAGAGAGAGGCCAGGACCATGTGCCTAGAACAGGACTGTGAGATGACTAATCGCATCAATTTTGGACAATTTACTATGTCGAAAATTGATCTCATGATACCTTGAAAGCATTTTATAACACTCATTAATTCACACAGATTCTTCCATGTTGCCCTCAATATTAAAATACTTCCTTGGGTACCTTGCGTCCCAGGGGCACAGCCTGGTGTTAGTAGTAGTATATCCATGGAGCACTAGCCCTCCAGCCATGGTTGCTTGCCCTCCTCTTCTCTAGCTATAGGCTCAGTGCCCAGAGTTTGGAGTTTTTCTCTCCAAGGTTGTAGCTGCTTGGAACCTCCACTCAGTTCAGCCTTCTAGAAGTCTAGCCAAACAGTTATTAGCAGCCTGTCCTTGAAACTGGCCGGCTGTAGTAGTGTGGGACACCCCATGGGGAGTGCTGAGAGTGGGCACGCACAGACACAGCGATGATGCTGCTCTCTGGACTTTCCACAGAGTCCTTTCCTTCTGATTATAATAACTGTGCTGCCACCTGATCTTAAGGTCTCTGGAAAGGAAAAGTCAGGGCACCAGCTTCAGAGAGAAGCTCCTGCCATGCACCCCCTGATAAATCCTGTCCCTTGCTCTTTCTTTCTTTCACTCCTCAGCTCTCCCCCTCCACACCTGGGCGTGGGGTCCAGACTATCCTATCTCTGCAGAGTGGAAATAAGGTCTGAAACCCTCCAGGAACTGCAGTTTGTAGACTAGCATGCAGAGCTTCGGCGAGGTCAGATTGTTAAGCCAGATTCTGGGCTTTGCCATCAGTTTCCAGTTCTAGGCAGCGACCTGTGTTTCCACAAAGGCTTGAGTTGCTACAGATGGAGCAGGGGCCACATCTTGCAAAGCCCTCTCTATGTACTGGTGACCCATCCCATGGTGCTCTCATGCACGGACTGTTTCTATACTGATGCTCCTTCTCTGCTCCCTGCCTAAGAACCTGGTTTTCCTTCTGTCTCCTCTCTTCTTCCTACATTCCACTCACTTTGCTGATCTTCATTTGCTCTGTGCACAGCAAACAGGACAATGATTTCCATGTTCATTCTGTTATGTTAGCCTCTAAAATATCAGACAGGTGTGCATCCTGCCAGGCAAACTCATCTGTGATAGTTGAGATGCATCCTGTGGACCAAAATAAACTAGTGTATTTGAGTACCACCATATTCTGGATATATTAAAATGTGAAAAACAAACAAAAAATACTGGCCTAAAAACCAGGTCTTATGTAAACAGGAGATTATTATTACTTCGGCTCCTGTAATGTGCTCATCACATGGATCTCCAGGGCATTTGCAAACCCAGTTTTATGTAATTATGTGAAGAACATGTCTTTTATATGAGATGGAGAAATTAAATACAAAATAGAACATTTTGAAATGGCTATAATGTTTGAAAAGAAGAAATGAAACTGTTTCAAGACATATGTAGGGGAGAAAATTTAATTTACAGACAACCATTTCAAAGGAACTCTGTTAATTTCAAAGAAAACACAGACTGAGAATGAAATAAAGCGCGCACACACACACACACACACACACACACACACACACACACACATACACACACCAAAAACTCAATCAGAGGCCTACCATAAAAGTCAGTCTGTGTGATCTAAGTGGTTAGACTTCTTTGTTTGCCATTGGGGCTTCACAGAGGCCATCTCTATTGCTTTTGTCACACAAGGCTTCCTTGCTCTCATCCCTCCCTTCATGGTCCTTGCCATCTATGTACCATCCAAACATACAAAGGGGTCTCTGACTGGTAAAGCCTGGGTAGATTTCCCATACCTGTGTCAATCCAGGTAGCACTGTTTCTGTACTCAGGTGCTGGATATTGGAGGAAAGATGAATTCATCTTGTGATTATCCAAACAGCATCCAGGCTATAAATAGACTTTGCAATTGCAGAGAGCTTTGTAGCAGACCTTCAGGTGAAATGCCCTGCACATAGTGAAGCTCCAAGACACGGCCGGATACCTAAATCAATTCAGAGTTAGTCTAGAAGTATACACTCTCACATTAAATTTTAATGCATATATTTGATTTACTATTTCCTAATTGCTACATGCATTCAACTATAAATATGAAATCATTTTATAAATTCTGCATGGCTATAATACACTCTGGTAAGCTTTCTTTGCTCCATTTGGTCTTCAGTTTACTACATTCCCTGCTTCAAATGGGTGATACGATAAGGAGGGTTCCTAATCTGCATAACATTCAGATAAGGAGGTTCCTCAATTTACATAACCTAGTCAAAGAAGAAGAGAATTATACTTGGTCCGCATTTCACAAGAGGGCTTTCCAATGGCCACAAAAGCTAATATGATGAACACTAGGTCCCTTTGACACTTCTCAAGAGTATCAGGTACAACACAGTTGCAGAATTATGCAGGTTTTCTCTCAGCAAGCCAATCCCTGCTGCCAGAGATGCTGGGCAGTGACATCTCTACTCTGCTAGCATGAGGAAGAGTTGAAGTACAGCTCAACAGCAGAAAGCTACTCTGTGATCTTCTGAATTGTTGACCTTTATATTGTCATGGTCACACCACCATGTGAAGGTATACCTGAATACCTGAAAAAAAAAGCCATTTAAAGGAGGACAGAGAGCGTTCAGTCCTTTGTGATGTGGGAAGGAGGATACAGCAGCAAGCAGAGAGAGAAAGGCTGGCACTAGGTCAATTGGCTTGCCTCTTTTCCTCTTTTATTCCATCTAGGCCCCCAGCTCATGGGATGGTGCTGCCCATACTGAAGGCAGATCTTCCCCTCAGTCTCTCATCAGGAAACAGCCTCAGAGACAACACCTACTGGTGTGCTTGGGTAATCCTAAGTCTTATCATGTTAACACTGAAGTTTAGTTGTGATTTTGAAACCAAGGAAGTGGATCGAGAATAC
>JAQHUG010000123.1:2269143-2291019 GCA_028555095.1 Dicrostonyx torquatus
GTGCAGACTATGGTGCATGGAGATTCCTCAATGTGTGCAGACTACGGTGCATGGAGATTTCCCCATGTGTTCAGACTTCAGTGCATGGAGATTCCCCATGTGTGCAGACTATGGTACATGGAGATTTCCCCATGTGTTCAGACTTCAGTGCATGGAGATTCCCCATGTGTGCAGACTATGGTACATGGAGATTTCCTATGTGTGCAGAATATGGTGCATGGAAATTCCCCATGTGTGCAGGCTGCTATGGTACATGGAGATTCCCCATGTGTGCAGATTAAAGTGCATGGAGATTCCCCATATGTGCAGACTACGATGCATGGAGATTTCCCATGTGTGCAGACTACGTTGCATGAAGGTTCCCCATGTATGCAAACTATGGAGCATAGAAATCCCATGTGAGCAGGCTGCTACAGTACACGGAGACCCCCATGTGTGCAGATTGCTATGGTAACTAGGGCCCAGGTGGCTCTAATCCTTCATGGGATCAGACTGTGTTCCTTGACCCGGCTCTGCAGAAACGTTGGTGCTAAACTTGTCTACTGGAGACAGGTAGGGGGATGATTTCAAGGTTTATGGATGGCCTATTAAGCAACACTGAGTCACAGCAGGGGAATACATTTCCTTCTTAAATTTTATTTTCAATTTCAATTAATAGGAAAGAAACCATAGCAGAATATCCAACCTGTAGCCTTAAGCTTCACATGTCACAGAATAGCTATAATATGGCCTAACAACACCTTGTAAACTTACTTAAAATATTACAAGATTTGTGTGTGTGATTTTAAATCTCAACTGCATAGTCCCCTTGTATAGACTTTATAGATTACAGCATCATGTCACTGCGTCATAAGGATGAACACAAATACGAGAGGTTGCCTAGCCACAGATCAAGGGATCTTATGGAATAAAGGCTTGTAGGTAAGCATCATTTCAACTTTTCCTGAACCTCCCACCTAACTGATTAACTGAAGAGCCAGAATTTCAACTTAGTTTCTTGCTTGCATTTGCATCTCCTGGAATTCTTTCTCTGGACTTCCCAACACTGCTGCCAAAGGGGTCTGAAGTCTACCTGCTCTCATTCCAGTAGATGAATGTGGACTTCCAGCACTTCTAAGATGCCCTTCAAATGTCCTCTGTAATTGGAGGAAAACTCTGCAAATCAGTTGACCTGAGAATAGCTTATGGCATGATGAAGAAAGATTCATAGGTTGTATGTGAATTCTGGCAATCCATCATAAAGTGGGTAGGTAGGTGCATGTCTAGATGACCACAAGCATTCAAGCCAGACTTGATTTGCTCCCTGGGTAAGGGTACTTGTCTCCGTGCTCAAAGACCTGAGATCAATTTCTTGAACTCACATGGTGGAAGGGAAGAACTGAATTCTGCAAGCTGCACATGTGTTGTGGCATGTGCATGCCAACAAATAAACACACACATACACACACACACACACACACAGAGAGAGAGAGAGAGAGAGAGAGAGAGAGAGAGAGAGAGAGAGAGAGAGAGAGATTTACACAGTGGTAAATAAATAAAATGTAATAATTTTTAAATTTATATTGAAATATTAAATAGATATTCTAAATATTCAAATATATGTAAATGAAGGAGCCATGTTCCAAACAAGCACCTATTCAGATAGCAAAAGACAGGATTGAAATATCTGAGCCAGAGTGCAAGGGACCTCTGAAGGGGCAACACTAGTACTTGAGAGTTCAATGTCTCCTCCTTTACCTGATGCTATGACTAAGGATCTTGCATCATTAGGAGGCAACTACATTCCTATAATCCTACCCAGACTAGACAGAGAATCTGCCCAAAATCACGTTGTTAAAGATTGTTTGTACATGTTAGCCTCCCTTGAAGCCTTCTGCATGCACCACTAGATCATCCTAAATACAGATGTGCATTTATCCATAGGGTTGAGGACATGCTGGCACACGATCTGTGTCTCTGGCCCAACTTTGCTATCTATACATATTCCATTGCTCAGAATGAAACAAGACTCTTCACACATAAAACATCCAGGATTCAGTTGGTTGAATTATCACTAAAATACCCTGACAAAATCAGATTCCTTCTCTAAAATACATCTGTGGCATACACTAATGCTATGGGATCAGTAATCTCAGCAATGACATCATCCTAAGGAAGGCACTATATAGGTCCTTCAGGAGTTTTCTGAGAACCTGAATGGCTGGTAGTAAATCATAGAGACAAAACTACGTGTTCTCAGAGTGAGGGATGGGAGACTGCTGTACTTTGCACGTTTTACCCATCTGTCTGCTCCTCACTCAGTATGACTACAATGTCTTAGAAACTTTATGTTCCTCTGCATCTGATCTATAAAACTCCAGCAACCTCAATACCTCCTCCCTAGTCCTATCTATCTACTTGCTTTTGTTTTAGAGGTAACGACATATAATATTTAATGGATATATGTAGCCCCTCATTGTAAGGAATTTGACATGCCTCTTCAATGCACTCGAATTTTTAAATTAGGCCTACCTATCCTAAGAATATTAGGTCATATCACACATCTTTTGTTGGCTCTGTTTTAACTCCATTTTACCCAGAATCCTTGCCATTGTTAATGTAGCATGCTTCCGAACTCCAGGATTTCCCAAGAATGTGTACATGGGGCTCTAATAGAAACTGTTGGTTCATCATATCTTCAAAATATTCTTCAGAGAAAGGAAAGCATTCTTCAGGATCCATAGACCCCTCCCAGCTTCTCATCACCCCTTAGTTTCCAAAGGCAGTAAGTTTAGTTATGTAATGTCTACCATGAAGTGGCTGAGTCATCATAAAATCAGCACCTCAACTCAGGAAAAATATTCTATTGTCCACCTAGTATGCAGCTTGGGTTTCAATGATGATTACGCAATACGTGGCCCATTTTAAGATGGCTTGAGAAATTAGTGCCCTGGAGTTCTAAAAAAGAGTAAGTGGTGGGCCTGGAGAGATGGCTCAGTGGTTAAGAGCATTGCCTGCTCTTCCAAAGGTCCTGAGTTCAATTCCCAGGAACCACATGGTGGCTCACAACCATCTGTAATGAGGTCTGGTGCCCTCTTCTGGCCTGCAGGCATACACACTGACAGAATACTGTGTACATAATAAATAAATAAATATTAAAAAAAGAGTAAGTGGCAAATAAACTTTTGAGTTACTATCAACTTGAAAGAAGAATCACAGAAAGTACAAACTGGCCTCACTGCTTGTCAACTCTTGTCATAACTTACACCTCACTGCCTTAGATCGCAGTGATGCCCTAGGGAGCTGTAGGCTGTGTCAAGGAGAATGAGAAATATTATTGCCACTCAGGTCTGCTGTCTGGTGGCTGCAGGACAGCATATAAAGATGTTGCGGTGATCAAGTACTCCAAGGGAATTCCCTTTACTTCTTGGCAGAAGAGAATCACAAGAGGACAACTCTGGAAATGCTCCTTCAAAGCAGCTATCTTTCTTGGGTACTATGGGATATAGATAAACAAGACACCAAAGAAAAGCTCCTCTACAAACTGAGATCTCTCAGCTGGTGGATCTCCGGAAAATTCACACACCGTCCATGGTTGGCACTCGCATTTTGTGGGTGTTACTAACATTGGCATGGATTTACAGACCATGTACACACACTTCACTGTCAACCGGATGTGAGTTCGGTTCAACCTTTGGGGCTGTAGACACTCTTTTGAGTATAGATATTCATTCCCAAATTAAGGCACCAGGAATATATATATATATATATACATATATATATATACACACACACACATCAATATAAACCTAAAGAAAAATAAATACCAATACCTTTGAAAAGAGAAAGATAAAATTATGGCTGTTTCCACAATCTTGGCTGATCAAGTATGCCAACATAAACTTGTAAATGCTGTGTTTGATATGCACAACACTAGAAAGTGTTTGCAAAGAAAAGCAAATATACTCACAAAACTACAGAAAAAAACCTTCAAAGACAATGATGAAAGAAATTATAGAAGACCAGTTATATGATAGAGCTCTCACTATCTTGGATTAGAAGAAAACTGTGCAAATGGCTCTCCTACCAAAAGTAATTTACAACGTCTATGTAATGTCCACCAAAATTCCCATGCTATTCTCACATACCCAGAAAAACAATCCTAAAATTCATGTAGAATCACAAACTCTGGATAGCCAAACAGAAACAATAATGCTGAAGGTATCGCAATGTCCGACTCCAAATTATATTGCAGAAAAATGACAAAGCCTGATACTGGCATGAAAAACAATATTTAGACTTGTGGAACACAAAAAGGGACTCCAAAATAAACCCACACAGCTGTGGCCACATAATTTTCAATAAAGGTGCCACAAATACCCCGGGAAAAGAGAGTTCTGGCAAAACTGAACACCCACCTGCAGAAGATTGAGGTGAGAGTTGTGTCTCTCAGATCACACAAACAATCATTTCAAATGTAATCATAGACGAGTTTAAAACCCAAAACACTGGGACTACAATCTACAGTGGGAAACAGTTCAAGGAGTAAGTTTACACTGGAAATTTCTGTGCTGCCCGAGTAGCATAAGAAACACTCCCTCCAGATTGTCAAAGGAAATTGCACCATGTGAAACAGCTTCTACGAAGCAAAGGACTTTGAGCAAACTCAACAGATAGTCTATAGAATGGCAGATAACCTTTGCCAGCTCAACTTCAGATGGGGTATTAAAAACTAGAATGAATCAATAAGGGCCCCTTAACTCCTGTTACCTGGAATGCAAACTGGGGCAGCCATTACGGACATCAGTACGACCTGGGCATATACTCAAAGGACTTTATGTCTACTGAAGAAGGACTTTCACACCAATAGCTATTGCTGCATGACGCACAATAGCAAGGGACTGTAACCAGTCTAGCTGTCCATCAACATGTAGAAGTGTGGTATATGCACAATGGGATGTTACAGACTTATAAAGAAAAATGAAATTACAAAATTTAGAGGAAACGGATGTATTTGGAAACTGGTAAGGAAAGTGGCAGAAGCTTGGATTGACTTATGGGAGAGGACATACAATATTTATCTTTCAGAGTTTTGAATGTTTGCATATTTGCATGCATGGGGGTAAGAATGCAGACTATGAAAACAGGAGCAGGGGATGAAGGGAAAAGAGTAGTTGAGGAAGTGGAGGAGGGCAATTCAACACCTGTGACATAAAGGAGAAGGCAAGTTAACAGAGGTCAAAGGGCAGAAAGGGAGTGGTTGAGAGAGAAGAGAAGGGGAGAATCAAAAAATAAGATAAAATAAGCTGCCTGAAAATGCCATTGTGAAACCTAATACTTGGTATGCAAATTAAAGTTAAAATTTATAAATAAATCACAAATAATGAAATAGGAAACACTTACTAATTGAAATTATGCCACTGCTCACTGTGTGAATGTAACCTTGCTCACTGTGTGAATGTAACCTAGCTGGAATTCCATCGTTTCTATGGCATAGCTGCTTCCCCACTGCCCTTTAGAAATTGTTTGCTGTCATTTGTGCTCTCGATTTTGACCCCATGGAACTCAATGCCTCCAAGCTTCTATTGGCAGAGGTATACTACTACGTTTCCCCAGTCTGTTTTCCTCCTTCTTCCCTGGAGAATGTTCTACAGTTAACACAATGCTTTTGGTGCTCATGACGTAAATGCCACCACAGCATGGACAACAGATGGCCCCGCATCCACTCATGCCACCCCTGTAGGGAAACAAGTACAGGATGCATGACTAGCGACATTCACTTGCCACCGAGGACGTAGGAACACCACACTGCAGGATGCTCCTCCTATGGACCTGGATGACAGGCACAGATGGCCATCTCCACTTCAAACTCCAGCCCTGTCTGTCACTTCTGGTTGTGTGATTCTATGCAAGTTGTCTAGCCTCCTAGCCTTAGTACACACTTCTCAGTGAAAACAACATGTTCAAGCACACACCAGTATGGATTAACCAAGACAATGGTATTGAATATTTAGTGTACAGTTAGGTTCCAGCCAGGTGCTTGTGACTACTATCCCTATAGTTTAGAGAAAGACTGAGTAGATAGAACATCGTGAGATTGGGGCCAGCCTGGATTACAGAATGAGACCTTCTATCAAACAAAACAAAAACAAATATATTTAGCACATAGTCAAGTTTTCTATAAACATTAGATAGTCCTGTGATTTCAGCAATTACCATCAGACACTGGTCTATGTGGGAAGTCAGAAGAACACAATATCCAAGGAGATTCTCAAGTTCAGCGAATATAGAATCCAGGGAAGTGTGGTCAACTTTGGTGGTTCAAGATGTTCCCACTTCCAGGTCAAGACTGTGAGCTGACCTTCTATCATAGTGGTCCTCAACCTTCCTAGTGCTGTGACCATTTAATACAGTCTCTCACATTGTGAAGAACCCCCCTAACCACAAAACTATCCCGTTGCTACTTCATAGCTATAATATTGCTATTGTTAGGAATTGTAATATCAATGCTTTCGGAGATAGAGGTTTGCCAAAGTAGTCGTGACCCACAGGTTAAGAACCATTGTACCACCTTAGGCTTCAGGATCCTAAACCTCTCCTTGCCCACAATCCATATACCCCAAGGGAGCAAATCCCAAGCTCTTATAGACATTCAGAAAGGACCGACTCTTCGTGATGTTATCATTCCTTTTCACTTCATTCCAGCTATTCTTTAACCCTCTCGTTTGAAAAACCAAACTGGAGATGTGTTTGGTGCTGGAAAGGAATGGTTTTGTCCAAGTCTCCCGATCCTAGAACATAATAACCATGACAACTAATTCGAACAAATTATAAATGTCCAAAGGCATCGAACACTGCTGCCTCTGACCTTTGCTATCCTGCCCTTCCCCTCTGCTTATTCAGAGAATGGATCTATCTGTAGGTGTGAAGTGACATTTTCACAAGAACGACACCTTAAAATATTCTGAAACAGTGTTCCAGCCACAGTCCTTATCGTTAGACAAATAAAGACAACGGAGGACCATGCCGGCCTGTTAACATATGCTCAAAATCTGTACCCACATTTCTATGCCTCTCCTCACTCCTGCTGCAGCGAGAATTCATTTAGATACTTCCTTAAGCTCGGAATGCTTAGCATGTCACATTTCCACCAAGTCTCATTTATATAATTAGTGCTAACATATGGCCCAGAATCAACATTGGAGGATTGGAATCACTTTTAGCCCGCCGTTAGACCTAAAGGGCTATGGATTCAATATGGAGGAAAGAGAATTAGGCATGCGAGTTCCATTTACGATAACAAGAACCTTGCAATGGAAATTTACCCCCAAAAGGCTTGGCTGCTAATCACATAGCAAGCAGAAAGAATTACATTCTTAATAACCCTTACCAAGTGCAATAAAAGGAAATAGAAGTTTGTTTTATGTGGTGCTTAGGGTTACTGCTTCTCCCCCTAAACTTAGAAGGATTTTCAAAACTCATGCTATCAACTCTGATTACCCCAACAAAATTCCCTCTCATGTGGTCCAGGTTAGGGATCTAAGGCAAGAGACACCTTGGCCTCATTCACTAAGATGCTCGGTTCACACTACTTAATCCACTTGGCACTCGGTTGCACCAGACAGCTTTCCCAGCCATCTCTCATGGATTCTCTTCTCCAAATATGGCCTTCTCAAAACACCCCATAGCCAACATCATTCCTTGTTCTCGTTTTTAAGAAAAAACCACTGAAAACTTTGAGGTAGTAAGAAGATAAGGGATGAGTGGCTACGCTAAATAATGAACAAAATTCTAGAGTAGTCACAATCCAACATAGAACCCATAGTAAAGAAGAATTCCTGGGGCTAGGGATGCTGCTCAGTGGGGCACACACCCTTATTTTATGTGAAGCCTGGGTCTAACCTCCAGTTAAACATCATCCTTCCAAAAAGAAAAAAAATTCTCACATCACCGTGATACCGAATTTTTTAGTATCAACCCATCAATGAAGCTAATGCTCTTGATGGGTAATGCTTACAGTAAACTTAAAACTTCCAGGCAACACGAGGCACATTTAACTAATATAATACCACTTGATCCTCATAACAGCCTCCAATTGAAATTGTCTTGATTTCACAGATGAACAATTTGAGATCATATGATTTGAGTGAGGTCACTTAGGCAGTAATGGCAGAGAACCCCTAAACCCATGCTTTTTAGTCAAGTACTTAATTCTCTACCTGTCTTGGGCGTCTTGATTTCTCCCTGTTAGCAGTTAGCCAGACCAACAAATCTCACTGACTCTAAACACTAGAATTTCAACATCTGTGTTTATTACAACTTATTTCATTAGACTTGGGCTTTGGTAGCTCACATCTGGATTAGAATAATTAAAACCCAAGGTCTTTTTTATACTGAAGATCTTTCTATAATTACCACTATTATAAATAGTATCTTCTAAGCTCAACAACTCTCATGTCTATAGAGTCCTTTGGGGTACCATACCCTCCAGTTCCTAAGACAGGGCAGCAGAGAGCAAGGCCTTGGATAAGACAGCACCCACACGGAATAGGGAGGGCTACAGGTGGCCCCAGTTACCACTGGAGGGCTGAGTGACCGGAAGAAATAATTGAACTTTTGGAAGAATGAATGAAAATACTCCTGTGCATATGGAACTCACTTCTTCCCTGCTGAAAGATCGAAACTGCAAGTATCCAGCCTGGATTCCTGAGTAGGTGCACCCCGATCTCATGGGGGAATGTCCACACTGACAAGCTGGGACTTACCTGGAAGCTTTTAGTTTCCCAGTCTCATCAGTTGCTCAAGCTAATTCAGACAGTGGTCTTCTCTCTAGTTTTAAAAGGAGAACTCTAGATACAAGCTTTTCAAATGCTAGTCCCTGCACGAGTGTTTTACAGCCCACAGGACAGTGAGACAAGGACAGAAATCAAGAAAATTCTTACAAAGCTACATCTGCTGTCTTCTTTACCTGAAGGGTTGTGGGTACAACCAACGGCAGAGAGAAAATACTCACAGAAAATGTGTTTCTATTTAAACTGGAAAAGTCTCCAGCCTTTTCATCAAACTAGCCCCTAAAAATGTGTCTAACAAGAACATGCATTATGCCAAATGTTATAAACAATCTAGAGGGATATCCAGTGAGATACCTCATCAGGCAAAGAACTGTGGGAAAGCAGAACGCAGAGGGATCTGAGTTGATGGGCAACTGACTTGAATGCTAACTTTAAAATTAAACTTGTATAGAATCCTTTCATTCCCCTCCTTGAGGAGTTCTCTTTTAGATAAAAGATGTGGTTCCCCAATTCTTGTTGAATGACCTTTCTACAGTAGGAGTTTTTGAGGCAATGAAGAAATTCTCCCCTACTGGGTTCTCACATTATTTCTGTGACTGGACAGAAAGGACAATTTGGTATAAATGGTCAAATGAGACTCCTTTAGTGCTGTGAAAAGATGAACTGATAAGCCATCCCCTGACAGCAGGCACGGAGCATGATTCCCTCTGAAGGGACTCATGCAGGTCACGGAAAGGTTGCATTTGCTGACCTCCAGCATGGACGAGCAGAGCACAGCACTGTTCCAAATCACCCTGTGGCTCAGTTTTAATAGCACCAAAATGTGTTTAAATAAATGGGAACTTGGTTTTTATGGAAATCATAAAGTGAGTGGCATTTATTTATAAGGAAGATTGATCCCAAAGCGATATTTATACATATTGTGGGCTTATCCCTTGCTGCAAGTGCAGTATTATTCTATGTCAGAGCATGTCTTCATATGTGCTTTTATAAAGGAACTTTCATGTGGAATTGCTATGACATGTTCGTGAATTTGCTTTGGTATCAGAGTGCTACTAGCCAGAAGAACACAATTACTAGTACTGCAAAGACCATGTTCAGCATCTATGACGGCTTTCTGAAAGAATTGCCAAAACAAACCAAATGTGAGGCATGCATCTTGAAAAAAAAAAGGGAAATAATGATTTTGAGCAAAATTCAACCCCAAGAAAATATTTTTTTCTAGGGCATCACACCATATCTATCTTTTCTGACACTCTGATTTCTATGTGAAAGTAAAGAACAGCTTATACTACAAAAGCAAAGAAGTACTCAGAACTGAAGGGATTACTGAATACAACTCACATGCCACTGCTGTAAAATTACGTTAACTTTTGATATTTGGGCCACAGGTTAAAGAGTTCCCACATAAAACAAAGATTCCATTTCTAGGCATGAAGAAGAGACTCCAACAGGGGCTCCAACAGATACTGATCAGAGCCAGAGACTGTCTTCAGGTAGTCATTTTGCTGGTTTGAAATTACTGAAAACAAGTACCGTACATGGAAAGGACTACCTGAGAGTCTTATTTTTACATGGCAGGAGAGGAAAGTATCTATAGGACTGAAATCTAAAAATGCACATCTGACTTAGAGTGCAGGCATCACACTAGGTTTCTGAAGCACGTGTTGCTTTAACAAATGTCACTCAGAGAAAACTCTAGGGCAGTTGTGGACATCATTTAAAGAAGGAAATTGTCCTGGGTTATACCTGTAATCCCAGAGCTAGGGCGGTAAAGGCAAAAGGATTGTCATGAGTTCTAAGGTAGATGGGGATACACAGTGAGTTCTGAGCTAGCTTGGACTATAGAAAGAGAACTTGAGTAGGAAGGAAGGGAGGCATGGGGAAAGGAGAGGAAGGATAGGGAAGGGAGGGGAGGGGAGGAGGCAGGAGAAGACAAGGAGATGGAGAGAGACAGAAACAGAAAGAGAGATAGAAAGGGAGAGAATGTGTGTGTGTGCTAGGTAAAAGGAGAGGGTAAAGGGGGAGGTGAGGAGGAAGAGGAAAGAAGCGACAAGAGGAGACGAGAGGAGAAAGGAATGTGTTGTTAGTGTTGTCCTCCAAGAGCATCAGCATCCTGTGGCTGCACATCTGGATGCCTACCCTGCCACTTTTCCTGCTGCCCCCTTGACCTGACCAAGACTAATTCTGACTCTCAACTTATCCATCTCTCGTCAACCATCAACATGCAAGCGACTACTACAACATAAGGAAAGGAAACATATGCTGGTCCTCACACAGTCTGGGTAGCAGGGTACCCCATCATCTAAGCACCAGGGAACACCCCATCACTGTGCCAACACTGATTTGCTAAAGAGTGCACTGATACTGTGTGACCAGCATTTGAAGTTTCCTAAAGAATCAGCTCTCTGGATCTGAGACTGAGAGCTTTCCGTTTTTAAAACGCTGTGACTACTTAAAGCACTCTGTGTACCAGATGTATCTGTGAGTCCAGCTTCCTCCACCCAACTGTGACCATGAGTGTGCCCTCCTATACACAAACAACCAAGTCCAATAAGCCCTTGACTAAACACATGCTTAGAGGCAGTCCTAGGCGGGTCTGGAGGCCCTTCTGAATAAGTTGATCCACAAAGGACAAAGTCCTTCTCCTTCCTCTGCACCCAGCCCCCACCTCTTTACTTGCCCTTGGGATCCTGTCATCCAATCCACAATGGAACTGGGCAGGAAGGCACTGTGGGGAGGGTGTGAGGATGAAGAGATTGAGAGATAGGTGAGCCTCAGATCAGCCTCTGAGTTAGGGGAGCCCCTGGCACTAGACAAGAGACTGGTGGTGTCCATCCCTTCCCAGGACTCATGGCGCTACATGGAGGAGCAATGCCTGAGACCACTGTGACGCCCTAGAGTCTTGTTTTTATAGTGGAAAGAGTGGCTGTAAGGAAGTGCAAGAGGAAGACATGACTTTCATTTCTGTTTCCTTGTCATAAACCTGTTTAACCAGTAGTTAAAACTCAGGGCATGCCTCAAATGAGACAACCGCTTTTTAAAATTGTATCTCTAAATTGTTAAAAAAAAAGATGAATTTTATATCTTTTTACAGACAATAGCCAAGAAAGAGATTCATTTTTACTTCGTATAATGGCTCCAACAGTCATATGTGACTATCACTGAGACTTACCCAGCCTCTGCAGAGATAGTTAACCCAGGACTGGCCTCTTCCTTTGGAATTTTGGCACAGCACACCCTACACACTCCACAGCATTTAATTAACTGGAGGCCGTTCTCAAGAACACTTAATTATAGGTCAGTATTCTGACTATATAAATCATGGAAAAGGAAAGGAAATGACACAAAAGCCCTAGACTAATATAATTTATAGCTCTCTGAACTAACACAGGGAAAGAATGGAACTGCTCTATAATTAAAGATTAGGTTAGTGCCAAAAATCATAATTTTCTGCTTGGCTTTAAAAGAAAATGTCATGTTAATGACAGTTAACTTTTGATTACCCAGAGATGATTATGTATAGTTTGTGGATTATCTATGCCCTCGCTTTCTTCCCCTTTCTCTCATGTTGCTTTATTGCTAATTAATCCCTCTATGAGAATTCTGATTAAGGGAAGGAAGAGAGTTAGATTAAATTAATCTTAGCTGCCTTGGATAAAACACTTGGTTCAGCTAATGTGAAAAATGTCTCTCTGGATCTCAGTGTTCTTTCCTGACTTTGAAAGTAAAGGGATGAGAGACGGAATATCCAGAAGCAGTGTGACACTGGGGACGTGAAGCAGAATGCTCAGAGGGACACTGGGTTCTGTTAGAGACTTTGGGTACTTTGATTTCAGTATGGCCCAATCTCCCCACAGGTAAGGCTCAGAAAACTCTTACCACCAATACTGATAAATACAAAATGCATCTCCTGAACAATCTGTGCCCTGTCACCACCACATATTTGGAAATCACAAGTGTCTATGAAAGCTTTGGGACTATGCTGTACTTCCAACAAACACAGACTATGAATAGAGGGGGACGTAACTCACAATATTAAAGTAACATGTAGAGGCAGTCTCTGGAATGCATGGTGACATTGCCTAATCACGTAGAAAGAATGCCTAAGACACCTAGAAAGGACTCTCCTTAGACCATCAGCAACTACCAAACCCTCTCCAGCAATGTACCAGAAGACCTCCCGAGTCCCTCAAATTAATTTTCAATCTACAGGCTCTCCTAAAATATCAAAAAATTCACCTACTGTATGCCAGTTTATTAGTAGTTAAAAGGAAAAAAAGGAAATCTAAGTAGAAAAGAATGAGCACTCGGAAAAAAATGCAATAAGGAAGAGACAGCAGCTCACAAGGCTGCTGCCACCCAGTCTGCTGTGACAGTGACCACGTGGGCAAGCGAAAATGAATCCTTCCTGTTTCCCTTCCTATGTGGAACATTCTACGATGGGCTATAGAGAGGTATCCATCCTGACACATGGTGTAGTCTAGACAGGAGAGATTTGTCAAAGGCAGCAGAACATCCCACTGTCCATAGGAAGATAGGGATGTGGATAATTCAGAATATCAACAAGTTTGAAACTTAAAATGCCTTTGTCTGGGAAGTTCTAGCAGAGATCTGTGTGAGCAAGGGTGGGCGTGATGAGAAACGACCCTCAGAGTGGAGGTAATAGCCTCCGGAGTGGCTTAGCAGGCTCTCACACGGCCATAACCCGTCTATTTCCAAGGCTATTTTAGTTCACTCTCATTGGCATCTACGTATTGCTTATGGGTAATGGAAAGAGACGAGGTGTTATTTTCCAGGTCTAATTCCTGGCACTCAGAGAGCTCCACACACGGAAGATGATGGGAAGCCTTTGTTCTGTACCTCAGTAAAACAAAGCCATTCAATGTCTGCTTGAACCCCACAACAGAGTGTGGGAGAGCTTCACGGGTGAAGTCAGCCAACTACAGCAATTACTGAGCTTCATGAAGGAAATGATGTACCAGTGAACAGCCACCCTTCATATCTGCCCCCACCTCAAAAACATCATTTCATACAGTCCTGTGCAGAAGGAAAGTTATTCAACATACAATACCACATGTTCTGTTCTATGAAACACTCCTTGTTGTGTTTAGGGTGCCTTCTGGAATTGCAAAATATTTCTGCCACATCATACTATAATTTGCTCCAAAACATCATTAACTTTCAATGTGCCAATTGGCTTTCTGATGCTTTATAAATCTTGGTTGTCATTCCTAAAGCTGTAAATTCATTTCTGCCTTATGACAGCTCTGTCTGAAGATGTTTCCCCCAATGAAGCAAATTCTTAAACAAAACAAAACAAAAACAAAGACAAACAAATTAACTAAAACTTATTAAATTAAAACACTGCCTTAGAAATGAAATGGAATTTGGTGAAAACACTAGAAGAATATGCCAAGGCATTTTTTTCCTTTGGCATTCAAATTAATGTAATTATTGATGGCAAGAAAAAGTACTCATATTTTGATTATGTAAGCAAATTTGTAAATAACTGCCTGAAGCAGAATATGGTAACAGCCCTAGAAGTATCAAATAAGCAATTTTCATTCACAAAACCACAAAGGAACAGAAGTTTCCAACAGGCAGGACACTTGGGTTTATTAAAGCGCAGTGTTCAGACCCAAGAAAACCCAACTTAAGCAAAATGAGGAAGCAGATAGTACAAGCTCCAACTCGCAGGGGACAGAGATGGAAGAAACACACAGCTTCAGTCTGGAAATTCATTCAAACAAATCATTCGAGAGCTGCACTCTTACCAGAAGGGCTCTCCTGCACATCTCTGGCTGCGGCGCTCTCCGAGCAGCCAGCTCCTCTAGAACTGGCAAACACAGTGGGGACAGCCAGGTTGGAGACTCACGGGCATTGCCATCCTTGGCTCCTAGGGACCAAGGCCACAGCAGAACACTGAACATATGAGTCACCATGCACACAAAAACCTCCACAATACCTTTTGGCAAACAACAATTGGAAAGGCCCCATTATTTATCGTCCTGCTCTTCAAAGGAAACTTCCCAGCAAAGCTGTAGGAAGCCGGCTTAACAAAGCAAAATGTGTTCCCGAAGGCCAAAGATGAGAAGAAGGCTCTCTGTTCTCTCACGCAGTGGGTTACATCATGGGAATGCATACCAAAAGCCAAAATTACATGTGTTTTCATAAATCTATATCACCAATTTAAAAATAGTTGGTCTGATGATGCTTTATTTCATTATGATTTAACAGATATGAGAGATTATGAAAATAGTGATCATTTAAAAAATACGGACTCCCTCATTTTTTTTTAAAAAAAAAAGTAAAACTGGTTCAAAATTACTACTGTGGTCATTTAATAACTAAGGTCTGACAAACTGTGTGGAGGCAAAACAGACAATTATCAGACTTTGAGTTAGCCCGGTCTACATAGGCCAGTCAGAGCCACACAGTAAAATCCTGTCTCAAAAACAAAACAAGTAAGAAGTCCATCCATCAGAGAGCTGGTTTCTCTGAGAATCCTAATCACTTCTGTTCTGGAAGAGTTCACTGGGGGCCCAGCCTCTCAGATACAGCCTGCATCTGAGCTCGGTGGCAGACCACGACATGGCCTGAAAAGGACCAGTCTGCTCAAAAGCAAGATTGTGGCAGGCGCAGCCGCCAAGGAAACACTCAGCAGACTCACACTTTGAGAACTGCCTTCCCAGAAGTGGGGGCTGGATAGCAGTGCTCAGAAACTCTATTTGGGGAGGGGGATTGCAGATGGGCTTAAATAACAATATAAAAGACATAAAATGTTTCTCTTCAGAGATTCACTTTTCAAACATGATTTTCATGAAACCCTTCAAAGGAATTTTAGCATGAAATGCTGTCATTATCTGCCTGTCCCCCCAAATCCAAAGTCAATAATTCTTGTTTAGGAGATTATAAAGATGCACTTCTCTGAAGGCATGTTTGGTGAGATTTGCATATTTCCCATTGTTATCTTAAAAAAAGAGAATCACACGGAATAATACTCTTCCTTTCTAGAGAATTATTTTCCTCTATTCTTAACACTACAGCAACACATTGAAATGCCCCCAATTCAAATTCCACTTTATTTAAATTCCCTGCACCAATATTTCTTCTGCCTTCTACCACCAGTGTGCTAGTTCCCTTGTGTAATGACATCCTATCAGTAAGCTTCTTTTCTTCCACCATCATTAATCACTTTTTCTAAGCAAGAAAATAAAAATGAAGGCAAGATTACCAGTGCTACGAACCCTGTGGGGCAATGGTGGTTTCTAAAGTAGTGACTGGGTTTAAGCCCAGTGACTGCTTGTGCTCAACTGATAACTAACATTTCACAGCAACCCGGAAAAGCCTCTCTCCTCACCAATACTCCTTTGAAAAAAGTGTTGGACATGCTGCTGTTTATCCTCATGTTAGAAATAAAGAAATAGTAAATTAAATAAATTCAAACTCTAGCCAACAATAAATATATACAAGACTTCGGAGTTATTAAAATTAGAACAGAAACATTAGCTATGTAACATTTGTGTGTGTGTGTGTGTGTGTGTAAAAATATATGGGTGTGTGTACACTTAAACTATACTAGAAATAATATTTAATGAGTTCTTTGGAATTATTGAGTGTCAGTGGTAATAGGTGAAGAGACGTAGTTTCATGCTAGAACTTGGCAGTCTAGAAAGTTCCCCTTTCCACTCAGGTAGCTCAATTCATGCAAAGCTGGATCCTGGAAAAGAAATGCAGGACATGCCCTACTGTAGCAGAGTTGGAGCTTACTAAAAGACACATTTAACACAGATTTTTAAGCACCAGAATGAATAGAGTGGTACCCAAGGAGAGATGAGACACACACAGTTGTGGGCATGGATTTCCAACAAGAAAGCCATACTTCCCCAAATCGACAATGGCTAGGTTGTGTGATCTGCATGGCTTTTAAAGGATCATTAAGGAAGACAATGATGGGACTAGAGCGACAGCTTAGCTGTTGAAAGCACTTGCTGCTTTTGCACAGGGCCAGGGTTCAGTTTCCAGGGCCCACATGGCAGCTCACAACCATCTTTAACCCCAGTTCCTGGGGCTCTGAGCCCCTCTTGTGGTCTTTGAGGGTATTGCATGGTACACTTACAGGCAGGCAATACATTCATGGACATAAAATAGGCATAATAAATCCATCTTTAAAGGAAAAAATAATGTCAGTGGCATCATAGTGGTTTCTAGCATGTGCCATGATGAACATTTTTGAGGTGATAAAGTTCCAGATGTCAGGGACTTATGATGCTCAGACATTTCACTGTAATGGAAAAAGTTAATAATCTTGGGTGAGAGATGGCTCAGAGGTTAAGAGCCCTGGCTGCTCTTCCAAATGACCAGGGCTAGATTCATAGGACATGTACAACAGTTCACAAGCATCTGAATCTCCAGGAGATTCAGCATCCTTCCTGGCTTCCTCGGTACATAGACATACAACTCCTCCACAGACACAAAACAATAACTTTTAAAGATTTTACTTAACAGTCTTGTTTGGGAGACTCCCAGAAAAATAGTCAGGAGAAGTGAGAGGTCTTAACAGGTAATATGCACTCCAGGCTTAGAGCCTGGTTTATTGTTATAATATTTTAATAGGGTATTGTCTCTGTGTCAGTAATTTCCACAGCAAATGTGATGCCAGGATTCTCGGTCCTTGGCTAACAAGAAACTCCAGAATGAGGAGTTCCCCTTTCTTCCCGTGTCACCACAGTTTCCCTGCTTTTCCATCTTGCCTCATTGAAGATGAACGTGATATCAATCAAAACTACAATAAGATAATGAGACAGAAGAGAAAGACAGAAAATTATAGGGGAAAAAAAAGGGAGAAAAAGATCCTTAGTCCAGATACTAGTTAAAATGTCTTGCTAATAATTCCAATCCAAAGAGCAATGTTGCTTAGGCTTTTCTTCCTTCCCAGCTATGAACTTACAATGCGCCAGGGCTCTCATCAGAAAGTCCATGATAGCAAAGGAAATGTCCTAAGCCCTTTGTGCAAACTTGGTTGCTCCTAGTTTTACCTTATCTGATGATAATTCCATCCAAGGCACAAACAGTCACGGTATAGCTTATTTATCCCCGGAGAAAGACAAGGAAGACAATGTTTAACAATTTGATGGGCAGAACTGGAAAGCCACCAAAATGGTTTCCAAGACTAATGCTAGCTACACAATTGCTACTCTCCAGTACGAGCCCACACCCACCCACGTCTTTCTGCTCACACATCTTCCCTCTAACTCTTATACTTAAAACTTA
This sequence comes from Dicrostonyx torquatus, assembly GCA_028555095.1. Classification (NCBI taxonomy): domain Eukaryota; kingdom Metazoa; phylum Chordata; class Mammalia; order Rodentia; family Cricetidae; genus Dicrostonyx; species Dicrostonyx torquatus. Next base: position 2,287,191 of record JAQHUG010000123.1, read on the forward strand.
TGTTAAGTTATTTTTCATATATTTCCCAACTTTGTTTCCAATCTGTCACCATAGGTGAAGGGGAGCCCCTAACGGCATGGGCACAAGAAAACTGGTTCTTCCTTCACTTGAGGGGGCAGTCCTAGGAGTGAACAACTCAGCTACCACCCAGGATCACATGCAGGGCTCATCCCTATATCTACCCCATCTATGACCTGCTGGGGCATGTGAAGGGTTTGGTTCTGTGGAACCAGAGCTGCCAGATCTCCATAACACAGGGCAACAGCAGACTACCCAAAAGGGGTTTCAGTGAGGGTCCAGTATTGATGGTGTTCCAAAAGTCAGAGGCCTTGAACCTGAGTGATCACTCATTATAGTGAACGATTGCCAAGTACAAGTGTTTGAACCAAAGGGTATATTGTGTAACACAATGCTACAAAGACAAAGAAGGGATGGAAAGCTGGATGGGAAAGACAGAGGAGTGAAGGATTTTTTAATTAATATTTTTATTTTTTTACATTTTCTTTTGGGGGGATTCTGTGTGGGTGAAGAACAGATATGGAGGGTCTGGGAAATGAGTGGGATTGGGGAGTATGATGTGAAATTCCCAAAGAATCACTAAATATTTTGTTGGGGGGGAAAGAAACTAGTAATTGAGACACGCTTGGAACAGTGCCTGACACACAGTAGGTATTACAAGCATGATCAGTAGAAGCCACTATTGCTGAACGAACACATACACTAAAGCGGGAGCACAGATTGCAGCAGATACAGAACCACCCATTATGACAGAATTTACAGCAGCATTCACAGCTTGTCGAGTGGCTTTCTCTGATTTTCCATAATGACTGTCAATTAAAATAACTTGGATTTGGGGAATAGTGTGGAGTTTTTATAATGCCAGGAACAACCATATATTTCAATTCTGCCGCACTCAAAGACACCGACATTGACAGCGGGGAGTATGACGCCCTGACATGGCCCACCCCTCATTCTTTCTCTTTCACTCAAAATCATAAAGGGAAAAGAGGCAGCATAGCTCTCCAAGGAGAGTTCTCTGCGCTCCATCCGAACTCAGACAGCTGCCTGTTAATTCTGCTTTGTATGTTCCCTTGTTCTGCCTTAATAAACCTTTCTGTTTCCAATGTACAAAAGTGTCCTTTGGCGGTGTGACCGATACAAATCCTCACTCCTAATTTTCCATTCAAACTAAAATATTCCATATTAAATTCTAGAATGCTGTCACTAGCCCTTGGAAGTAATATCTAGACTTATAGGTTGTTAACCTATCACACTGTGCACTAACACATCAATTAGAAATCAGAAGTGTGGGGAGAGACGGGAACACAGGGCTGAAGAAATGGCTCAGCAGCTAAGAGGACTTGATGGTCTTCCAAAGGACCTCCATCCAGCACCCTTGTTGGGTAGCTTTTTCGCACTTATCTCTCCAGCTGCAGGGGATGCTCTACCCTCTTCTAGCCTACATAGGCACCTGTGCACACGTGACATACATGCACACGAATAACAGGTCTCTAAAACAACTCAAGAACAGAATGTTGGCATGGGTAGCATCAGTATACACATTCTTTTAAGTACCAAGGCACCCACCCAAAGCAGTAACATTAACCCATGGAAACAGTGCCAGGCATTCAGTATACAGAGGCCACAGGACAGTGGGGCTGTTGGCAGTCTAAAAGGTAGAGAGCATGCCTCCCACTATGTGCCAGAGAGAAGATTTTAGAGATGGAAGAAACAGAGATGGGAGTAAGAGTTTAGCTATTTTTGTTTTTACCTCTCCACCTGAGGGATCCAGAACGGTGTTTATCATTACATAAGGAGTTTCAACTGATATTTTCAGAACGGGTGGACGCTGCCAGAGTGCTTTAGCTTTTTTGCCTAAAGTTGTTACTTTCCACTTGCAGAATAGAACCAGGCTTCTTTGCTCTTTTGTTAATGATAGTTCTAAGCCATTATATTATAAATTATAGTCCAGGACATTTCCCCTCAGATGCATTTGCACTTTTCTGCTATCCTATCCCAGGGCGAGGTCAGCCTATAATTTATCCTCAAGGACAGCTAGTGCATTGGGCACATGGAGGTTCTGCGGTACCTTCCAAATTCCAAATCTTGTACTAAAATATTTAGAGGGCTGGTACTGATACCTGATCCTCGGGAGATCCCACAAGATGGCTTGGGGGTTAAGAGCACTGGCTGTTCTTCCAGAGGGCACAGGTTCAATCCCCAGCCACCACATGGCAGCTTACAACTGTCTGACTGATTTGGGAAACAGTTTCTTTGCAATGCTCTGAGAAAAAGACTGTGTAAACGGAAGGAAAATATTCTGCTATCAGACAGTGTCTCAGCCGTAAGAGTCTGTCTCTAAAGGGACGCCGCAGAGCCAGGCAACTGTCCCCAAGACCTAGACAAGCAGACGTGGTGAGTGATACTTGCTGAGAAAGACTCTCAGAGCTAAAACACCACAACGACTAAATGGGACTGTGCAGAGAACGAATCTAGGTGAATGTCACTAGTCAGCGTGATTGGGTCAGTAGCCCAGGCTGTTGAGAATATCTCTTTGTAAAGCCATGTCTTGAAGGCCAGCATTCCCCACAGTTCTGCATTGCCAAGTTGCACTGGAGTCTCAGAAAGACAGGCTGGGAGGGCCCAGGTCCCCACCCTGGCCTTCAGACTTACATAGAAAACATGGACATCCTTTTGCATGCATGTAGAAGTACAGGCTGAGGTGTGCTGAGAGGCCATGCTGGTGTCTTTGCACCGTCTTCCTTTAAAACAGAGAACAGTTGATCAGGACTTCAGAGATAACAGCGCTCACACACCACAAATAAGTCGGCATGGATTACCTGTGGCTCCCCACCCCTAGTCCCTAATGCTTAGGGTTTAGTTTTCCTTCTTTTACAAAGACAATGGTTAATTTGGACCCTATGAAATTTTTAACAATTTGATCTGATCAACAACTTTTTCCTGTCCTAGGAACTAATGTGGGATAAGTCACTAGGCAATGAGCAAACTTACAATGAGCTTCCATTCTGGGAATGTTGAAAATGTCAGTCACATTTAAAATAAATGATATGCAATTTCCTTTCAAATTTTATTGTAAAGGTCTTATGAAATATATTTTTCACAAAAATTACACATATAAGAAAAAAAGAAGCCATCAATTAGTTGACATGAAAGACCTTCAAGGCTGAAGAAGACTCCTGTGAAGTACAAAGCATCTCATGGATTAGAGGCCACCAGCTGACTGCCGCCCCACCATCTTCTCACATAAGGCATAATTACTTCACAATCAGATAATAGTTTGATATCCGTGTTGACTGTACTTTAGATATTTGCTCTTTCAAATTCAGCCTGCTGAGATCTTAAAAGACATTAATTACCCAACCGCTTCTATGCTTGAAACTGTGTATGGAAAATGTTGATGTCTGATGTACTTCTCTGGTTTTCAATGGCCGGAACCCACCTAACCCTCAGCATTTCACCAGGAGGCAAGTTCTGCTTACAACTTACAGTCCCCTCTCAAAAAAATGTTACCGTTGGTTTACTATGTTCTGCTCAGAAACACTTAAGATTCCTTGGTTTTCTTTTATCCAGCTGAGCTCAGCATAAGGTAATCACTTTGTACAAGGATAGGGGGACAGCACCTTCATGACAGGATAAGGTGATGTGTTTGTCCCTTCTATTCCAAAGCAAATGATGATGTCTTAGTTTCTGTCATATGGTCTTTCTGTACGTAGCAATCACGTCTAGTACTGTTAACTCAATTGAGCACACACCACTATGAGTAGATGGAGTGATATACTATAATATGTAGTATTTTATATATATTATA
>JAQHUG010000123.1:2295829-2305834 GCA_028555095.1 Dicrostonyx torquatus
CAGGCCATAACGCATATTATAAAGTATTTTCATAAGATTGATATTCTCAGGACAAAAGCTAACTGATGAGCTGTATCCCTCATCCCACAGAACAGGTTATATAATGGTATTTCTAAGGGTGGTTTGGGGTTTAACTAGGTTTCTGTTACACATGTTAATTGTCATGCTTCTGAGTTCTGGCCGTCCATGTTGAATTCCTATCAGAAGTACTGTACAGATTTGGATGCTTATGATCTGTTAAGTAAACCAGTGTCATGTAGTGCTTTGGGCTCTAGTTTTTAGGTCAGGACATGTGTGTCTGTTCCATTGGGAAGCCAGGGGAAAGCACTATAAAATGGCTTTGTTACATGCAACTATTATTTTGAAAAGTCGTACTTTCAAGCATAATGAAGAACAAAGATTGGGACTCAGAAGACAGAACACAAAATAAGCCAAATTATTCCTGTATAACAAATTTTGTGATATTGAATATACTTGTGGGATTTCTAGGTTTAATTAGAATTCATTATTCTAGTTACTGTAGATACCACATGAAGTATTTGACTCAGTACCTTAGGACAAAATGATTCTACCAAAAAATAAGTCATTTGATAGCCAAGAATAGCCACAACGGTCAATTCAGCACTTGGAGGCTGATGCAGGAGAATTGCAAGTTGCAGGCTAGTACAGGCTACTGAGAAAGATCTTGTCTTTAACAAATCATGAATAGATAAGTATATAAGCAACCAGGAAAATTTTGAGCAAGAGAGAGGCCAGGGCTAGAACATCCTGGGTCAAGCTACCTCCCTACGTTTGTAACTGGAGGCAAGATGACAGGACTTCATTTGCCTCGCAGATAGTCCTGAATACCAGTACATCAACAGAAACAGCCTGCAATGATCCCATTCTGAAGGGTTTTGGTGAGAAAATCAAACTAAGCAAAAGAAGCAGCAAGCCAAACATACAACATAATACAACACAAAATACCCTTATGCCAATCTCCACTTAGTTGCTTTTTTGAGATTTTTGTTAGTCTTATTTATTTTCTATTTTTAAACTATCTTTTTTATTTTACATACCAATCCCAGTTCTCCCTCTTTCCCCTGCTCCTGCTCCCTTCCACCTTCTCCCCACCTCACCCTCTACCCCCTCCTCAGAGTGGGTAAGGCCTCCCATGGGGAGTCAACAAAGCCTGTCACATCATGTTGAGGCAGGACCAAGCTCCTCAGCCCTGTATCTAGGCTAAGCAAGGTCTCTCTCCAGAGGGATCCACTTAGCTTCTTAATCCAAAAACGTTCAGCTGGAGAAGCGAGTAGTGTTAAGAGGGTCACATTCAACCTTACATTGGCTGTTCACTGCAGTGACGAGAGTCCAGCTGTCTGTGTGGCATCGCTAGCTTCAAACCAACCTAGCACACAGCAGGCAGCAGCTTTGTTTTTAAAGTGTACGCACATCTGTCCAGTAGTCCCTGATTCCTAACAGGGACAGCAAACTCTCCGTGCTTTCTAGAAAAAGAGACTTCAATTTCTCTCTTTTCTTGGCATTTTTATTTTCTCTTTCAGACACAGACACATCAAAGACACCATTAATTCAATGATTTTGGACTGGCAGCTGCTCTACCACAGTTCATCAATCTCTAATGTCTGGCCAGCATCTCAAAGGTACTTCAGCCTCCTCACAAAGGATGACCCCCTGCTCAGCTCACAGAAGTGCATGTGTGTGTGTGTGCATGTGTGTGCACACACGTGTATATGTAGATAGATTAGAAACCTCTTTCAAGTTGGATCTGTATTTGAGGGCATAGAATTGGCCGCTTGCATGGCAAGCACCACAGAATGTACCAGTTGTAGAGAATAGTCTAACTTCTGGGAAGGGAATCAGGTGACTTTCTTGCTCAGCATATAGACCCTTTTACTCCCAAAAGTAAGCTTCAGCCCTGAGTCCCCAATCTGTATGTTGAACAGCTAGGAAATTTTGATGGCCCTCAGTTTTCTTTTAATTATTTTATTTCCCCATGGTGGCCATAGAATTGTGCTCATGTATAGAATACTATGAAGTCTATACATTATACAATTACCTAATCAGAGTAATTGCATACCATCACCACAAACATCTAGCATTTCTTTGTGGTAAGAACATTCAATATCTCTCTTTTGGCTGCTTCAAGATATCCTATTCATAATTGTCAACTATTTTGACCCTGCAGGAGATGAGAAGTTATTCTCCCTGATAGTCATTTGATCGTGGTTGACCAACTTCTCTTCATTTCTCCCACTTTCCTATGATCATAAGCTCTGACAATCACTAGTGTCATATGACACCAACACGTGTAGATTCTTCATGCAATAGAAATCACCCGACATCTGCGTATTTGTGCATGTCTGTGTCTGGCTTAGTTCACTTAATACATTGTCTTCTATGTCCTATCCATCACGTGGCCACAAAGGAGGCCTTGGTTTTCATTATGCACATGATGCAATATGGTTATTCTTTCCCAAGGTCCCATGTTGCTGCAATACTGAAAAGTCAACAGCTGCAAAACCTGCCTTCCTTGTTTCCTCCCCCTCCCCCTCCCCTCTTAGTACTTTTAAGAGAGAGCACACTTTCAGTCTATAAATAAGAATTCAAGTATTTTCTTGTACCAACAGTCTTTGTGCTTCATCTGCTTTTAAGGTCTATGTTTGCTCAGTTCCACTTATTTTCTCAAGCCTCCCAGATAATTCCCCATGATCTATCCAGCTGTCTGCAGGATTAAACAGTGCTCTCAATGGCAATTCATACGCTTTGCCCCAAGCACAAGCCCCTTCAGGCTAGTGCTAAATCTGCTGGGGTTCATTCTTGATACCTTTGCCTCATATCTCAAGAAGCAAATTGTCAGAGCTGAAACTTTGCCCCTGCATGATGCAGATTCAAACTAGAAAAGGGGGGGGGGAGAAAGAAAAAGAAAAAGCAGTGCCTATATAAGGTTTTAAAATAACGGTTCTATAATTATTGGTAGATCTCAATGGATTTCGCATATCACTAATTATACTGCATTACTGTCAAATGAATTCTTTTAGCATGATTAATGTTATTATGCCAAATCCCAAATTAATTCACAATGAGTATCTTAAAGTCTCAGCAATGCTTTAAAAGGGAGGGGGAACAAAGATGACAAATTAAGCTGGGCTATTATAGTGAAATAGAGAGAGGGCTGCTCTCTAAGCACTTCAGATATACTGCTGGAATTAACCTATATATTTATGAAGCACCCTTCTGATCTCAGTTTAGTTTTGCAGTAGATTTCCCAGCTGGGAAAATAACCTGCGAAATGAATAGCTCCCATACCCAGTCCTGACCTTTTACCCTTGTCTGCTCATCTCCATTGTTTGTGTGTCTTTTGTTAGACCCCTCAGCAAGTCATCACCGTGGAAGCAAAGTGGGATGTAAATAAGGAATCCAAGAACAAAGGGAAAATACTATCTCTTTGTCAGTTCATTTTTTAGCTGTATAATTACTGAATTATTTTTCTGATACATTCCATCTTCTCCAGATTTCCCAGGGTTTGATCATTCCTGGCCTGGTTGACAATGAGAACCCTGAGCCCTGCTCCCTGCCCTCCAGAGGAAGACCGGGGAAGGGAAAGCATTCAGCCACAGCTTGCACCGAAGTCCCTAGCAAAACTAAGTTGTTGGATTTCAGTCTTTGTTCTTAAGCTTTAGCGCCAGGAGTGTTTTCACAAAATACTCTCCTTCACAAGGGGGGACACTGGCACTGACTTTATACCTGAGTGACACCCAGCTGAAACAGGCTCCCATTAGCTCACAGGATCAGACTGCAGAATTGGGAGACCTGGCTACATCTCTTGACCATAGTGACACATGGCAGCAGATAGGACATGTTTATAGAAATCTGAAAAAGAAGCTTTGGGGAATAGGTAGTCTATACCCAATCTGAAATCCCAAACCAACAAATGCACAAATCAGTTAATCCCACAACCAGGACATTTGTCAGGGTGGAGTTAGCGTCCATACCTCAAGGAGAGACCACCACCTGGACATAGTGTCGTAGACCACTCCATAATCCTGACAGTGAGGAATCAGGCTATTGGAAGGTGTTGTCCTTAAAATCACTGTACCATCTAAGGCTGCTTGCATTGGTCACTAGTTATAGAGGTCTCATGCTAAACACTAACCTGTTTTTATTTTTTGACATGGATCTAGAAACTTTTCAGTCAATCTCAGCATAAGGAAATGGCAAGGATGGGAAGGAAGCACAGTGCTCTGAGGCAGGGGAAGCCATTCCTTCATTTGCAAATGGTACTCTTCTCAGAGCACAGAAGATCAGCAGGCTGAGAATGAACCAGGCAAGAAAGATATCATCTAAGATGAGGGAGCCAACAATTGTTTTGGTCACAAATTGACTGAACTACTTAGAATTTTGAAAATTCAGAATTATCTTCCATGTGTCAAGTGGAAAGTTGTATACCTAGACTTGCCATGCTATTTGAAAACACAGAGACGTGACAAGCAGGCCTTGACTGTTCCCCCCGCCCCCGGGATTGAGGAAACACCAGAGTGAGCCTTGATTTACATGCATGGCTGTCACAGAGTGAAGCAGGGGACCATGGGACAAGGCGTGGTGCCAGTGCAGGCGTAGCAGACCCAACTATGAGTCAAGGGGACTTTATTTTGTCATCCAAACCATATTAGCTGAACAGGATGGTGTCACTCAGCCTATCCTATAAGCTGAAACTGTGACCCTTGGACGATGATTAATAAAACTAAGAAGACCTGGCAGAGGGGCCGGAAGCAGCTGAGCTGTGGGCAGTAGGCTGAGTTGAGGAGGAGTTTGTGGCTCCAGGGTATAAGTGTGGGATGGAACAGGCCTTAACACATCTGGAAGTCTAAATCAGCATGGGACAGGGAGCAGAAAGCCATGTTCCAGTCCAGAGAGGTGACTAGTAAGCACTGTGACCTTAAATTCCTTCTGGAAAAGAAAACTAGGTATTGTAAGCAGCCATTTTAACCTGGTTTTAAACCTTATGTAGTTGACAGCGACAGCTAGGATGTTTAAATGGAAATAATACCAGTGAGTAGGGCAAAGTCGGCCATTTTTGATATAGAATTTGAATTTATTGCTTCAAAGTTTTCCAATTTGAAATCCCTTGATTATCCTGTTTTGAGTTGGCAGTGATGCTATCTTTCTATTGAAACCATTTGCTCTACCAATGAATAGGATTATTAATGATTAAGAAAACATGGGTTTTAATCGAGTGTAGAGGTTGATGGTTGGTGAGGACTCACACACACTCCTCATGTGCATAAACTGAGCTGAGCTCCTAATCGCCACTCTGAGAAAACCAGCCGGACTCCGCATGTGAACACTTGGAAACAGCCAGTTCTCACTGTCAGCCTCATGAAAAGTAAAACAACTGCTTTTCATTGCCTGAGAAACCCGAAATCAGCCTACAGACTGTGTAGCTGGGATGCCTACAATCTCTGTAAATGAAAGTTTGAGTCTTACCCCACCCATCCCCCATACCTAGCCCTGATTTAACAACCCCCTGCCATTTTCCTAGCTGGGGACTACTTTTACATCCACATCAACTCAGAATGCCATCCTGGGAAGCAGAAGAAAGCAGAGTCTCACAGCCCGTGACAGTGACAAGAGAGCGCATGCAATACAACCTATACTTCCTACTTCGTAGCTGAAGACCGCAAACCCTCACTTAGCCACCGTGGTCTTTCTTCTCTCCTGTAAGTCACAACTTTACAGAAACCTGCTATCGGAGGTCAATGGCCCTGCGGGAAGCTAGAAATGAGCAGGCAACAGGGGGCTGCTGGAGTCCTCTTTTCTTAAGGTCTGAGGAGAACAAATGAGTGGCCCATGGCAAAGGGGAAAATAGAGAGAAGCCGGAAATTGGGTTGTGACAATGGCATATGGTTGTCTGTCTTTTTATAAATGTCATCTACAGAGCTGAACAGCAAGCATCAGAGCACACCTGTGCTTTCAAAGTTATGAACTTTGAGCTGAAAACCAAGAGTAAAATTCTGGCCAGGCTTTCTCCACCATCATTACCATAGTCATTAAGTTTATAAAGTCCTCGGTTTGTGGAATGCTGGGCTAAATGCTCTTTATCTCATGCAGGTCCCTAGCATTTCTCAGTGGTCACAGGCTATTGTTGCCACTTCACAGGACAGAAATGTAAGTCACAAAGAGTTTAAGTAAATTTTAAAAGTCACAGGGTGAGGATGAACGAGATGAGGGGCTGAGTTTCATTGTCCTGTGAGGACATCATTCCGGGTGGCTTTTGACTGGACCTGTATTTGTGTTCTATTTATATTACAAGTCACTTTATACACCCTCTCAATGCTAATATCTTGTGATATCAGCTTTCAGTGACAATTCAGTAATTGTCACCAAATTTACAGAATTGTACAAGTATCACAATCTATTTCTCAGACGTCTCAGTCTCCCACAATAGCCCCTTTTTGCTCATTTTCAGGCTCCTGTTTGCTCATAGGAAACCTGTTATCTACTTTCTCTCTATGTAGGTTTGCTCTTTGTATATCATAGAGATCGTGACCATTTTCTGTCTCTATAGATTTACCCTTTATATACCGTACAGATAGTGGGCTCCAGGTCAAAGTCTCTGCGTGGCTGGCCTCCTCCATGGCCCGCATTCTCATGCAGCACTCGGTAGCTGTAGAATCTGGATTGCTTCTATTTGTTCTTTGCTGCCACTATTGTTCTGAGCAGTCCCCTTCAAGTCTCTCGGCAGATCTGCGTCCTTATTTCTCATCCCATAAACATAGGCTTGATGGGTCCCCCAAGAAATGAGAAACACAAAATACTTCTAACGGTTTACACCCCCGCGGCTCTGTCTGAGGATCCGCGTGCTCACCAGTACTTGACTTTTGCTTACTTTTATTTCAAGACAGTCTTACTAGAGATGCAGTCTAGGCTGGCCTCAAAATTGAAATCCACCTGCCTCAGTGTCCGAAGTGCTGGCATTGCCTACAGGCTCGAACAGCCATGCCCTGCTCACCTCCTTGCTTATAGCTGTTTTAGTAGGTGAACGGCAGGTGGTGCTTCGCTCCGGAGATGCATGCATTGAGCATGTGTATACCATCTTCACTGCAGTGGTGTTTAAATTACTGTCTCTTAGTACTGAGTTTTAAGTTGCTTGATGCTGGGTCCTGTGTCAAATCTGGGATTTGAAAATATTTTCTCCTACCCAAGCTGGCTCTTTTGTTTCACAGGGCAGTATATTTTAAATTCTACTGTTTTGGCTTACCCGAATTTTCTTTTTTGGAATCATGGCTTTCAGTGTCATAGCCAAGGTCTCTGTTTAGGTCAAGGCCATGAGCATTGTTCCTCCCTGCTCATCCCATAAGTTTTATAATTGCAGCTCTTGACTTGTGCTCCATTTTGAATTTTTATTTCATGCATAGCATAGGAGCCTAATTTGTTTAAGGCGTTCAAGTTTACAAAGTATTCCATGTCCTCTAATAACTTAAGGTTGAACATTTTCCAAATATACACAGGTTGAGGAATTACACAGTTAATTCCCACACTGCGCTTCTCAACCCTTGCTGTGTTCACCTGATCACATGCCTGTCCATATATCCAGCGTCTTTCCTGACGCATTTCAAAATCAACTCACATGCTTAGTATTAGAGCTCACTATGGTGTCTTATTACCTTCATCTTTTCCCCTTTGGGCTGCAATTTACATAAAGTGTATAAACCTTATCCTACTTGATAAGTTCGGAACAGTTTCACACTCTGTGTCATCATAAGTCTTATTAGTGCCTAAAACATCCTCACTCCCAAACCTTACATTCCCGTCTGGTCAAGACTCCAGCAGCCACTGCTGTGTTTTCCCCTATGAATCCGTTCTGCTCTTCAACTTCATAAACACGCTATGAGCAGGCTGTGCTGAATGTTACACATCTTGGACTGAGCAACGTATTTCTGAGAGTCATGGTTTTCCTAATGCCAGGTCTCCACATGCGTGTGTTCTAGAACTTAAGCATATATTCTGCTGACGGACATCCCACTTGGCTTTTATGGTGGGAAGATTCTCCTATATGCCTGGAATTGTCTTTTGAGTAGAAAACACGCAGAAAAGAAAGTCGGTCGTAAAGTGAATGTCTACACAACTTCCTAAACTGGTACTAGATGTCCCCTTTTAAAAAAACATTCCTATCCATCTGTTCCACATGATAATGTCCCCTGGGTCATGCTCCATGAGTGCTATGTTGACACTAGACATCCAGACAGCATAGCATGACTCTCACCAAAGGAAAGAGCTCTACATTATGTGGGGGAGTCGGATAATGACCAGCTCAGGATTCCATTATGAAAGCAAGAAAGACCAGGACTTCTCAGGTACTCCTAGGAAAACTAAGACCCCCCAGGAAAAGCCCAGGGAGACTACACCACAAGCCAGACACAGGCACAAGATTAGGTGAGATGGGACCTTGAAAAAACCACTGTGACCCTTGCCCCAGTGACTAAAATGGAGCATACTGCCCCAGCCTCCAGAGCACAAAGAACTTCTCTTTTTACTATCTTCCTGGAACGCCTCAAACATAAACACGAACATCTCTGTTGTGTACTCATTATATTGAAGTCAGCCACCATGGCCAGGCCTGGTTTTCATTAGCTCTCCTTCTCCACCAGAGCCAGCCGACCTCACAGAAGCATCTGCATGCTTCCCACTCCTGACCTGTTCCATCATGTCTCCCAGGTCTGCAGCCTCTCACCCTGCTCCTCCTCCGAACCTGCTTCTGTTCACTGTCTCTTCACCATGTGCCATGGCTCCCTTTCCCATCTCCATTTCCTGGTTCCAGACACCCAGCTCCTTCTCCTGAGATAACATCGCTACAGACTGACCATTCAATTTACTGCTCCACCCCCCACCCCATCACCTATGTTTGTACAGACCCAGGATCGATACAGAAGTGTTTCCAGAGAGCTGTTTTGGTGGGCTCACTCCAGTTAAAAATGTCACCTCATCTCATGTCTCACTTGGAGCAGATCCAGAGTCACACACTGCGCCGGCACTGCTATACGCCAGCACATCCATCACAGCCCAACGTGTAATTTCCCTTTCTGAGGGACTTAAAAAGCTTCTTCAAGGAACAAAATTTGAACATTTATCTCTAGCTGGAAACTGTATCGCGAATTGGAAAATATTTCTTAGCAATTTGGAAGCCTGGCTTTTAGGCTGCTCTAGTACAAAAACCACCAGACACTCGAGAACTGAGATACATTGTACATATGAAGCATACACATCTCATGACCCAGAACAAGAGTGTAAAATATGACAGCTAATTTCTAATGTCATTCGCTTGTTGCAGTATTTGGATATTCCAAGTTCACTGAAATTAGCTTCACCTCTGTCAGTGTGAGTGCCAGAAATGTTAAAAATCACATATTTGACTTATATTTCTGGACAGTTAGTCTTTATGGGATTTTCAGAAGAAGGATTTCAGAATACCCTGTACTTGTTTCCGGCTTTAGAGTCTCCTGTCTAAAATCAAAAGCACTAATTTCAGAGTTGCCTCTTATGTGGGGATTCTGTTCTGACTTTTCACACACACCATCAAATGGCCACTTCTGTCTTCCAAGCCATTTCTCTCCAGCTAAGTGAGGGGGGCTCCAGAATGCCCCACACAGCAGCTGGACCTCCCATGCAAGGCAAAGGTCACTTTAGGAACAAAGATCATCTCTGAGATGTCTCTCTCATTGCTGTGACCAAGTGCCCGACAAGTAATGAGGGAGTGTTTGTTGGAGCACATGGCTCGGAAGATATGGTCTAATGGGGGAGGAAGATGCTGTAGTGGGACCAGGTCCCGTCCACAGCAGAGGCTGCTTTCTAATGTCCCAGGAGTTTGGACGGCAGAGAAAGGAGAATGTCAGCTTTAGTTCACTTCCTCCTTTTTCCTTCCCTTTTTCAGGCTGCAACCCCAGAACATAGCACAGTGACAGCCACACTCAAGGTGGCTCTCTCCACTTTGCCAGCCTTCTCTGGAAC
>JAQHUG010000123.1:2305976-2321089 GCA_028555095.1 Dicrostonyx torquatus
AGCATGTGTGTGGTGGTGGTGGTGGTGGTGGTGGGGGGTGGGGGTGGTGGTGTGTGTGTGTGTGTGTGTGTGTGTGTGTGTGTGTGTTTAAAACAGGCAAGTGGTGAATCACTGAGGATTGCAATTACACACTCTCATCATTGTGTTGCACATGCCATTGACAGGATGTGCTAGATGCTCTAAATTCAGGGAGCTTGATAGGTTTTTTTCCAGAAATGTGGACATGCCTGACAAGACCTTAGGTACTTCCTGTCTTCAATAATCTTTCACTACCTCTCATCTTTAGACCCCTTGAGGCTACAGCTCAAAAATTCAGGACCCACTCATCACTGAGACGCCGCCCAAAAGCCCTGGGAAATAATGCTCAGGAATCTGCATCTAGGCCACGATGTGATGCTAGAAAAAAAATGCACAGAAATGTCTGGAATCAGGTTTCATCTCAGAACCTTTTCCTCCTAACCCTAAGTGACCAGCATCCCAGGCTATGTGGCTTCATGTGTTCTCAGAACTCTCTGCCAACCCTGTCTCCTCATGTTTACAGCCAGCCACCTTCTGGATCTGGGTGCTTGGGTATTTCTGCTGCACAGCAACAAGACTGGCTTTGAAGCCAGTAGAATTTAATTCCTAAAATAATTCTTCAATTCCTTTTCTCCCTATGGCACTGGGCAAAGAGCATAGGGCCTTATTCATGCTAGTCAAACACTTTGCCACTCAGCCATACTCTCAGCCCAATTTATGCAAGGTCTTACAAAATTACCTAGGCTCTCTTATAGCCCAGGCTGGCCTTTAACTTGTGATCCTCCTGTCCCTGTCCACTAAGTGGCTAGGATTACAGGCCTGTACCACAAGGCTAAGCTATTCAGTTTTTAAGACAGAGATTAAACATCAAACTTTAGTGGCTAGCATAGTACTGACTTGCAATGCGTAACCCCTAGCCACTTCTGTTGCCTTTAGATTTATTTATAAGTTCTTAACCTTAAGTTAGTAACCATAAGTTAGCAACCTCGTGATGCTAATTCTTTCATCCTCCTTCAAAAGTGGGATATAAAGACAAGTACACATGTCTAATTTAATTTTATATTGACCACCGTATAAGCCCAGATAAGTATATTTTACTTTAAGACAGGTTGGCAAGCCTTGGAGACACACCTGTCATTCCAGCACTCCAGACACTGAGGTTCATGAGACTATCCTGGGACAAAGCAAGATTCTGTCTCTAAACAAAACAGAAGCCCACTGACCATACAAAAGTGTGTGTGCTGTCTTCTGATGGGAAAGACATCAGTCACAAACATCACAGTTCACAAAGAAGCCAATTTTTCTAAACAGTGCTTTTTGACAGAGTAGATACGTTCAACCCTGCTATTCTAGAAAACTGATACATACATTTATCATGAAAGTGTAATTTCTTTTACTAAGTCCTGGAGCTTAAAGCTAAGTTCTACTCTTTCCTGATTTCTAACAGGTGATTAGAAAAAGTGGGGAAGCAGGTCGCCCCACACATTGGTTGTACCCCAATAGTTGTCTTAAACAAATAAAACCCTGTCTCCAAAGCTTCTTCTGTAAGATGAAGAAACATCACTTTCTCAAGGTACTGCATTCATGGGAATATGGATGTTTTCTTATTAAAAGAGTTCTATGTAATAGTTTTCCAATCATACCAATTTCTTCCTGGAACTGAGAAATTTCATGAATGCCTTTCAAAGCAAATTTTACTTAGAAAAATGGAAAAATGGAGATGGAGGAAATACGGAGAGGGAGAGAGAAGAGAGGGGAAGATGGAGAGCAGTCAAGGCATTGCCCGATTCTAACTTACTTACGGGGTGGCCACTAAACACCCCCGGAAGAAAAAGAACTCAGGCGTAACAGTTTAATGGCAAAGTTTCTCTCTCACCCTGAGACGTGGATTCTCCTGCTTCAAACCCTCTCAGTCATGGGAGCTCATCCCCTGTCCCCGCTCTGTGTTTATCCTTTTCTGTATTAAACATGGTCTGCACTAGGCTGAGTAGGTATCTCAGTAAATCAGGTCTGTTGATGTCTGTTCTTCCCACAGGGCCACCCATAGCGCATCTAATCCATCTCACACCTGACACGCTCAGATATTTCAAGACACCAAATAGTAACTACCACTTACGGAGACGCTGCGAGGTCTCCAGTACTACCATAAAGTGTATCATTTAACTTATACTCCTTCCAATACAAAGAAGGAGGATCATGAATCCTCACTTTATAGAGCAAATAGAGAGATTCACTCTCCCTTGAGATCACAAGCCGAAGAAGCAGGCTTCAGCCCCCTGCCTGTTGCACCTGAGCCTTGGGCAGCATTGCTGAGTCCTGCTTCCCTGTCTGCCCCTCCCCCCACTCAGGCAGCTTCCCTCCACTCTTCAGTGTGTGCAATCACAGCATGAGGCAAGGCAAGCTCACACAAGACTATCTGTTTAATGAAAATGTTCAAGAGCAGACCTTACTAGAAATGGTTCAGAGGTACATGCCCCCAACTTCTCACCATTCTGCAGTGTCATCTGACGCTAAAGACTGTAACCTTTTAAAAGCAACCCTATGCACCGTTGCTTTGGTAATCTTAAACTTCATGCTCATTCCTCAGCACAGTTCAGGGCCTTAGAGAGGGTATCACAGAATCCTAGGGGACCCTACAGGGAAAGCAGATCCTTGTTCTGAGAAAGTACTCACAAACACGTCTCAACATACAGCTTGGTACCCTCATACCTCCTCTAAAGCCAACTTGGATCAACCACACTAAACAAATTTATCCAAAGATGTCAGAGTTCAGATTGTACTGCTTGACGTGAGGTGACATTCATGTTTGATCCCAAACTAGGGAGTGCTTTCTCCAGCGTTTTCCAAATATGTGTCAGAAATTCGATCTTTCTCAAGTTCTTTCCCAAACGTGTCAGCCCACTCTGGGTTTGTCATCCTCAAACTGCTATGAAAAGACTGTACCATGTTGAGTTGTCATGGTCAACATTCTCTTACTGATGGGAATTCTCCTACCATGGCAAAGAAAACACTCTTGTAAGCGTCTGTTACTGCGAGGTCTGTTCATTTCTGAAGGATTCCCGTTCTCCTGCATTGATCTTAGAGCTGTGAACAAAGCCAAATAGATTCCCTCCAAGAGAGAAGATGGCTTTCTCCTAGAGATACTTTTAATTATTAAGCAGTCCAACTTAATTCATCATTAGTGCCCATAATGAAACGCAATAAGGCAATTTGGAAGGAATGGAGCAGAGGAACCATAAAATAAAATATAGAGTCATAACATTTATCACAGCTTGCTGTAGAGAAATTTATTCTGCTGGAAGCAGTCATTTTAGATGTAGGACTGGAGCTGTTAAACAACTTATGCCAGCCTCTGGCAGAAACTGACTGGCTCTGCACAATACCCAGCTCCTTTTCCTTCTAGGCACACAGTCATCCTGCCAGTCTCTCTTCTGGTGTGGTTGGCCTTCATACCTAAACTTGCAGTCAGCATACGGCAGTAGCGGGGTACGACTTTAGGGTCTCCACATGAAATCTACCATCTACAGTCTCTGCCACTGGCTGCATAGAGAATATTTTAGGTCCTGATGAGATCTGTGCCTCAAATGTGAGATGTGTTTAGCGAGCGTGCACACACAAATAAACACACACACACAGGCATACACTTATGCATGTTCACACATGCACACACACTCATGCATGCACGCACACACATGCACACACATGCATGCTCACACACATGCACACACACTCACGCATGTGCACATGCATGCATACACACATGCACACACACGCATACATGCACATATGCATGCACACACACATGCACACATTCATGCATGCTCACACACACGTATGCACGCACACACACGGATGCACTCATGCACGCATGCATGCACCTGCCAAGTGAACAGAAGCAGAGGTAGGAAGAACAGAAGAGCTGAGAGATGGAAAGGAGCACTATGAAATGTTATCTTCTGGACACAGCTTGGCTTTTGCCCTTATGAGCTCACAGCAACTGAGGTTATCTGAACAAAATCAAAACTGTAAAATCCCGTCATAGATGCAGACTACTTTCTGGCCCTACCTCTTGCTGATGTTCTACTGGCAGCTGGTAGCTGTTGGGGAGGGAAAATTACTTTTTAAATTGATTTTTATTGAGCTCTACATTTTTCTCTGCTTCCCCCGCCTTCCCCCTCCCCTTTAACTTTCTCCCAAGGTCGCCATGCTCCCAATTTACTCAGGAGATCTTGTCTTTTTCTACTTTCCATGTAGATTAGATCCATGTATGTCTCTCTTAGTGTCCTCATTGTTGTCTAGGTTCTCTGGGATTGTTGTCGGCTGGTTTTCTTTGCTTTATGTTTAAAACCACTTATGAGTAAGTACATGTGATAATTGCCTTTCTGAGTCTGGGTTGCTTCACTCAATATGATGTTTTCTAGCTCCATCCATTTATCTGCAAAATTCAAGATTTTTTTCTGCTGTGTAGTACTCCATTGTGTAAACATATCACATTTTCATTATCCATTCTTCAGTCAAGGGACATTTAGGTTGTTTCCAGATTCTAGCTATGACAAACAATGCTGCTATGAACATAGTTGGGCACATGTCCTTGGAAAATTATTCTTTTATGATGATATTACTGCTGTTAGGTGTGCCATGCTCTACACATACACAGGCAGAACTGAAACTATAGAAGAAGAGGAAGAAGAAGAAGAAGAAGAAGAAGAAGAAGAAGGAGAAGAAGAAGAAGAAGAAAAGAGGAGGAGGAGGAGGAGGAGGAGGAAAAGGAGGAAGAGGAGGAAGAGGAAGAAGAGAGGGAGGAGGTTTGATCTCTTTAATGCTCTTTATAAAACATGTCCCAAACAAAGCAATTGGATTTTGTGCTTACATTGGGTTAAGCTTCATGCAAATGCTCACGTTATTGGTGGGGACACTGTAATTGTTAAGATTTTTGCTTGATTTATTTTTCTGTGGGAGTATTAGCTTCCAATGTACAGCATACTGGTGCCCACATCTCTTTTTTGGATATAGATTTTCTTGTTTCACACAAAAAATAATAGGTTGTTTGGGGGGTAGGGAAAATTGCCATAAAACATTTTAGTACTATACTTTCAGAGTGGCTATCTTTAAATGTAAAAGAGTTTTGTTTTGCTTTGTTTTAAGAGAATTATGAAATCAAATACTTTCAACCAATCACTTTGAGGATAAAAACTAAACTCTGCTCCCAAAATATCAAACCCACAGGCAAGAATTCATATGATTCTCTGGTTATCCCTCATCTAAAGACTTGGAATATATATGTTGTGGTACTACACAAGTATGAGGCTTGGTACCCATCACTTACGTGTAGTCCTTAGATTGAGAAAGAATGCCTCAACCCCCAAGATTCCTGAGAGGTTATAAAGAATATGAGATGTTCCTCTCTCAATTTAGAATTTCAGAGGGCACATTTCCAAAAATATTCTTAAGACCACTTCCTTTCTGAAAGCTAAAGATTGTCTTTGTTAAACAGTGGTGGTGATCGTTGATGGATTACCCTAGTAGTAATTCACAAAGTTAACTTGTGTGCTATGAAGAAGTGTTATGGAACGTCTTATGGTTCTACGTAGAATGAGGTTGACCAGTTATCTACCCAATGAAAGTTTTCAAATATAAGTTACATATTTATCTAAAAATTTTTGGAGGCAAAAGGATTAAAAAATTTATTTGGGAGTAAAGCAAATAGGTTAGGTGAATATGTCATCCCACATCCCTAGTATTTAATGCTCACTCTGCTTCAGCTCAACGTCTCTTCCTTGGTTTACTAAATATAGTAGATGGTTTGTTCCTTTAGTTTGAATCCTCAGCAGTATGTTTCAGATAGACCTATTTCTTCCTCTACAGCTCGCCTTCTTCCGATTTTCCCTGTACTTCTTTAGCTCTTTATTTTGATTTCTTGATGGCAGCTCACTGAAGTGAAGTAACATGCTATGTATGACTAAGACTAGTTCATCAGCAGTGTAGGAAGATGGTCAGACACAGCAGGTCAGTATCCACTTAGGCTTACCTTATCTGATTGTACAGCAAGGCCTAGCGAATGTGTTTCACAAGCCCTCCAGGAATCTCAAGACTGGGATCTGAGAACTATATTTCCCCTCTCAGATACTCTAGCACTTTAGTGCTTTCCCAGGTTCTCTGATCCTGGTCCCAGCTCTATAAGTTTCCCAGGGTCTGGCACAGTGCCTGTGGCATGGGTGCTCATCAACACTAGGAACTAAATGGGCAACTAGCCCTGCTGGAATAGCTCCAACAGATCATGATCCGCTTTCAGCTTCACCCCAATTCTCTTCTTCCTTTTGACTGGATCCACAGTAATGACTAACACCGAACATTGCTGCATGGATCCAGCAGCAGTGATCAACATCAAACATTGCTGCATGGATCCGGCAGCAGTGATCAACATTAAACATTGCTGCATGGATCCGGCAACAGTGATCAACATCAAACATTGCTGCATGGATCCACCAGCAGTGATCAACATCAAACATTGCTGCATGGCTCCGGCAACAGTGATTAGCATCAAACGCTGCTGCTTGGCAAGGATTTATGAGGAATTGTTTCATGTGGCTAATAAAGCCTTCAAGATAGGGATCTTGGAGATTAAAGTAAGCCTTCCCCTGATTATGAAGCTAATATCAGGCAGAACTCTAATTTACACTTAGGGTCTTTTATATATATATACACAAAGGTCTGAATCATGGACTTGGTCTTTATTTGGGACTCATTTAGTCAGCCATTGGTTATATCAATTTTGCTTAAGCTGAAGATCAGGAAAGCAGGCGAGATTTTCAACCTGTCCATGTCTTCTATATCTAGTCATCCCAAACACTAGGTCCATCCTCCCCCTGGGCCCCAAACACACTTTGTAGCCCAAGCTCCACTGACTCTCCTGAACCTTGCAGGCTTCTACCCATCTATTGCTTAGCGACTAGCCACAGTGAGCTTTGTGAATACAAAACAAAGTCCCACCTCTCCATTTCCCTCTTAGCCCTGTGCCAAACTCAACTTTTACCTCTGTCCAGAAAACAATTCTTCTCACTGTCAGTCATCAGTGCCACCCAGCACTGTCTTACAGCCTTGGGGGTGTCTCAACACACTGTGCCCATCCCCGTGGATACTGGGGCCTTGCATGCTCTCAGCCACTACTGCTCCCACTTCTGCCACCTGGGCCCCGGATCTGCAAGCTCTCACCTCTATCTGTAGATGGAAGCTTCTGTTAACTCTTACCCTCCACCTTCCAGCTTTGGATACTCAATTTGGTGATGAAACATTTTCTACCTTAGGTACCCTCATGCTGGAAGCCATCGCAGTGTTCAGTCCTGTGCTCTCATTTTCCCTGGTGATCCGTGTGTATTTTTTTTAAGAGAACTGAGGCTCTTCATCATTATCTAGTGGCATAGGTCAATGCCCAAAGCTTAAAAGGCTGAAGGAAATATTCAACATAAAAATGACCCTGTCTTCTCAGTTTAGACAAGAAAAGGAGGGATTTAAGCATCAAGCCTTAGGTTGAAATAGGTTTTTGACAAAAAAGTCAGAAAATATGACAATAGTCAATGTAAGTGTAAAGCTCTATAAAATATCTAGCAAGATCAACTTTGACTAACGCACCTGCAAAGGGGTGATCTCATAACCTCTGGCTTTGCTATCCATCAAGACTTGCTCATCACTTAAGAATCAATCATCTCCATAAGGGACTCACTGGTCAGAATCCTGTCAGTTGGCCATCCTTAGAAAGGAGTCAAGAGTAAAAGCCATCAACCCCAAATTCTGGAGCAAGAAGATGAATATGGTAGAGAGAAATATGTTCTGAAGTCTCGAGGAAAAGGAGGTTTTTACATGCTGTTTAAATAATGCATTTGCCTTTGATATAGGTGAAAGCCTGGGTGAGGTAGAACTGGGGTTTTTATGTAAGAAAATTCATTCTTACTACCACTAGCATTATAAGTGAAACTGGTTTCTTAGGAAATGTTGCCAGGATCCTATATGAGGAAAACATGGCCATCTCCTTTACTGACAAAAGGCATCACAGGATCAGAGCTGTCATTCTCCAGACCTGTAATGAAGTAAAAAGAAACACAATTTAAGAAAATAAAGTTTGAGGGTTGGATTGCAGGTGTAATCATGGGGGTTGGGTAACCTATAACCGCTTGTTCTCTGTAGTTTGACCTGTTGTGGGTCTTTGGGATTGACCTGTTGTAAAAAGAAGCTACTTTGGCGAGGGTTGAGAGTTATAATTATCTCTGTGTGTAAGGATAGGGTTTTAGATCCCTGAGATGATACTAGTTTGGGGAATGTCAGTAGCAAGTTCTTCAAAGCCAGGGGAAATTACCTAGTTTTACTATATCGACACGATTTTCCTCCCACTGAATCTGCCTTATGTCCAATAAGACACTTGGGTTACTAGCAAGATAAAAGCCATGGTGAAACACCTATGTGTGGATGTGAGGCCAGAAGGGGGCATCAGATCATTCCGACTGAGAGATATGGGTGTTTGGGGAATTCTGGGTTTGTGGGGTGGGTGGGATGATGCCAACTTTGGTCTTCATGGTTGTACAGCAAGGGCTCTCAACAGCTGGGTATCACCCCAGCATAATGAACTTTAACATGGAGGTATGAGAATTTGCTTTCCTTTCACTTTAAGGGAAAAGACTGACCTCGACGTTTGTCTGGACATGACATCAGGACCTTGAAACTCTATAGATACCCACTATTCTGTGTTTGAGCCAGCAGGGTGCTAGCTAATTGGAGGGAGATTTTGGAATGTGATGTTCTTGTGAGTCTGAAAACACCTACACAACCCCACACAAACCCTTTGATATCAAAATGAAGGTCCTGAATCCAAATAGAACTGAAGATAAACTATTCTCTATTCATAAATACTGACAAAAGTTAAATATATTAGAATTATAAATATATAAATGGAAATAAGAGAAAATATATGTAGTTAGTAGAGTCTAAATACTGGAGGGATTTTCTATCTATATTTGTCATTTTCAAATACATAACAAATGAAAATAGTATATTATTATTTTTTTCTGACATTTTCCCTCTTCTTAGTCTATCTTGATATATTTTATACTTATTTTCATACCCTACCATTCTCCCTTACTGCATTGTTTTTCTTTTATATTTTCTGTGATAAAGAAGGCTACATTATTTTAAAAACTACTTTATATTAATAAGTTCATGTTATAAAAAACATTTTAAACTATGATTATGTCTTATGGATTTTTCTTGCTATGATAAACTCCATGACCAAAAGCAACTAGGGGATGAAAGGGTTCATTTCATCTTACAAACTGTAGCCCATCATCCTTGGAAGTCAGCAGGGACCTGAAGGAAGAAGTTGATGCAGGAGCCATGTTTTCTTACAACACTCGGGCTACCAGCCCAGTGGTAACCATCTAAAGAAACGCCCTACAGGCTTGTCTATAGTCTGATCTTCCGAAGAGATTTTCTCAACTGAGCTTCCCTCCTCTCAGATGAACCAAGCTTGTGTCAAATCGACATAAAACTAGCCAGCACAGACAGCACCTAAACACAAGAAAAATTACATTGGTAATGTAGCTGACTGAGAAGGTTGGGACTTTCCCTAAGATTCTGAATAAACTTTAGTAGCATACCAAACTTCTCCTAGGACTTTTCAAATGCATATTAACTATGCCTGTTATTTTTCTTAGTTGTACCATATATATATATATATATATATATATATATATACACACACACATATAGATAGATAGATAGATAGATAGATAGATAGATAGATAGATAGATACTTTGACAAGATTAAAGAAGTCAAATCTTCCCTAAGACAAGCATAAAGATGACTAAGTGCTGTGATCTGCCCATGCATTCTGTGGTTTTGATGAACCATTTGAAGCACAAACTCATTTTATACAACCAATACAAAAACATCTACCCTGTCTTCAGATTGGATAGCCAGTTCTCATTTCCTTAGCAATCAGCTAAACTAGACTTACTTTATCGCAAAGAGCTGGCTAACTGTGTCGTTCGTTGAGAGACAGACACCACCAAACCACCCTTTCCTCATCATCCAAGCTGCCCCAAATGGAGCACAGTTAACATGAAAGCTTAACAAATGACCACCGGTCAGATGGGGGAGGGTAAGAGGGGCTCTTGATTCTCTAAGGTGGAAAGCAAGTAGGAAAGATGCGGTTTCAGTTGAGGCAGGGTGGGGATAGTGTGAGATGCTTCCCTGACTACTTTTCCTTCCTGTTGAATTTATACAATAGGTAAGGAAGGGTGTCACATACTTCCAAACCACATGGAAAGAAGATGTTCTGGAAGCCGTTGATGATAGTAAATGCCTGGTCTCCAGGGACAAGCAAAGCCTGGGATCAAATGCTATACCTTAGGATCTACCTCAAAATTCTAAAAAGAATAAAAATAAAATCCATCTCACACAATGGCTGGGCACTAGAGGAAACATGTATAAACACACAATCCAGTACCAGTTACCCATAAGATTAATGTCCATGCAGTGAAAGTTGCCATTCAGGGAAATGAGATCCCACTGAAGAGGCTGTTTCCTCCCGACAGTCAGAACAGGATTCCAGATGGAAGGGGAGCCGGACATCCCTCGGGAGGTGCTATTTGGCAGTCTGGACTCTGTTTCAAACATATTCACTAGCTGCAGACCTGAGGATAGTCGGTGTTTTATGCATGTTCTCAGAAAGAGCTGACTACATGTTTTGATGATGATGACTTTACAGTTTTCTTTGTAAGAACGTTCACAGGTTTTGGAGTTTGTTCAAAACCCTCTCTGATGCAGAAGCCCCACTGTAACTCCTTCCCACTGCTCTTTGTTGCTTTAAAGAGATTAGTAGTTGGATTGGTTTGAGTCACACGTGATGTATGTGACCTTCTTTAAATATCCTAACATGCACTACATCCTCTATCCCATTTCCCCAGGTGAGTACATAGATTTGGAACATGTGACTGATCAATAAAATCATTTTGAGATCCATTCCATCCTTTCTTCATGTTCTTCCTCACTCATAATAATTTTATCCAATTTTTTACCAAGTACTCTACATCATGTATGTAACTATGCCATTGAATTCTACCAGAGCAAAAGGGAAAAAAATGCTGGGTATAAGTATCTCTAAGTTTGACGGTTGCATGTAGCTGCCACATTGTCTTCCAACATTGCATCCATGAACTCTGTATGTGTTCCTTCTAGAATCCGTGAATGATTCTGGCTATTTTCAACCCTAAGACTTCCATGCCTTATTCTTTCAAATTCTTTCCTGATACAATTACCAAAGATTTCCCGATAACTTTGTAGTGCCATTGCTTCCCTGGGATCGCTGTTCTAGCTGCAGGTTGACCTTGCTGGAATCAGGCAGGCTCTAGAAGCCGTTTAAGAGCTCAGACTTGGCCTGTCTGCATTTCCACCCGCCTTCTGTTCCTCTCTTTACAGAAACCGGCAAACAACTCTATTGTGCCAGTTTCCCAAAACCACATTTTTCCAGCAAGCTCTGGCAAATTAGATAATTACTAGGCAAAACCCTGCAGTGCCTAACATGATGCATTAACAGTTTCTAATGTTATTGAACCCAACGACAGGCGAGGCACTCTGTTCTTCCTCGCTTGGCAGACGATTATTCTTTGCTGCAGCCATACTTCATGTGCATACTTCCAAGAAGACTCATGAATGCAAAGGTTCATTAAGGGAATGAGAGAATCGATTGTAAAATGGAAAAGGCCGGGTGAGGTCATATTTCAAAGAGATGAATATGGTACACTCCATTATGTTGTAATCAGCCCCTCTTTCTCATTCCACAAACTGTAATAGTTTATTCTAATTTTTAAAAACAGAAAAACAGTGTCTGCAGCCTTCCGACCACCCTCAGCCTAAACCCAGGGAAGGAGTGAGTTGTGAGCATTTTCAGCCTACGGGAGCCGTCGGTGACCACCAAACCTCACATTGCTGACCATTTTTCTCCTTAATAAGAAAAACATTCAAAGGCTACTATTATTGCTGCCCTGGCAAACTGCACTTAATAAATGGGTCTTGCCCTGTACACGACACTTCCAGCATCAATCAAGACTGAATTTTATTTCAATTTATTATGGTTGCTGTCCAAATGAAAAAATGCTTATATCATAAAAATGTCTTGCAATATAAATGTGCCAATGATGTAATCACAGATTTCAAGCAAAAAAAAATTCCTGATTTGGGTTAAACATTTGCCCATCCTTTCTCCTAAATTTTTCATTGAAGTTAAACATAACAAAATAATGGAACCATTAAGAGGTGATGTTGGTACGAAACAGAAGTCACACGTTAAATATTTTATATCTTTATGAGGGAGCTTTATTATATTTTCCCTCTTTAAGAAGCGAGTTGATATCTCCAAATGATCTGGATAAATGACTTTAATTTCACTTTCATTGAAGGCTCATCTGCAATTTTTTTTTCACCAGGAAATGTCCATTCATCAGGAGTTCAGTCTCCAGCTTATTAGTTTGGGATTTATCCCTGGCCACAGCTGTTGGCCTACAGACACTCCTTTGGGTCCCCTCTCCTCCCACCAGGCTTTCTTTCCCAATGAGAGGGAGAAGCAGATGTCAATAGATGCTTTTCAGCATAGCAGTCCAAACCGTGTTTGTGCCTCTCATGAATCATCAGCCTCTGAGCCATTCCCCAAACAGCCCGATTTCTCCAGAAGCTTGGAGGTCTAGAAGTTGGCTATGTCAGGCAGCCAGACTGGCATCTTCAAACCTTCTGGAGGCTGAAATCACCTGGGAAGCTACAAACCTCACCTCTTCAGAAGTACGACAAACTTTATGGGTTTGACAAGGATTGTCACAAGGGCAAACTTGGTTTAAAGCTTTGTTATTGTGTTGGAATTCAGCATAGTTT
Organism: Dicrostonyx torquatus; assembly: GCA_028555095.1. Lineage (NCBI taxonomy): Eukaryota > Metazoa > Chordata > Mammalia > Rodentia > Cricetidae > Dicrostonyx > Dicrostonyx torquatus. Next base: position 2,318,908 of record JAQHUG010000123.1, read on the forward strand.
TCTGACTAAGGGCTCTTCAAATTAAGTAGCCAATAGGAGAGCAGGGTAAGGCCTCAGAATCTGCATCTGAAACAAGATCCCTGGGTTGTGATGCTGAAATGTGTTGTACATGAGCTACCAAGTCATGGCCAAGGTCATGAAACAAGACTGAACTTTAAAATCAGAACCCTTCCTAAAAGCAGATTCGCTATTCCCAGAATGCAATGGGAGTCCTGCTGGTGGAGTAGCCAATTTGCAACAATGACAGCAACTTGTCAATTGCTTAGATGGTTTTAGAGTACAAACCATACACAGACTAACATCTCTACCGAGCATAAAATAGGAGTTCCTAAAATTGGGGCCAGCCAGAATAGTATGTCAATGTACTAAACTATAAAACATTGAAAACTTAAGAAAAATGCTCACTCAAAATCCGCCATAACAATTACTAACAGTTGCACGTTGTATCTTCTAGTACTTTCTAGTGTTTATTCTGGACATAGTTGTTTCCTGACCGGTGTTGTGAACATCACATAGAAAAGCTTAGCTGGCAGTGGTGGCACATGCCTTTAATCACAGCACTTGGGTGGCAGAGGCTGGCTGATCTCTATGAGTTTGAGGACAGCCTGGTCTACAGAGAGAGTCTCAGGACAGGCACCAAAGCTACAGAAAAACTATGTCTTAAAAAGGGAGAGAGAGAGAAGCTTCTATCTTGAGAAAAAATTGTGATAATGATACATATCAAACCCATTATCTCCTACATAGACCAGTTCCATAATGGGGCCCTCTGGAAAACCTGATCCACCAGTTGGCAGGGCTACCTCAATGATATTATGTCATGTGTTGGCGACACACTGTGAGCTAGGAGGGGAGGCAGAGATGTCCAGTGACAGAGTGTTGAGTGCAGAAGAGTCTCAAGCCATCAGCCACCCAACAACAGCAACTCAAAGGGTGGCACTGAACTTGCCCTTTATTCTCCGAAAGAAACACTCAAATATTTTTAAGATACTGCAACTCCAGATAAACACTAGGGTTTCTAGTCTCTATTTCCTCCATTTGTGTGATGAGGGTAGAGGGTAGGTAACTAACTTTTAAAAGTCTATTGGACATTTTTTTTATTGGCCTTCTCTTTTGTTTTGTTTGTTTGTTTTTGCTTTTAGGTGATAACTCTTGGAAGGTTAGGCTCTACAGCAAATAAGCCTTAAACTTTGAATGGTTGACTGTGACACATTTTTGCTTGGCAATCTGAAATGCAGATTAGTAAAGTAAAATGTTCAGAGATCCAGCAGGGTTTTGTTTGTTTTCTGAATTCTGATTAAGCAGCAATGTGTTAGACATTTTCTTCCAGAAAAAAAAATTCAGTTTTATTTCTCAGAATATGGTGTTCTCTAGAGGGAAGTCCCTTTAGTTTTAAGGCTACTTTGAAGACAAAGACAACAGAAGACTCAAGAGAAAGACAGCTGCATACAGGACCAAGGGCTCCTCTCACAGCCTGCAACACATGAACCAGGGGCTTAGAGCTTACAGGGCCCAATGTTCTCTATGGTTCATTGTTTCCATGGCATTTGCAAGGAATGAAAACCTTGGTCACTAAAAAACAATGAAACTTTAGCTAATATGGAAATGGGATATTTTAGCACCAGAAACCCCCACCCCTGTTAAAGCATAATTTGGAAAGAATAAATTTCTTTTGTAAATTATCATGAGCCTCAGCTATCCATGGTGTTAAAAAATTAACCGGCCCAGCTTGAATGGTAGAAATCACACCTAAGGGCATCTCACTACACATATTTATTTTACTATTAGGGTTTTCAGCAAAGTTCATTTTGGTTGCATTTAATTGAGTTAAGCAGCTATGCCTAAGGTTAGAAATTATGAAATGATGAAGACAGACAACTCCCCAAAATGGCAATGCCCTGGCTTATAAAGGAGGACAGAGAGGGCATGATGCTAGCTTCACATGGTTATTTAATTAGCAAAAATCTAATTGAGATATAAGTGTCAGAGACAGACATCGTGGATGCCAAATCAGACAGCTTCTGACTTGCAGCTGCTTTCTGGGAGCTAAGCATTGTAGACAATGGCTTCCCATCCAGACAAATCAAGATGTGTTAATCTGCCTGGCCAGTGGGCAGATGTGAAGGGTTAACTTCTGGGCAAGCTCAGCATACACACACACACACACACACACACACACACACAC
>JAQHUG010000123.1:2321499-2353638 GCA_028555095.1 Dicrostonyx torquatus
TGATGTTGAGACTGGTGTAACTATATAGTCTATGCTGGTCTTGAAGTCTGTTTCTCATGATTCCTTGATCCAAATGCTGGCACCGTAGGAGTGTAACATTTCAATTAACTGAGAATATTATCAGCCAGTCCTTTTTGAAAACAATGTAGCAACTCATACAAAAAAAAAGAATTCACTGTTCCAGCCGTTCTAAAGGCCCTGCTCGGGTATGCTCAGGGGTGTTATAGAAGCATCAGCGCCCTTCACCTCCCAAGCTAAAACTCTCCTTGACACGCTGCACATGCCTACTGTCCTCCCTCCCTCTACTTCATCCCATACCCAAAGCAACCTCCATTTCTGCTTCCTGTCTTCAGAGCTAAGAATCAAGTAGAGCCATCCAAGGCACTTCTTTTGAGTCTCATGCTTGTTGCTTACCATAATGTAATCAAAACTGAAGGCTTTTCACAATTCTATCTCCAGGTAAAGATAAATAGTTCTTCAGTGAATATACAACCCACATTCTGTTGAGCCCTCCACCCATCCACAGACAGCTGGTTTTATTTATTTATTTATTTATTTATTTATTTATTTATTTACCCTGGCTCTTGGTGTTTGTGACTAATGTTGCTATGAACAGTGGCATACATACTCCTTTGACCATCTGCCTTCAATTCTTCTGAATACTGACCTATTGGGGTTAGTGGATTATAAGTTGGTTCTGGGTTTCATGTCGGAATTGCCTTTTTGTTTCTTTTGCACCAGACACACTAATGAATGTTCCCATAGCAGTGCTGAGGGGCTCCAGTTTCTCTGGATTCCACTAGCACTCGGTACTTTATATTTTCTCATCTCAGTCATCCGAAAGCATTTGGTCTCTCTCAAAAGGTAACAAGCGAATGGGAGAGAAAGAATGCATACATTTTATATTCCTCCTCATGCCATCTCAATATCAATCATTAATTTGGAAAGAGAAACAAACCTTTAACATAGAACACTAGCTCTCACAGGACGATCCCTAGAACCACACTGTAAATCTCTCTCCTAAAACCACGAAAGCAGAAATTCAGGAGGCAACATCTAACAGTTCTGTGCGTTGACACAACCTCCAGATTATTTGACAGACAGATTTGGAGAACTACACTTCTGGAGGTCAGGACTGATAAGAAGCAATCCAGGTCAAACTTGGCATGTCTATAATCCGAGTATATTGATCAGATCCAATTTTACGGCTGTATGTTAACAACTCAGCTATTTCTACTTCTAACTGTCCATGCCAATGTGCTAAGATGGTTGAACCACCACCTTATCTCCCCTCAGGCTCTTACTGTCTGCCTTGGTTGCTTGCTTCCATGACTGTAGCTGCAAAATCAAGCCTGGCTCAAGGAAGTTGAAATCAGAGATGCAGCACTCAAACCCTGATAGATGCCTCTCGACAGAGCCTGTCCTATGTAGGAAATTTTTCATCTTACCTTTTATAGAATGCCCTATCACCTTGTTCTCCCCGGCTTTCTCCAATTTCTAATTTCTTTCTTCCTTTTTTTATTCTTTCTTTCTTTTCCTTCCTCTCTCTCTTTTTCTCTCTCTCTCTCTAAGATAGGGTTTCTCTGCATAATAGCTCTCTCTGACTGTCCTGGAGCTTGCCCTGTAGACTAGGCCTCAAACTCACAGAGATCCACCTGCCTCTGCCTCCTGAGTGCTGGTATTAAAGGCATGTGCCTGGCTGCTTTCTCCATTTTTTATAGGGCAGAAAATAACCTATTCTTTATTATCCCTGTACCTACTTATGTGTGATTGACATTATTCCCATATTACTATCAAGATTTCATGTAGCCACGGAGAAGAATTCTGTTGAAAAGGCACATGTTCACGTGCTTCCAGGGATCGGTGTGGTAAGAGCAGGTATGTTAACTGGATGTTGGTTATGTGCAGCAAAATACAAATGTATTTCAAGCAGCACTACACATCCAACTCATCAAAAAGAGTTACCATCCTTTCCAACTGGAAGGTATGAAACAGAAGCACAGTGAAGCTAAGAAACTCTTCCAAGAAACACCGACAAAACCCCAGTGGACAGGATGGGTGCTAAACTCCTGCCACCAACACCAGCACAGCTCACAGATTAGCCAGGAGTATAGGACAACCCAAAGCAATAAAGACATATACGTAGATGGGAACTTTAGCGAAAAAACCTTATGAGCTATTATCCATAACTAACATTTACACTTCGCAGGAAAATTACCCATGTTATGAACTTCCTGGGCTATAAATCAAAGTTTTAGAGTGTTCTGGAGGAATTTTCTGAGTGTGTTAAGCCTATAGGCTCCTTCACTCACAGTTATTTCAGGAGCGTTAGCCTGGGGGCTGCTACCACTCACCTGCTCACCAGGTTACTGTTACTGTATTAGCCTCAATGCTCCTTCACCAACAGATTTTGTTCCATTTTTCCTTGACTGCCAATTGGTATTTCTCAATCAAAGCCCTTATCACGCCAGTTCAGGATTCAGAAACAAAGGCTAACAGTGCTGTTTAAGCAAAGATCACACAGCTGGCTAATGACTACAACTGAAAGCACATTGACTCCAAAGGACATACTGAGTATCCGGACCACTCATCTCTACCCATAGTTCCCGGGATCCTACTGAGTGTTTGGGTACCAGCCTAAACAACTCATGACCAGAAGCAGATAGAATGGAGACCTTCTACTCGGTGACTAATTTCTTTATGTCCACTCATCTTTCAATTTACCCAGGTTTCCCTGCATCTTACATCCAGGTTTAAAGTCAACTAGTAACTTGACAGTCATATTTTTCCACAGTGCTAGTTAAGAAAACATATGTCCAAACATTCAGAAAACTGATAATGTCTTCTACCCAAAAATGGGCCTGGAGTTTCTGAGATTCCAAGTCAGCAAATCAAAGAGATGTCTAAAGACCATGAGTGCCGGCCATGGTCATGGATCTCCAGGTTAGAAGAGTATGCTGGCTGAGACTTCTACACCACCTGGGATAGATGAGGGGCGACCTCACTTCCCAAGGGGGCAAGTTTAAAACCAGAGTTTTAGAAGGACGAGAAAATGACAAAGCAACTCCAGGCCGCAGCAGTAGGCACGGCAACACAGGTTCCCAAACTCTCACCATTTTGTCTGGCAATAAAGGCTGGGTATGAGGGTGGTTGCTACTGAGCAGACCAGGATAACGAATGGACTATAGAGATGTTCCTGTCTGAAGTTCTCTTGAAAGGCAACCCAACGTCTTTGGGAAGATTTTCTTTTTGTGGTACTATGTTTATCCTTAGCCTGAAAAGTAGTTTCTTTGAATGGTCTGCCAACATTCTCACCAGCTCTAAAGTGATAATAATAATAATGTGAATGACACTGCTTGTCTGGAGAGTTTTTTGATATCTTGAAACACATTAAATAAAAAATACATACACACATTTTGTCAATTAGAATTTGTGCTCTTACTGAAAATACCTTTAAATGTATCTATCTGTGTATGCATATAAGTAGACATGTGTGTCAATGTGTGCATAGGAGTGTGTGTATGCATTATGGATGGAGTACAGGTGTCCGGGTAAAGAATTGTGTAGGTGCCTGTGGATGTCTAGGAGTGGTATGGGTGTATGTAGCTATGTGTGTAGATACAGGTGTAGAGATGGGGGCTATAGTGGTGGGGAATGTGTGTAGATGTGTGTATGTGTGTGTGAGAGGTATGTACTGATGTGTGGAGACGTGTGGGTATGCAAGAGTGAACTGCAGGTGTGTGCAAGGTCAGCGTGCTGGTGGGTTGGGATATGGGGGCTTAGGCATGGCGGTAGATGCCAACATAAATATTTCTAGAAGTAATTAAATGAATTTGGAGTAGAGGAATGAGACAATATTCCAATAGTAGAGACCGAAGAGAAAATATTTCTAAGCAAATGCATGCTTTGAAGATTTAGAAGCACTAAAATTGCCAATGACTCATACCATATAATTTCATCAGCATAAAAATGCCTTTGGAAATAGTAAACTTTGGATTTTTCTTGCTATTTCCTGAGGTAATTTTATTCTCCTTAAGAAGCATAAGGTAATAAAACACAAACTGCAGCAACTGGAAATTATAAAAACCAAGTCAGGATTGTCTCCCTTGCCTCCGTTCACTAATGAACAGCCCAGAGTTAAAACCACAAAGCTCACTCTCAAGTAGGGGAAAACTCAGTCAGGGGTGGCCCATTGCAGTAAGGGTGATGGCTGTAGTCTGCGGTGACAGCACCCCGCTCAGCAGTGGCACCAGTCCTCCCACTCATGGGTGGGAGAGCACACTGAGCCTAGAGGATGACATTGTGCCATCACTTCCTGACCTCTCCTAGTTGCAAAGTTCCAGATAATTCTATTAGCCAATTAGAGAAGGAAATTCACGTTATCGGGAGGAAATTAGTCTGAGCGTGGCTGTTTTCCAGTTCAGTAAGGTCAGGACTGTCAGTTACAAAGTAAGGCGAACTTACTAAAAATGCAGGAAGTTGCAACACAAGGGTGAGGCCAAGCCCATCCAGGCTGCTCCAGCAAGCCGTGGAGGAGATGAAACGCTGGAGTCAGACCCTGATTAGAGCCCTTCTCCCCATCATGTGCTCACCCCTATTATATGACACGTTTATAACACAGAATCAGTAGACACCTGCTGGTGGACATCCCTTGACCGCCCACTATCATGAGGAAGGATGGCACAACTCCCAGTGCAAAATTAGAGAGAGAGCAAACTTGGGTATTATCCCTGCACTGTGGATTAATTTCAAATAACAAGCACGTCGAAAGCATGGGTATTGGGTATTATACAGCATTTCAGCCAAGCCCCGCCTGTTCAGAAGCCAACACTGTTGAAAGACTATCTGCGATGAAAATTCAGATCCGTAATTGGCTGGTTCAAAACCATAATTGGCTGGTTCAAAGCCCAGTTCCACCAGAAATACTGCAGAAGTTCACCTGGAGTCTGTTCTCAGTGGGATGCTATATCGAACAAACTAATGTGTATGAAACATTTGTCTCACATGAAGGACTACATAGCTGGTGTCGTATGTATTGTTGTTAATATGAAGCTTGATGGGGAGGAACCCATCCATCGGGCTATGAGATTTGGACAAAGGCTGTGTCTAGCTATTCCAGTATCTCCCTGTAGCAACTATTGGTTTCTCAGCTTTCCCAATGGAGACCCACAGTAAGTTAAGCAGTAACAAGGATGTGCATCACCACAATGGGGAGCCCTCGTGGACAGCATGCTCTCATCTCTCCCTGGCCTCCATACCACATTGCCCTTGGCCCAAGCTGGTAGATTCTCCTCCTACATACAGGAATGCCAACCTCACATCAAACCATTGCCAAACAGCCTCACCCACAGAGGTACTACAAGTGGATAACGACCCCCAACACCGGTACCCATGGTAGAGACAGACCACCAGGAAAATGAAGTATGAACCTTCAGAGGTCATGGTGTACCCTCAACTGTAGCATTGAGTATGGTATCTAATAATGTCAACTACGCAAGTTTTAGGGTTACTCCAGAACCTGTCCACAGGTGGTGGCTTTTATTTTTTTAGTAATGCCGGGTATTGAACTCAGGGTCTCATGAATGCTAGGCGGGAGCCCACCACCGAGTTCTTTAACAGCCCTCGCACTATTTCATTGCAAACGAAAACGATTGTTCATTTCCTACTGTCTCTTCTACCCGTGTGGTATATGCTACATATAAGCAAAACCACGATGATCCCTCATGCAGCAGTGATAACAAGTTTCACAGGGGAAGTTATGAAACCTAGAGAAGCAACCCTCAGCATTCGCATGCACAGAGCATGGCTCAGAGTCCAAATAAGAGAGGCTGGAAGAAGCAGGTCCCAGCTAGTGTTCATCCTTCAGACCTTGGCAGATGTAAAATTTTTGTTGAGGCAAAAGCTCGCAAAATTTTAACTTCCATTGTGTTCCAAGTATCCTTCTGTCTCCCCCAACTCCCCCAGAGTGTTTCCTATAAATCATCTCTTCGTATGCAGATTAATTAGTTAAGAGAAGAAATGTGGTGTTATGTCCTTTGCAACCTCATTACTTATATATTATTTGCAATCAATGTCCCTTCCTTATGAAACCTGAGTCTGAAGGTGCCAAGAACACATTTAATTTTATGATATTAACCCCCCCAAAGCAGAGATGAACAGAGAAGCAGAAGACCATGGTCCCTTATTAAGAAACAATCTTCAGCTGATGCTAATGGGCTATTTCAAATGTGACTCTCAAATATGAGTGTGTCACCATGAAATTAGAGTTGTGTGTATGCAAACTTCCTAGAGGAAAACAAAATGTTCACAAAACAACTCAAAGCTGTTTGAGAATACATAGTCTACATTCTGAACGCACAAAATGCTTACTATAGGAAAAAGTAGCTTCAAGTGACTCTAATACAGTTCTCTTTTATGTTCCTGCCTTTGGCAGACATCTTTGTGTGAGGTACAGTGGGCATCTTCCAGTGTGCATTACTGAGGGGTGGGGCCAGTCATCCTGAAGCCTCTTTTCTTCCTCTTCTACTCAGGATGAAGTGAGCTCTGTTTAGCTGATCACACAACCACAGTGTGCAGGGCATGAAGCTCTGAATCTACTAAGGGGCATACTGTCTGTATGCCCTCTAACACCCCTATAGCCCAAGTGTCTGGAATGTAATATTGAGTTGGAAGTGTCACCCCAGCCCCTGGCCTGGGAATTGTCAAGCACTTGGACTCCAATTCCTAACCTGCCAAGTACTTGGACTTCAACTCCCAGTCTGCCAAGTGCTGACCTCTCCCCGGGGTCAGGACCACTCCCAGAGGGTATTTAGGCTCAAGTTGGAAAAAAGAAACACATGTGGTTTCTGGTTTTGTATCTGCTCTCCCACTGTCTCCCCCCGCACCACCACCACCATGCTCCCAGCCACCTGAGAGTGCAGCATTCATTAAACATGGGCATTTTTGATTTAGTCTAATCTGGTTTGACCGGAGTTCTTTGCACCAGTGGAGAGGCTTGGTTAGGGAATATTCCTAACACTGTCTACACAGAAGGTCATACAAGTCATGTTATAGCAGGGACCAGTATAGATATGGCTATTTTAATGTCATGATTTGCCTTGTTGACAAGACTTGCCGAAGAATAAGACAGGATTGCTCAACCATGGCTATCACTGATTAGAGACACTTGACAGAGCAAAGCGTTTACACTAATATGGAGAAAAGAAATTTCTGGAATGTTCCAAATCAGGATCAACCTAGAAGGCAGGTCACATTCACAGCCAACATCACCCTTCAAAATGTCCTAAGATATAATAGACCATATAAGAAATGAGTGGTAGGTAAGGCATTCAAATACGGTTTTACAACACTACTTAACCTGTGTTCAATTTGCTTAGAACAAATTCACGTGTGAAATAATATGTCTTTACTGTAAAGAAAATGACCTATCAGTAAGACATTATGCTATCCTCTGAAAGTCCAGGAGAGTTTCCCACAGGATCATAGACCTACTTCCAAGAGAATTGATTTTCAAGTTCTCAGGTCTCCAACTTATATATTATTAATGCCTGAATTCATCTTCTCCTGCCACCCAGGGGCACTAACATTGAGCCCTGACACCTAGGCTGGAGAGTCTGAGGCTTCTTTTCAGCTCAGACTGGAAGTTTGGGTTCATTTTGTTTCAACATTTTGTAGTTACTCATCACTCTATTACAGCCCAGTGTTCCAGAACACAATTCCATGAACATATATAAAACAGCTTGATATAGAACTTACAGCTTTCCTAGGTATGGTGGTTTGAATAAGAATAGCCCCCATGAACTCACATATTTGAGTCTCCAGGGAGTTGCACTATTTGAAAGGGTCAGAAGGCTTAGGGGGTGTGGCCTTGTTGGAGTAGGTGTGGCCTCATTGGAGGAATTGTGTCTCTCAGATGGGGAGGGCTTTGAGGTTTAAAAGCCTGTTCCAGGCACAGGCTCACTCCCTGCAGATCAGAATATAGCTCTCAGCTACTGCTCTGGCACCGGCCTGCATACTGCCGTGCTTTCCTCCATGATGGTAATGAACTAAACTGTAAGCAAGCCTCAAGGAAAAGCTTTCTTTCATAAGAGTTGCCTTGGTCATGGTGTCTCTCCACAGAGACAGAAGATTGACCAAGACGCTACAGCTTCTCCATCTGAAGCTGAGATCTTCAGGTTTTGTGGTACCTTCGAGTTCACCTGGCCCAACTTGAAACTGGATGCTCGCATTTCCATATGGCTCACTTGCTGCGAAACTCGTGATCACCTGGGCAGCTTGGACATTTTTCAACCCCTGAACCTAAGCAACTGCTTCCTCACACTAGACTCTTCTTTCTTCTCCCCTTGATCCACCTTAAATCCTGTGAGGCGGTAGGCTAGCTCCCTTCTTAAAGCTAAGATGGTCATACTGTCAATTTGTTCAGAGTGCTTCTTCTATACTCGCCCTGTAGACTCCCCCTCTTCCTCCCAAAGGGGTCCCCTTTATAAGTTACTTAGTCATCACAACACCAAAGTTCATGGTCAGCTGTTAGAAAACCAGAGTTAGAGTCTGCCCTAATTCCAGCCAAAACTTTCTCTGTCATTCAATTATCTCCCACATGGTATACACTATGCCTCTTACCAGCCTGCCCTTTTTTCCTGTCTGGTATACACAGTGTCTGTGTGGGTTTGGGGAAAAGATATCAGATCTCCTACATCTTCTACATGCTGAGAGCACACCACTTTATGTCTGATAAACATCCCACTGAGTGCATTGTTTATATCTGAAAACCATCCCTGTTTCTGATTCACCGAGACCATTTGCATATCCCCCACTTTTCAAAATTGGATTCCTTCAAATAGTTTCCTACTGAGCCCAGAGATAACAACAGGTAGTCCTCGACCGTTCACTCATGATTAAATGTCATAGCCGCCAAATAAGTTCACAAAGATGAGTCACAAAAAAATAAGAAAAAAAACTAGGAAAGATCACAGTAGTTAAGATATAGAAGACAGTCATGGAATTAGAGACACACCAATAAAATATATAAATCAAGCTAAAGAAGCCAGTACCTTTACATCACTGTTTTTTTTTTTGTTTGTTTGCTTTTGCTATTTTCTTTTGTTTGCTGCCTTTAGTGAACATCTATGGGAAACACTGGGTAATGAAAGGCAAGTTTGCAGCTGCCCTCAGGGTATTTTATTTCCACAAATGTCCTACTTGCAGCTTAAGAACAGAAGCCACACTGCTATCCTCACACCAGCTGTGTGTAAGTCCCACTGTGAGGAGAGCCACAGCATTCTATTTCAGTGGACGAACCATGAGGCAAGCTCTCCCAGCCTCCTCTGCTGGAGCACCATCTCAGCTCTGTAGGCACGCCTTCCTGTCAGGAGGCCCCACACGCAGGGTTCACAGGGCAATGACATCAGCAGTAGGGTGTGGGGGTACAAAATCCTCCCATGGACACCTGATAGTGAGCTGCATGGTCCTTAAAAATGGTTAGTAGAGCATGGCATTTTTCTTGGCATTCTGAGGCTTATTGTAAATTATTGCTGTGTTAAATGAAACAAAACCGTCAGTGCCAGGCATCCAGGACGGTCTGTGACCAGATGCCTTTATCTATTTAGAACACAGGGAAACACATCTGAGAAGGCATACACCACCTGGTTTGCTGGTGACGATAATGAAAATTAAATAACCACGTAGATCCTAAGAGGAGAAATTTGATATAACGATGCAGAAATACAAATGAAATGTTAAAATACTAATGACTTACACAAAGCCCATTGATTTCTTTCCCCCGGATTCCTATTTCAGTGATCAGAGTGTATTAGGGACGTGTTTGCTTGCAATGTGTTTTATTAACGCTCCGTTTCTGACACCCAATTTGGAAATCAATGCTTATTTCATCATTTTTCTCCGAGGGGTTCTATTATTTACAATTGATTTAACAGGAATGAAAGACTTACCATTAACAAGACCCCGCTGCTGACACTTCACAGATGAATTATTGAACTTCAAAAAGTGAATTAACTTAACCATCGCCAAAACTGATGGTTTGATGATATTTTGCACCGAGTCTAATGTATTAATAATTACAGTGTCAAAACAGCAGTGTTCCTACTTGCTCCTCTTTCTCTTTAGATTTCTTGGCTTTATACTATTCAAGGTATTTCACAGACCACCACTCTGGAATTAAAACTGCTCCTACTGCCTTAAAAAAAAAAGCCTTGTAATGACTTTAGGTCTAGTTGAAAGTAAGTCCAAGTATATATAACTCTTTCATCCTTGAATGTTAAATGAATATGGCTCATAAAAGCAACTTGGAAAAACAGCAATTACACATACTTCAGTTTGAATCAACAGTAGCAGCCATCCAGATCCCATTGACTATCTTGAGTAAACTGGACCTTAAAAATATGTGTTTTTGTTATCTGTTCTTTTAAACATTTTAGTGGAGTGATGGATTGGCCCTGACACACTCCACGATGCCTCATGCTATGGAGAGTTCTCAGCACCACGCCAAATACCAGTGGTGCCCTCGATCTTCTCTTGTAGTAAATAAGGTCATATGTCCACATTCGTATCATCACCCCCTGGTATGGGAGAATGGTCTGTATTCTGTCAATAATATTTTAAATAAATGCTGATTGGCCAGTAGTCAGGCAGGAAGTATAGGTGGGACAACCAGACAGGAAGTAGAGGTGGGTCAAGAAGAACAGAAGAATTCTGGGAAGGAGGAAGCCCATTCCTCTGTAGTCCTGATCCATCCACAGAAGAAGCAAAATGTGACTGCCTCACTGAAAAAGGTACCAAGCCATGTGGCTAACATAGGCAAGAATAATGGGCTAATATAAGTTATAAGAGTTAATAAGAAGCCTGAGCTAATGGGCCAATCAGTTTATAACTAATGTAGACCTCTGTGTGATTTCTTTGGGACTTAATGATTGTGGGAATCAGGCAGGACAGAAAACTCAGACAACAACCCCCAGTGCAGGCAAACTGGTCAGAATTCTGCCATGTTGGCATTCATCAACCAACCAGGGGTTGCAGGTGGTATTTCCAACCCTAAGCACTTCCCTGGAGAGGAGGAGAGTTTCTAAGTGCAGTTCCACAGTGCAGGGAGTAAACAGTTTTCCACAGAGTGGGCTGTCCTGGGCCAGTGAAAACATCAGCTGTTCTGTTCTTCCCTATCCAACACTAAATGTGATTTAAACTTACCAAAGGACACTGACATTGGCTTTTCATAGATTGCGGTAAAAATCAAATCATCTGTTATGTTTCACAAACTCTTTTCCAGTCATTCTTTTCCTCTGTGATTATCAAATCATGCTGCTCTTGAGTTTCCAGCTCTATCATTGAATAAGTCCTACCCCTTGCCTGCATTCTTCCATCTATCTATATGCCCTCTCACTCTCCAAATATAATATTCACTATTTGGTTTACCACTGTTAATGGCTGCAGAAACACTAATGGGTCAATTATGTGCCACAAAATACAGTTTTCTCACACACAATTTTATTTCTCTGGAGTAAAAAATTTGGAGCCAATATTTTGGCTCTGTCAATTTAAGGTCATTAATTCATTTACAAGCTCTGAAGTGCAGTCCCTCCCAATTCAAACAATGCAGGAAAAGGCACTATTTCATGACTCTTCACAACTTTACTCCTGGACCCCCATTTTCCTACAGTCTCTACAGAACCTGGGTGGCTGGCCAATGTGTCTTTGCACTCGCTCCTGCTTTCTGGGGTTGGGACTCCAGTTACCCTCGGGATTCTGAAGGTATCAACCTTCATCTTCACAACTGGCCTTTAGAAGGTTTGATGTGTCACCATGAGTCCCAGGCACATAAATGGGGTCTTGTTTTCTTTATGAAACCATCCAGGATTGTCTCTTGGTCCCATGATCTTTGAGATGTCATACTCTATCATACACGCAAGCTAACATGTACCTCTTTACACTGGGTTCACTCAATCTGGAAACTTGTCGCTCATGTTCAAGTTGTTCTACTGAATGATTTGAGTTCTGAAATACTTGAATAATTATCTCTCTTTTATTCTCAAGTTCTATATACCAGATGTTGGACCACCTGTGCTAAATGAATAATTCATCAATTATCAAACATTTTGAATGTAGACTCTTCACATTTTAAAAATGAAAGTCTGGAAAAGCTAAGGGTGGTACAGATAGCACTATACCATATTAGGCCAAAAAATTAAAATTATTCATTTAAAATAAATGCTTTATATGTTAATGTATAGTTTTACAAAAATAAAGTTCAAAGAAAAGATGAGGAGGACATTTTACACTTCTTTGGCTTTTAATGTCTATTTTAATACAAGCCATTTGGATTTTCACATCTGCTTCCATATTCAAATTTGGGGTTGCAACTCGTTAGAGTCTTGGAAAATGTTTAGATTTGCACTGATATGGAAACCTGACTTCAGCAAGCTTCTTCTGAGACTTTAAGAATCACACCCTCCTCTCCCAGGTCCTCCAATCTCATGCTAACAACCATCGGATAAACATTAATACTTTTCTCTCACTCGGTATCTTCTTATCCACTTGTTTTATTTAATGATTTGGCTCTTCAGCATCCTTCCCCAGCTATTTATTTCTGTCAGCTTGGGAATTCCTTTGACTTGTACATCTGATTATCTCATGGAAGCATTATCTTCTCTTCTCTTTTCAACTAGGTTAACAGTATGTTTGGGCTCCCCACCCACAGTTTTCCTTTGTAAGCAGTGGGATCCCTTCTGCTGTCTGTTTCCTTTTGGCAAAGTCTCTAATTCTGTGAGCATTTGTGGAGTGTCTGGTGTCGGTCACACATATCTGGATCAGTTTTGCCAAACCAGCAAACAATTAGAAACTCTGGAGAGCTGGGGTTGTGACGTGAAAAAATGTGTGATTGACTCTCTTACACTGGGAGCAACTAAAAATAATCTAAAATGCTTTTTGAAAACTAAGCATTTGAAAGTTGTCAAGGAAGCAGTAAACACCAATCAGAAAAGCAGGCGTGCAGTGCTGAGCAGGCATCTCAAGGCTGTGCATCCGCAGAGCATTTCCGCTTCCGACCGGTTCGGATGGCTGTTGGTGCACAGAAGGCAGAAGGCAAAGCTTCAGAGTTCCACACTCCTCAGTGTAGCGGCAAACAGGAATGAAAACCCAGCAGGGTATGCAAGGAAACCCACCTGCTTGGAATCTTGGTGAAACGAGAAGGATTAAAAAACATCAGACCTGGAATAGGCCCATCTCACAGTGTTTCCCTATGGGCCTCTGTCGGGGAGACAGAGGCAACACCTAATCTCATTTGTAGATTAAAAACTTTTGGTTAGGCCGGGCGGTGGTGGCGCACGCCTTTAATCCCAGCACTCGGGAGGCAGAGGCAGGCGGATCTCTGTGAGTTCGAGACCAACCTGGTCTACAAGAGCTAGTTCCAGGACAGGCTCCAAAGCTACAGAGAAACCCTGTCTCGAAAAACCAAAAAAAAAAAGACAAAAACAAAAAACTTGGTTAAAGAGCGGTGCACTTGCATACTCAGACAGGATAGGACTAAATTTCATTCCAACATTCAAGATTACCCCAATTAGATGCCAAGATATTTAAGTCCACTGCAGAGAAGAATTATGAAATGGAAAAGAAAATTGTCGTGAATATGAATGGATGTAACAGGCAGCGGCTCCTCACGTACAACTGTCAGATCCACAGTGCAAGCGTTCTTACATTTCTAAGTCACCGCAAGTAACAGGGACTGTGCAGAGGAACCACATACTTCTGCCTTCAGGGACTCCCTATCAAGAGGTGTGTACAGACCATTCTGAATTGATCATCCCAGCAAGCCTTGGGCCCACCTGTGATATAAGGGAAGCTCCAAATATGGAGCCTCTCTGAAGCAAGAGGGACCATTTTTCTCATTGCCCCATTAATCTACAGAGACATCGTCTATATAGAGATAGGCAGGTTACAGTGCGCACAGCTGCCCCTACACCCAAGGAGTCTCTGGCCCCAAATGTCCATGGGCTGACGTTTGAGATACCCCACTCCCATTCTCAGGGAATACCCTCCCAGCCTTGCAGAATCCCATTTTACTTGATGAGCAGCCAACCAATATTTGAATGGAGAAGAATGCATATGAAATAAAAGGCAGGAAGCAAGCATAATGCAAAATCCGGGAAAAAAGCAGCTTGAAAGCTCCCAACCAGGAATAAGAAAAGTCCAATGTAGAATCTGCTGTGTGCCATGCGGGAGCGTAGCAGCTAAAGCACAGGAAGCTTCTTTAAAACAAAACAGGTCAAGAGACCTACACGTGGTGGCTCACAGCAGTAACGCTAGACCTTGCGCAGCGGTGACAGGGGTCTGAAGCTCACGGTCATTTTGAGCTATAAAGTGAGTCTGAAGCTAGCCAAGCCTTCATGAGACCCTGCCACACCGCTTGTCAGTGCTCAGAGGGAGCCAGGATGTCAAGGCCTCTCTTGTCACTACATGGGTTTCCTTCAGATCCCTCCATCTAGGTGCCAGCACCCAGTGTTTCAACTGGGCTTTTATTGTATCAAAGTCTTTACAAATGAACCAAGCTGTTTCTCTTGTAGACTTCCAGCCAATTCTCTTGTTCTGGGCCATGCCTAGATTCTTCTTTAAAATGCACCTAGTCTTTTCTATTCTTAAGATTTTCTAGCTCCCTAGAACAATTAAAGGTCATAATTAATTAATTACAAGGTCAAGTTCATCCCTATGTAGGACCCATTTAAACTAAAACAAAGAATTGGCTTATCAAATTCACACAGGTATGATGTAGCATAGAAAGATTAAGCCAACATTCTCGGAATTCAGGGACGACACTGAAAATGAGAGGAAGCCCACAGCTGATAGACTATGTGGAGTTCAGTCTGTACCATTAGTATTGCTGGTATCCAGAACTGACAATAGGGTCAACTGGACAACATTCCTCACACTAAAGATTGATGTCTGTGTATAGTCTTCTTTTGAGTACGTGCCTGCCTGAGAGTGATATCAAACATTCTGATTTTTTAACCATCCATAGTAGGAAATATTGATAAAATTCCACCGTCTAAATTTCATCCTCATGCATTGTGTTTCTATATGTGTAGTGACACGGGTTCTGATGTAGTACTATCAACTTTTTACTCCCCAGTGCTGAGATTTCTAGCAGTAGATATATTTATGAAATTGCAGTAACCATGAAGACCTTGGCTATTCTCCAAAAGAACTGAGAAAGACGAGCAGTTCACAGCACCAAAACCTGTTTCCAGTGTGTTATGTATTAAAATCTAAAATATTGAATTTGGGGTAAGCAATTTGTTCACACACCCACACATTTCATCTTAAGATTGAATATATAGAGTGAATTACTCTGTCCCCTCCCTTCAAGTCATTATAAATTATTTTCATCAGATTATAGCCAATAAAAATAATTGAATTGAAGGAAGAACTGTCTTTTCTATAGGGGAAAAAGTGAGTTCTGTAGAAGGGAGGGAAGGAGGAAGTTCCCATGAAGTGGCAGAATTAACTGTGGCAAGATGGAGACACCATAGGCTGCTGAGACAACGAACGTGCTTCTCCCGAGAGACCTGCTAATGACAGCAGGAAACATCAAACTTGAAACAAGCAGAAACCCCTCAAGCGAGGGAGCAAAGCTGTCATAAGTGAGACAAGAGGATATTGTTATCCCCTGGAAGGGCAAATATATTGCATGAGAAGTAATGTTTCAAGTTAGCAAGCTCTTGTTTGTTAGATATAACTGCTCATTTCCAAGGTGGTCACTGAAAAGGACATGAGAGGCAAAAAGAATGAAAGAAATGTAGCAAGAAAAACAGGATGAAAAAAATGAATATTTAAGAGGAAGTGTAAATGACAAAATATGCTAGAAATAAACTCAAAACAGTAACTGTATCAATAGAAATGAGGTAATTTTAAATTAATAGTATTTTAAAATCAAATTAAAGGACATGCATCCTTAAAAAAAATCTAATCCAATAGGGAAAATAAGATTGGGTATATAAAACGTAAACAAGTCAAAGCCTAACAAAAATGATGTGTAAGACCTCATGAGCCAACCACACAGTAATAAGAGCAATTAGCTACGAAGAATCACAGGAAAATGTTGAACGTTAATCCAGAAGAAAGATAATTTGAGCTCCAAACTTAACCATGACTATTAACACGGTTGAACATTTAAGTGTCATTGTAATACAGCTATGCAAATAAAATATGAAAAGGTATGCTTTGGGTTCTAACGAACATGTTTTAAATGGGTAGATGGATATAAAGGCCCAGCAATAAAGAACACATTTGATAGGCTTGATTTAAGTCCTAAATAGGCCACATTTCACACCAACACTGTAGAATGATGGGTCATAAAATATGTCTCAACCATCAAAAGGACCAGGACATATCATTCTATTTCCCCAAGAGCTATACAAATTAAACTATACTTAGAAATTCTGAAATTCATCTGACTTAGCTGTTCAAAAGAAATCACCTAATATGGACTGCACTGAAAGCAATAATACCTCATCTCGAACTACATGGGATGGCATAGAAAGATTTACAACTCTATGTTCTAGGACATGTGAAGTCTGTCTATCCATCTCCTTTTCCTCCACAGAGCCTATTTAAACCACACATAAAACATTGGTATTTATCCTGAGCTCTTGTAAAAATGAAAGCCCAGAGGCCCTTGTCCTATGTTACAGGGAGTCAGTAGCATGTCTCCCTGGAAACAAGTTTGATAGTTGGGTACCTACCTATATTCAAGTTGGGTTTAAAGGATGAATAGACATTAAGACTGGAGTGGTTATGTGGGTTGGCCCTGAGGAATGGACAAGGGAGTCATTCAAAGCCTATGTGCAAAGCCCCGAGACATGCAATGGTTCAGAGCTGCAAGTCCTAGGGAAACGGACAAGGCAGCAGGCAGATGAGAGAAGCAATGGGCAGATCTGTGAGGAGACCCACATTATCCGCCTACGGCTCTAAGTTCATTCTGGGACTCATGTCATTAGTGAGGGGTCTCCAGAGCATTCTCTGTGGGATTTAGGTTCAGTTGTGCTGAGAAATTCTACCATCTACAAGCCGTTTAGCAAGAAGAAAGAGGTCAGTTGGGCGGTGGTGGCACATGCCTTTAATCCTAGCACTTGGGAGGCAGAGGCAGGCGGATCTCTGTGAGTTCAAAGCCAGCCTGGTGTATAGAGTGAGTTCCAGGCAGGCTCCAAAGATACACAGAGAAACTTTGTTTCAAAAAAACAAACAAATAAACAAAAAACAAAAGAAAATAAAAAAAGAAAAGGAAGAGGTTAACTTGTTACTCATAGTAGAAATTTCATAAGAAATTGAAGGAACAGATATGAAACCCCTCAGGCAGCATGACAAGTCAAATTCACAAGAGCCTCACTGCATCAAAGCCACTCCAGTTCATATAGACTCTGGATGCTAACACAGATTTCTATTTGCATTCAAGCTGGTTTGGTTTTTATAATCACATAACAGCTATTAGCAGAGGAGACTATATATAGTTTTACATTTACATATATTAAAAATAATATAATAAAGATGATAATACAAACTAGGCATAATAAAGTGAACTTGTGTCAGGAAGTACGTATTTCATATTTGAAAGTCATGTGGTATCTTCTCCCAAACAGAGGAACTGGCAAGGCTATATCGCAACAAATTTTCATTTGCAGGTAGCCTGGCCAAAAGGCTACAGTCTATAGAGGTCTTCTCTGAGCTATGGATGCCCAGACCAACCAGAGATGAGCAATGAAGAGGAATGACCTGAAGGGAGGATAAACATGGCTGGAGTTTAACATGGCAGGCTTGAAACAGAAAGGGCAGGTTTCCCGTTGGTTATCTGATTCTGGAACCTGCAAGACATAAACTCTACCTTAGACAGTAGAATAAGGTATGTATTTTAGAAGCTCATGCCAACCCCTCTGCCCACAGAACACAAATATGATGAGAAAGAAGATGGCCAGGGAGAAAAGCCAGCCTCCCACCAATACTGCCCAGAGAGGTAGGAAAAGACAGCAATAACAAAGAAGAAAATTGAAGAGAGACATGTAGACAGCCCTAGATATGGCTAGCAGACACAATGGGAGCTGCCCAGCCCTGAAGTACTGCAATGTCTGGACGTGGCTTGCATGCCTGCTGTGCAGACACGCCTGGGGGCTTGGCACACTCGGGGCAGACACAGCTGGCTCAAGTTTAAAGTCAGACAAAGATAGGAGAAAGGACCCGGTGACCTGTGTTTCAAAGCTTATGTCAAAAGATATCCATAAGCAGGAACAGACAGCAGATGAGAGAAGACATAGAGGTAGTTTAGGGACTGAGGCCACTAAGGAGCTGGGATAGGGTGGCAGACATAGCAGGGAGGGACCAGCCTAGAGCAGGAAGGCTGCTGCCACTGCTCACATGTGTGCAGAAGGGAAGGGTACACAGTTGTCTTGAGGGGTGGACAAAGTTCACGTTCTTTACTTTTTATGACTTTATCAACAAAGAAAAAATGGATTTTTTTAAACAAGAAAACCGTCTGGGGACTAGTGAAAGTTGAAAAAGCCAGGTTTCTGTTTGAAAGTCCAACTGTCACCTTTGCAAAGTGTATTTCCCGAGTCCATGAAGATCAGTGGTATCTTCTAATGCAGGGAACGAATGCACAGACTGGGAATGTGGCAGACTACACCACGTGGTCTCTGTTTGACATCTTCCAGAAACTCTCTCCCCTCACCCAGGTTATTATATTCAGTTTCTTTCTGACTTCCCACAAGGAAGAGTTTTTTCTCACTGACAGGCAAATGGCATCACCCTCTGAAGGCCCATCACACTAAGTGACCATTAAACCATCACACTTAAGGCCTGTCTCTCCAGACACAGGCATTAAGAGTACAAACCAGACCTCATTTCAACTATTGGCATTTTATACACAGAAAAATGTCACTGAAGAACTGACATGAATTTTTCCGATTTTACACAAAATACCTGGGATTGGTGATCTGTGCTGCTTCATGCTTGGAGTGCAATCATGGGAGGAACCATGTCACAGATCTGTGGGCGTGGTTCAGTTTACAGGACATTCATATACAAACCGGTAAGATGAGGCATCTAAGGCTCCTGATGATGGACTATGGCTGCAAAGCTCCCTCTCCTCTTTCTTACCTTCGCCACCCTTTGCCATCACCTCCCCTACTCCTAACTATCCCTGCTCCTCGCTGCTCCCACTCCCCATGAGCAAGGCTGTTCCCTGGCTGCCCCTGCCTGCACATCTGCCCGAAGCTGTTTATCCCTTATGAATCATTCTCAAAACCTCTGGGTCCTTCCAACATTTCACCCTTTGACTCATCCAACTTCCACTGGTCTCTGTACAGCTAATGGTCACACTGGAATCTGTTTCCTGCAAAGGAGGTTGATGTCCACCTCCCACAGATGGGTAGCATGGCACAATGTTAAAAAAAATAGATTTTACTCATGCTTCAATCCAATAATGTCTAGTTAGTCAATCATGGGCATCTTACTTAACTCTCTGGCTAGGCACGTCTTTAAGGAAGAAAAGCCATTCCACTGTGCTTTTGTAATTCCTCCCTTGTATTCAGTACAGCCTTTCAGACACCTTTTTAAAGACAAAGTCTAACCATATATCCCCAGCTGACCTCAAACCCATGGCAACCCTCTTCTACTGCCTCAGCCTCACCAGTAATAGGCTCACAGGCATGGGCCACTGCCCATCATACCTGGCTAGTACTTAATAATACTTAAACTCTATTAAAACAAATCTATAAGAAGATTGAAAACCAAACCGACCCAAGGCTCCTGGACTTCATGTGTCAGGGTCAGGGGTCTTTTTTTTTTTTCTGCCTGTCTCCTCTCAGCACACCCTCCACATCTGTGAAGATGGACCAGCTCTGCCTGTGGAGAACAAGTTCTGCTTGTCACTCTTGAATTTTTGGTAAACATTTTTAGGTCACATCTTCACAGTCACCACCACCACAACTCAACAACAGGACAGGTGGTGAAGATTTGCTGACCAGGGCTGGAGAGATGGCTCAGTGGTTGGGAGCATTGCCTGCTCTTCCAAGGGTCCTGAGTTCAGTTCCCGGCAACCACGTGGTGGCTCGCAGCCATCTGTAATGAGGTCTGGTGCCCTCTTCTGGCCTGCAGACATACACACACACACACACACAGAATGTTGTGTACATGATAAACAAATAAATATTTTTTTTTTAAAAAAAAAAGATTTGCTGACCAAACCATGATGGCAGTGGAGGTTCTCAAACAATTGTCTGGCACACCCTGTCCGGCCCTATGGGTACTCACAGGATCAAAGTTGCTGAGAATAAACCTTTCTTTTTATGTTCTCATTTTCCCCCAAGTGTACTGCTCTGTTTTGGGATATGAGTTACCACAGCAGCTAGGCAGAAGCAGAGCCATGAGCTCAGCCTCATTCTACAAAACCAAACACTATAAAGCCTGCAAAAGCCAAGCTGAAAATTCTATCCTTTTCTTAGCATTTTTTGTTTGGGGAAAATTATTTTGTCCTTTAAAACAATTTTACTAGCACGAGGTTATTTTAGATAAAGCAGTGGGTGGGAGAATGGGTGACATGTTTCCCATGTTCCCTTGGGTCCAAGCTGAGCACTCACAAGTCCCTCCTCAAGTCCAAAGAGCCTTAAGAGTTGCTATGAATGAATTAAATTTGTGTTTCAGACAGACAACAAATACACCTTTATTTTATGTGTATTTGCTACATAATAGTTGGGCCATTCGTAAGAGCTGGAGCTTCATTATGTTAAAAGTAGGTGTTGTCCAATATTCAACATTAATTGTATACCCCAGATTTTATCTTAACAATTAGAGAACTGACTACTTCCAACTGGCTTTATAAAAATGAGCAAAAGGAAGAAAGCCTCGTGAGCAGGTTGCATCTAACATTGGCAGAGAAACATCTTTTTAAATTTGGATTCAGACTCAGAATCAGCTTTAAGTCTTAGTTCTCCAATCTGAGAAATAAGAGTGTGTGGCCACAGCATCACATATGCCTTCAATGAGAAACCTGGAGAGCAATAACATTTAGGGATAATATCTGAGGAATGGCCTTGTGTTTTCAAGGATGCTCATGTATGATGCTCAATGGTCACCATGATTAACTTAAACTAATTCTGATGAGAAAGAGAAATCAATGAGCAAAAGCTAGCACTTTCTATTCATCTTTGGTCTCATCAAGAACTATCAGGTAGGTGTAGCTTAGCAACTGAATAGAGGGAAGGAGTTTTCTCTGCAATTTTGGTCTGTTTTCTCTAGCAAATAAATCAGTTTAAAACATCTTGCCCATCTTGAACCCGCCTCCCCCATTATTTTAATGTGAAAAAAAGGATGAGATTCAAGGCAACTAATCCAATTGCTTTCTCAAGACCCAGGCTCCTGAAGCGTTGCCCCAGTCCATTTCTGACCTCTTGAACTCACAGAGGGGAAATTAAGGCAGAGAACCTAGCCATTCAAACCATTGTCGATATAAGACATGGTAAAATTTAATCTTTGTAGCTCCCTAAGGCAAATAAGTATAAGCCAAACATCCAGAGTTACCTGATGAAGAATGGCTTGTTTCAAAAGACTGAAAATGACCTTAAACACAAAGCGTCTGAGACACTCTGGGCCATAGGATGACATGGAAGAGACAAGCTGAGAGCTAAGCAAATGTCACACAGATCACTGGGTTCAAGGACTCCTTGACCTAACCATCCTAAAGAACTTCATGGTGGACATAACCACATCTTCCTCGGGATTGTGTTTAATACACAGTTAGCTGTGGATTGTGGAGTGTTTCTTATTTCTTACTTTTATTGACTAGCTCGAGCAAATCAAAAAGGAATTAGAGGGGCTTTGTTGGTTTGCAGCAAGACACTCATGTGGAGGTCAAAAGACAGTCTGAGGAAGTGGGTTCTTTTCTTCCACCATGTGGAGCCTGGGTATTGTACTTCACCTTCTGACTCATCTTGCTGGCGCCATAATTAGTTCTTCCTGGGCAGTGTCCTGAGTATTCAACCCATAGAGCCTCACCCCAGCAGGACACTGAGAGCCCCCTACTGCCCACCTGCCACAGACAGAGGAGGTAGCCTAGCCCATCCCGACAAATTATTTATTTTTCATACTTGAAAATTCCACTAGTAGAAAACTTCAAATAACTGTAGGGAACAGGATTCAAATCTATGGAAGAATACAGAATCTTAAATAATATACTTATTCACAAATTCCCGGAAGAAGGTTGGTTATGAAAGCCATTTCTTGTCTTCATCTGGAAGACTGGGATCCTTATGGGAGAGGTATTAATTTTTCTTTTGATTGCTTATAATGAGTCCTGTGTCCTATGAGTGATGTAAAGGGCTAAGTTCTGGAAGCTGAGAAATATGAACACATGCAGCCTCTGCAAGGCAGACCTAGGGTGTTTATCATAAATCCAGAGAATAAGTATTCATTCTACTTTACGGAAGACAAAGGTCAGGCCAGAAAAGGTCACAGATGCTGGAGGTCAAGTAGAGATGTCAAATCTGCTCATGAGGCCCATTCATTGCTCGCCTGTTCTTTCTTTTCTCTCTTCACCTCCTCCCCACACCCTCGCCTACACTGTAGTTCTGGCGGCCGCCAGTTTTCATACTTGCCAGGCACACACCTGCCCAGGGCTCTTATCTTGCATCTTCCCCCACCCAAGTGCTAACAAAGTCAGATTATGCTTAGCTTCTGGAATCTAAAGAGGAGAGCATGTTCAAGGTGATGTAGCCGTAAAAGGTGCTTCTTGTCCGCGCCTGAAACATAGACTCAGCCTTCCCGCTTCCTTTGTTTTCTAAACAGGTATTACTTCTCTGAGATGCTCCTAGGCCACTTATTTGAAATGACATCCCCAGCCCTCTTTTCCCCCCAACCCATCCTTCTGAATTAAAATCAGAGAACGGCAGAGATACCACTTTCTAAATCTTACATGCCTTGCATGCTTCGCTCAGAGTAGCTTGCTTATACAAACACACTCAATCAGTGTTGCTCGTGTTTCCTGCCAGGAATATAGTTCTCAAAGCTGAATGGAATCAGAATCACCAGGAGAAACTGTAATTAGATTCCTGCTTCCCCCTCATGGAACCTTACAAAGACGGTGTAAGGGAGTCGGCCAGCCAGCCAGTCCCCACAGCCTTGCTACAGGACACTAGTTTGGATCCGGGATTGGTTTACATTCTCATTGTTCTAAGGACTATTTCACAATACCTAGGCCTTGCATCTCTGGGTTGGACACTGGGGCTGAAAGGTTGTGGAGGTTTTGTTTGCTTGTTGCTTTTAAGTGGCACAATCGAGAAACCTTCTAACCCTGTTGAACACAGTGAATAACAACCAAAACCTGGTGAGTGGCCCATACCAAACAGTTTGCCCGAGGGCACGGGTGCTTGGATGACACCCACCCCCCATGCCACAGAAACTGCCAAATTCAAGTCTTTTCCTATTTATTTGGCCTTCTGTCATATAATTCCCATTTTTCCAAATGGAATCTCACTGTGTCTCCCTGTCTGTCTCTGTCTCTTTCTCTCTCCCTTTTCTTCCTCACTCGTGGGGTGTGTGTGTGTGTGTGTGTGTGTGTGTGTGTGTGTGTGTGTGTGTGTGTGTGTGTGTGACTCACTATAGCCCAAGTTGGCCTTGATAGTCCTCCTACCATAGCCTAGTGGTACTTGGCTTACAGGTACACCCATCCCCACCCTCTGTTTTTCCATGTCCAGCTGGAAATGGGGCCCTTCGAGTTAGTTTCACACAGATGAGAGTCTGTGTCTGCATGCCCTGGCCGTGCTTGTGCTTCCCGTGAACACGCCCCTGGCACCTGTTCTGGTTCAGATAAAATCTTCCAGGTGCCGCCAATGACCTCTTTTGCCATTCTATTCTGAAGCAATAATCAAGTTAGTTTTTTTTTTAATCCTGTGTTCTATGCCAGCCATAAAACAGTTGATCTCCATAAATCAAGCATGTCTGATGGTTTAGATTCAATTGCCCCGTTTAAGACAGGCACTTAATGAAGAGCTGGAGAAGGGCGCGTTTAACAGCCACCGCTGTGACATTCCATCTTCCAGATCTCCCTTTCCCCGTGTGGAATCATCAGTGCGTTATTGATTTCTAGTTACAGGGAGACTCTATTGTTTTCAGATGCGAGTATACTCCACTCAACCATCCTGCAGACTTTAGCGGCGATGTTAGGTTTGCTGTCCTGCAAATCAGACTTCCTCAGTGAATTCAGTAAGGTGGGGAATCTGTGGTGCTTCACAGCCCAACCCATCTCAGGAAACTGTGAGCCACCGTCTTCCTTGTCTCAAAGCAGTGAATATCAACATGGGAAATATGAAAATGCTGGAAAAAGGAAGACGATTTGCTCTGTGGGAACAGTGCTAGGGGAGGTATATTTTACACATTATAGAATTACCTACTTAACTATACAATTCAATGATCTTAGCATATTCATAGCTTTGCAGCTATCAGACTCATCCAGCTGTAGGGCATTGTCATCCTCTCCAGAGACACCTCACCTACCCTCAGCCTCGGTCAAACCCTAATCGAGTTCGTGATTTACCCATAGACTAGCCCTTTCTGAGAATTCCAGAGAGATGCAACCCTGCCATGATTTGTCTTTTGTGTCTGGCTACTTTCACCTATCAGGATGCTTGAGGGTCACCCGTGTCCCAGACCACCAGCATTTTTTTTCCTTCCTCACTGCCAAACAGCATTCATTGCATAGATGCCCTGCCGTTTGACTACTGAGAAGTGAGAGCCTTTGATTTTATTTGACAACAATATATCATGCTGCCATAAACATTGGTGAAGCCTTGCTGGGGACATGTTTTCATTTCTCTTGGTCACAGAGTCCTTGAAGTAGACACTCTAGAACATATGGTAAATCTGGGTTTAACATTTTAAAAAAATACCAAACTCTTTTTGAAAATGCCTCTTCTGTATTAAAGTCCTGCTGGCAGTGTAGTAAGGTCCCAACTTCTCCACATCTTTTCCCAATATCTGCTATTGCCTCTTGTTGACCCGCATTATGCATAGCTCCTTCTTAGGGCTGAATATATGGACAGCGCTCCCAGGCTTCCAGGACAAATGTAAAAATATTCCCAGCAGGAGGAATGTGTGGTGGAGGGAGGGCCAGAAAGGAGATACAGGCCTGAGAAGGAACAGTCACATAGATTTGGATAGATATATGAAATTCTCAAAGATTAAAAAAAACCTGTTTTTTAAAAACTCAACCAGCATTACTTAGGACACGCTCTTTTCTCTGTCATACTCTTTAAATATTTACTGTTAACCTGAGCTGGGAGTGTGGATCAGTGGTAGAACATTCACTAGGCATGTGTGAGGCACTGAGTGTGCACTGTGGGGCAGAAGGGAGGGAGGAAGGGAAGGAGGAAGAGAGGGAGGGAGAATGAAGAACTCCAGTCATTCAGTTATTATTACCATAGCAAGATCTCTGACTGGAGAAGTTGTTCAGTGGTTAGAGACACGTACTTCTCTTTCAGGGTATTCAAGTTTAGTTCCCAACATACCAAGATCTCAATCATAATTTACCAATAAAACAGGCTTAAAAAAATCAGGTTTGAAAAGGTTATAATTAGACCTATAAAAACACAGGAAACTGATGGTAAACCTGAAACTGTGTGACACATAACTCCGAAATTCCAGTTCAAGAGGTATTAAGGGCAAGACAAGACATATCTGAACAGCAAACACACTACATATCTAACCTCAGCAAAGGCGAGTCCCTCATGGCCTCAAAAGTGGACCAAGTAATATGAAATCTGATTGATTATAGGGCTACACATTTCCCTTTGAAGAAGCTATTCTGGCCTTCTACAGAACACTTACTCCTTGACATTTTATCTTCAAACATCAAATCTCACCAATGTAGTTTTGATCGGGATTCAATCAGCAAGATATTCATGACAATCAGAAGTCAAATGGAACATCTTTCATAGCAATGAGAATGCTGAATGATTCATATTAATCATACAGAAGCACTTTCTACCACCCAAAGGATAAATTCTGCCAACAGCAGCTGTTCATGTGTGAGTACTCAGAAACAATTATCTTGTCACCAGTTCCTGAAGTCCCAAATAATCCTACTGCCAGAGGTGCTGGTGGAAGGTATCCCCAGGCAGGAGACAGCTCTGCACAGCTGACCATTAAGCTTCAGCTAACTGGCTCTTTGGGCCACAACTTTTAACCACCAACAACCATTCTTTTGCCAGTCCATGATGCTACCTGACTCTCTCCTGCCACTGATTCGGCAAGCCACCCAGTTCAGCAAGGCTCAGCTCTTGCCTCTACCCCAGCATCTCAATCCAGCCTTACAAGGCTCACCGCTTCCCCTCAGAGTCATTCTTCACCACTTGACAGGGGCGATTTGCTAATGAACGCTCAGTTCCCTGTTTCATTTTTGAGTGTCTGATGACTTACACTCTCGCCTCCCGAGTCTGGCAGCATCAGCATTCCTGAGAGCTATTTAGAAATGCAGAGTCCTAGGCCTTGTTCTGACTGTTCATCAGAGTCTGTGCTTGAATCTGCCAGAATGATTTCAAGGCACTAGGTCGTTAGACTTCCATACACCCTAGCCAGACTCAGTTTGCCAACCTGAGCATCTCCCCTGTCAAAAGGAGCAGCCAGATGATCTGATGCTAAAACCACTTACTACCACCTCCCTAGACAGTTTGCTTCCATCCGTCTCTGAACAGACCACACAAGGCAACTCTATGGAGTAAGACCAAGGCAGACATGAGAACTGGATGTGCCTACTGTTATGGGAGATATATCTTCCAAATTCTTGAAGAGTATTTTCTGTGGCAATAGTGTGTAGAGAAGGGAGCTTTCGAGAGATGCTTAGGTCATGAGAGTATCCATGGAAAAGTATTGATGGGATTGGGTTGCTCCTTCCCTTTTTCCCTCTGCATTTGAGGACACAACAAAGAGCAAGAGGTTCCCAGCAGATACCATTGGCTTGGCTTTGGCCTTCCTAGCCTTCAAACTCTAAGAAATACATAAATCTATATGCTTCCTAAATTACCCAGGCTCTGTCATAGCAATGTAGGTCAGACTGACACAACAGTATTCCAAGAAAAAACTCCCAGCCCAAAATTCAGAATCCAGGTATTGTCACTACCTCATCCCACTGGGTCACCCACCTAAACTAAGTCAGTTGTCAGGGCAACAAGTCCTGTAACTAACAGAATCTTCGCTTGCAGGGTTATTTGCCAACTTTTGACTCAAGCTCATAATACTTCAGATGAAATCCGTGTTAAAGGCTGTACTATCTGCCATAGCTTCATTTCTGCTACTGGACAAACACCTCGGCAAAAAAGCAGCATATGAGAGAGAAGAGTGTGTGTGACTTACAGTTCTAGGTTGCAGCCCATCATTTCAGAAAGGTTGAGGCCAGAACTCATCAAGCTAGCACATCATGTCCATAGTCAAGGGCACGGAGAGAACGTACACACCCTTTCTTGCTTGCTGTTAGTATTCAGCTCATCTTCTCTTCTTTTAAACAATCCAGAGCTCTGACCATGGAATCAGGCTATGCAGAAGGGCTTGGTATCCCCACCTGAATTAGCAATCAAGACGACCCCAAGGGTGTATCCACAGGCCAGCCTGATCTAGACAATCCCTCATAGCTGTCTCTTCCAAAGCAAGTTTAGGTTATGTCAACCTGACCATTACAACTAAGAAGTACACTAACTACAAAGTAATTTCATGAACAGAACTCTGGTTAATATTACACACACGGAAATACCGGTGGGGTCCAATGGGAGACAAATAGTAACCAACCTTCAGCATGTCTCAACCTCTCTCATTTCTTTTGTGCCATCCATTAGGCACTGACTGTTTACCACGTTTCATTCTCTATTCCTTTCCCACAGTGATGGAAAACTCATTGGTACAAAGCTTCTGTGCCCTGATTTAGGTATTTTGTCCATCATTTCCAATAAAGTCTTCCATAATATACATACGAAAAAAGAGGGCTTTGGATATGAATATATGAGGTGTGACCAAGGTGAGGGTATGCCTTTATTCACACCAAATGCAGATCTCTATTATCACAATTCTAACAGTGGGGCAGTGGCTGGGGACAAACACCTTTGCCCCTCTGAGGGAACACAGACCATCAGAGTAAGAGAAGTAGATCCCAGAGAGTCATCTAATAAGATTCAATCAGGCTTCAATATCCTGGTCTCTGCCTATTTACATTTGTATATAACCACCAAAACCACACTCAGCACTGTTGTGAGCCTCTGTGGACACAAGCCTACCCATGGAGAAGCTGGGCTGTGGATGGCTTAGATTAGGTGAGGTCTAATGGGTAAGGTGACAGTCTGCCTCTGTGCTTCAGATCTAACGTTGTCCACAAGTGTCCCTGCGTGCTCCTCACTGTGATGCAGTGGTGATGGCTCTGTTTAGCTCAGATGCTCTCTGGGGTTCCTACACACAAACAAACTGTGATTCATCTTACAAATGACATATCCCCTATTATGTCAGTTTCTTCAAAGAATGAGCTGTATAGACTGGTATTGACCACAAGCTTGTTTAGAATTAGTGTATGCCCACTAAGGTGTCTTTATCAGAAGGACAAATAAAGCAAGACTGTACACTGATCAGTTGATTTAAAGTCGATCATGATTCTATAGGCACCTAACCTTGCATTTCCTCTAGGAATAGTGAGGCAGTATTTGCTAACTCGGTATTCTTGGGGAGCTAATAGAACTTCACTCTCATGAACAACCAAGAGTATTGTGCAGCAAAATCACATCAAGCTCCTGGGACAATTGTTTCTTTTGCTGCACCCTCCCTAATTACAACCATTTTCACTTCTCCATGAACATATAATGTCCATATAAGAAAGATTGACTCTACGGGCAAAATCAAAGGGAAACAGGGACCACAGGTGTTCAGTGCCAGTCTGATCAGAGTGAGCAGCAAGGAAGTGTGACCCGAAAGTGAAGTAAATCCTCCCTTCTTCCTGTAAGTGCCCACAGGTACAGAGAGACATGCTTAGACACACGTTTATGATAATCGGCAAGGTCACACGGAAGCCTCGTTCCCCTTTCTGAGCAGCCCTCTAGGACAATCTGAACAATCAATCACGGAAACAGATGGGACGCAGAATGCACTTCTGTGTTGCAATTAGTTAGAAGGGGAGATGGAGAAAGTGAAACTCATTATGCCGACAAGCAGAAGCATCGCCAGCAGCAAGAAGACCTTGTGGTCACGCACAGCTGTAAACTGCAGAGCAAACACACCGCTCTCAGGAGAGAAGAGGCTAGAGCTGATAAACACATCTGGATGCTTTTCAGATGCTTCAGCCCAAACAAGGAGACATGTTCAGTTGTCTATAAACGTGAACCAAGGCATCCACAGACTTAAGAATGCTGAGCTGAATCCATGGCCCATCAGCAGTCACCGATCCTCTATCAAAGGACAATTAAATAAGAGACAACATTTCAACCTGACTGATTAAAGACCTCTAGCCTAGAGTATATATTACTGCCCCATTGTATTTACAGTAAAGCCGACTTCTAATGTTGGAGCGTGGCTCTGAAATTCCAAGTGGGTTACAGATAGGCTGGCCATGCTCAAAGAAAGTGGTTGTGGGTACCTCCTGACCTATACAGAGGCCAGATCTGCATCCTAAGAATGGGATACTGTCAGCCACTCTCACTGGAGTCCCCAGCGCATTGCACGATGTCCCCTAGGATCTTGTAGGGATCCTAAGCCAGGAAGTATGAACTTGAACTTAGATTTCAACAAGACCACCACGGACACCTGCAATGAAGGTTGCCAATACTTTGTAGTCTGGTTTGAAGAAGACCACTGAGTCCAGGGCCACAAAAAAGATAGCATGAAATTTGGGGTTTCATGAGGGGCTCTGTTCCCCCAAACAATTGCCCAGGCTAGGCCTTGGAGTCAGAGCTGTGTGACCTCTAAAGAGAAGTGAGAATGTAAGGAGTAACATGGAAGATTAAGACTTCAGTGAACCGTCTCTCTCAAGAATTAGTCTTCTAATCGACGGTGTATGATACAATTGTGTTTTTAAGATGAGCAGGATAAGACAAATGAACAAAAGCGACAATAGCAAAAATCCCAGGAGACACGTGTGCCCTTGGCTCCTTTATCTCAGTCTTTTCAAGGCCAGGGACAGAGCCACTACAACAGCAGCTATGTCAAAGCCATCAGGCTTCTGGCTTTACCCTCAGATTGGGATACAACGGCAGCAGTATCTAATCAGGGAGTGGAGGATGCTAAGGCATTTAGAAATGTGGGTTCTTCTCCAGCTCTGTCGAGCTGTGATCCCTGACGATTTCCTCGCGCGGTCCAATCTGAGAAACCCTCATACAGGAGATACTGCATCCTGGGTACAAACACAGCAGCTTAACCATTCCGTTAAGCCTGTGAGTGTTTTATGATTTTTCTTGACGTTCATGCTTTTGTGGTTTTGTTTTTTAACCACAGAACAAAACAAAATTCAGTGTCACAACTACAGATTCAAGAACTGGGTAGAAGGGATTCCCTTTGGGGAGCAGACAGTGCCCTTGCAGCTCTCAAAGGAAGCCCTGATCTGGCTCAAGGAGCAGAAGGCACTTTGTTGTCTCCAGGGATGCTACCGCAGTCAGATGATGACATCTGCACACAACCAGTCCCAGCAGGCTGTACCTTGGACAGCTTGCACCAACACACCTCAGCATCCCTAATGCTTGCAATGCCCGTTTCCCCTTGCAAAAGATTCTACTGTCTGATGGTGGCTTGTGTAAGAAACTTTGACTCATGGTGGCTTGTTTGGCCTGTAAGAAATGTTACATTCTCTTCTACAAGTAAATAATGTCACGCTTTCTACTGTAATATAAGTTTCCAGTAACATAAATACACACAGCCTGTTTTCCTGGTTTAGAGTACTAGAACTGCATACTGGTTTGCCTGGTAATAACTAAAAGTCACAAACCATGTATTAAAGTCCAGATATTGTCTTAGACACTCAGTAAACATCAACTTATTTAATCTAAATGACAACCCAAAGCAGCAACTATGACTGGATCTCCTTTACAAATTAGGGAATTTGAGGTGGAGAGGGGAAGGCTAACTTTCCCGACATTACCCAGAAGGAAGAGTCACAGCAACACACTAAGAGCTGTGCTAAAACACTGTTTCTCTTACCTTTCCTTTCCTGAGAATTCTGTTTTTAAAATTATTGTAGCCAGAGAGAGGGTGCTGCAGGAAGGCGTGGCCCTGTTGTAGCAGACAGAGTCCGACTTTCAACCTGTGCATACCAAGCTCCCTGGTGTGCAAAGGACACTGAGCCCAGACTTTTCCACAGCATAGTGTAAAGGCAGCCATCAAAGTGACAGAAATCACTCAAATAATCCATTCGCTCTCACAGTATCCTTGTGAACTATGTGAGTCTGGATTAATTGTTAGAAGCTGTCAAAACGTGGCATGTTAAGGTTCTATTCTTGTTCTCCAGGTGGGTGGAGGAGGCTTTGTGAAGCGGAGAACTGATTCCAAGTAGGGGAAGGGAATGTCAAACCTCTCTCTCCAGGTTTACAGGAGGAAGAGACAAAAGGAGCAGGGGGCTGACTGATGGAAGATTGCTATATCTGGTGCAGGGCTAGGTGGGTTTCTCAGGCTCCTTACAGTTAGTGGGGCCTTGGGAAGCAGTTTAAGGCAATGATATATGAGCAATAGTCATGGCCATTAGAGCCACCTCTGTCCATTGATGTCAATACTCAGAAAAACAGAGAGAACCATAGAGGGAAGATGGCAGAACTTTAGGCAAGTCAGCCCTTAACTGCCTGCCTGTAGTGACCTTTCTAATCCTTTCCATCTCCCGCTCAACCGAGGTCAACTATCCCACCATTGTGCCACCTCCTCTTTGTTCCTTGGAGCAGGAGGGTTCTTCTCTATTTTGTGTGCTTTCATTGGTTAATAAAGAGAATGCCTGGCCTGTAAGATAGGACACAGCCCTTAGGTGGGCGGAGTAGACAGAACAGAGTTCGGGGAAGAAAGGAAGTGCGCGAGATGCCATGATTCTCCTGCCCAAGATGGACATACCTTAGAATCGTCCAGTAAGTCACCACCTTGTGGTGACACATAGATTTC
>JAQHUG010000123.1:2356218-2404056 GCA_028555095.1 Dicrostonyx torquatus
GAGGAAGAAAGGAAGTGTGCGAGACGCCATGATCCTCCCGCCCAAGATGGACATACTTTAGAATAGTCCGGTAAGTCACCACCTTGTGGTGACACATAGATTTCTAAATATGGGTTAGACTAATATGTAGAAGAGGCTAATGATAATGGGCCAGGCAGAGTTTAAATGAATATAATTGTCATGTGGTTATTTCGGGCATAAGCTAGCTGGCGGCTGGGAGCCAGGCACTTGGAAAACGGCCCGGCTCCTAGGCAGGAATACCTTATTTATAACAGTTCCTTAAGATTTCATTTTGAGCGATTGAAATGTGGAGAATTGTCTGGTGCTCCAGATAGTATTGTCCAAACTATTATACTAATCTATATCCATCCAACCCAAATGCTATTTCAATTCACTTACATTGTTTCAAATCCCCAAAATTCTGTCTGCTAGGCAGATGGCATACAGTTGCGAGTCCAGAAAGCAGGAGACTGGGATAGGAGGATCCTGAGTCCAAGGCTTGTGTAAGCTATATATAAGCCTAACTCAAAAAATAACAATCAAAATTACACGAAGGTTAAGGAAAAAAATATGCTTTAAAGGACTAAGGGAGATTTTCTTCTCATATGGGTGTTAAGCTGGTAGCTTTCCTTCTAATGCCTATCAGATGATTTACACCGGATACAGGAGAAGATGGATGGGTAGATGGATGGATGGATGGATGGATGGATGGATGGATGGATGGATGGATGACAGACAGAGGGACAGACAGATGGATGAATGGATGAATGAATTGATGGATGGATGAGGAAAAAAAGCTTTCCCAGCAAGACAAGGGGCTTTGTGAAAGAAATGATATTGTTTTGTTGTTGCTGTTGTTGTTTTTAGAATTATTTAGATTTTCAGGACCAAATCAGAGTCAAAGTGAGGTATATGGCTTCAACATGAAGCTCCCAGGCCTGTCAGTCTTGACACAACAGACCATGGAACAGGGACAAAGAAGACTAAAGGGCTGCTACCTCCCTTGGAGAGAGGTTGTCACTCTCAAAGGTCTGGACACTACTGGTCAATTTCATTGACCTATACTCCAGATATACTTTGACAAAACCCACCATAGATATATTTGCCAGAGTTGTACGCACTAAGGAAGTGCCACATTTGATTTCCTCATGGCCATGCAGTACAATTAATTTCCCAAAGCCCCACCAGTCTATAGTTTCCCACTTCTCACCTTTCCCCCAAAGCCACAAGTTCCCTCCAGCCAGATCATTTTTCTCTCTGGAATACCTGCTTCTACTTTCCCCTAGGGCAAAAAACAAACAAACAAACAAACAAACAAACCCGGGAATCAGCAATTAAGAAATTTGAAGCAAGCCAATAGAGAAATTTTAAAACATAGACCAGCTAGTCACAGATTTGGGAATATGACAGTAAAGTAAGGCCAGGCATCTATCTCTTTGCCCCTGAGGAACAAATAAAACTATCACACAATGCAACTGTCCCCAAAGCATTGTCACCCCACCTTGCCAGGCAGAGGAGAGGATGAAGTGAGGAAGTTCCTGTCCTTTGTTCTGGCGTCACATGTTTGGCGGGCTTCTGTTACTTCAACACATCTACTGGCAGGAAAGAAGAGAGTATCCCCCTCCTCCACCAGGCCTGGGTAATACCTCTTGGCAAAGCCTGCTACACGTTCATCTCTCTCCAGGTCCTTCCAAGCTGCTGTTATTCTGCAGAACAGATGGGCAGGTCTGCTTGTCTGATGGCTGACTGTTTTATCTCCCTCAATAAACATTTATAGATGTTCTACCTATGCCAAGCCCTCTGCTGAGGGATGGTCCATAGATACATATGCTAACCGGCTTGTGTCAACCTGTCTCAAGAAGCAAGCACTCTGTGTGGCTGTCACCACCAAGCCACCAAACGGATAGGTGAACAGTGAAAAAAACGACCAACAATGGCACACTGAAGTGGTCAAGAGAGAAATGGCAGGGTCAGGCTTGCAGGTTCTCATTCTTGAACTTGGGCATGCTCACCAATCCCCCAGGGGATTGTGATACCAGATTCAGGGCAGCAAAATGAGCTATAGATTCTGCGTTTCTAATCCGTTCCCAAGGGATGTGGCTGCTGCTCACCCAGGGGCCACAGAGCTGGAAAAGGCTCTCTGGTTTCCACACTCAGGTCATATTTTAGTGTGATAGTGTGTGGGTTGGTAGGTGGCATTTATTGATCCAAATCCTCGTGGACCCAAGAGGGAAATGAAGCCATGTAGCTTACTTCATAATGGCTCCACCGCATGTCAAGTCCTTTGGCTGTGTAAATCCAATCAATCTCAGAGGCCGGTGCTGTTGTAGCTCTCTCAAGGTGAGAAGGTTACACTTCAGAGCAATGCAATTACTTGTCCGAGCCCAAGAGCTAAGGAGTCTTACAGGCAAGAGCTAACATTAAGTCTCCCTGTTGCATAAAAGCCACACCTGGGGACCTCCACCGAGCAGTCTGCTCATCCAGCTAGCCCGCCTCTGGTCTGACATAGACTCTTAATGCACCACAGGGTTAGAAGCAGGTTCTGTGTTCACACTGACCTCATCAAATGCTCAGAGGTATTTTTCAATTAATCTGAGATTTTAAAACATCGCTGTTGCTAATTGATCTGCATTTTTAAACGTGGCTATTGCTAAAACACCTAGGTGGGGGCTAGAAGAAAAATCTTCTACTGAGTAGGCAGTCACCACAACCCAACCCCTTTGAAACGTCCTGATGGTAACAAACCCGTGCCAGTAGGATTTTGTCATGTCAGAACAAAGGAATGGTAATAATAAAGGCCAGGGGTGAAATATCTTCTATCGTGAGGAGGCTTACTGAAAGGCCAGCCACCGGACAGCCTTGGACTCAGCCTAGCTGTTGCCAGAAAAAGAACATTTGACTGTTGCTATGTATCCTGGCCAAGTATTCAAAATACATGGGGTTTCATGGTCGAAGAATTATGCTTATTGTTTCCTCTAATCAATTCTCCTTCACAAAACAGATAGCGGTGTGTCTCTCTTAACTTCACAGGAGAAAAGACTGCCAGAGCCTTACAAATGAACACTGTGTTAGAGGAAATGGGCTGAGGGTGGGTTCTGAGGCTCTATGGCTGGCTCTGAAAGTTCACAGGGAACTCTAACCATACAAAAGAACCCATAATTCCTCCGGAGAACTATTACTTAGCCAAATCCCCACAATAACAATGAATGATAGCTTGCCAAGGGATGGCTATAAATGGAAAAGGCATTGATGCATGCTCTTAGTCGTGAGATCATTGGCCAAAGGGTCTCGGTAATAAGATCACTCCCTCAGCCCCAATCAAATTCCCACAAAATAATATTCAGATCCCCAGCCTCAGAAGGGGAGATGATGACCCTTTAATTTGCTGCCCAACTTGCATTTATTTTCTATAAGGGAAATAAAAATGACAAAATAATTCCATTTTGAAGTAGTTCTCAGTGTGCTAATCTACTGATGGCTTTGAATGTATAATGGCGTCTTTTCCCTGTTTCTAAGGACGGTGAGCCCCTGACAAGAACTGAGGCCAAAGAGCATGTGAGTTATTCCCTTCCCCTCCCATCACTGCAGTGAGTCCTGGGCCGTTCTCAGTCTTTTCTCTCCCTTCTTTCTATTACTCCCAGAACTGATGCCCAATAGGAAAATCAAAGCAACAAAAATGAAGAATCCTTAATGCCTCCTAAGCTTTGGAAATCAAAACAAAAATGAAATCTAAAGGGAAGGATCAATTAGAAAGAAAGAGAACCAAGATTAAATGTTCCTTCTGATGACGTCAGCTGAAGATGGGCCGTGTCTCGGGGTGTTCTCTCATGTTTTACCCAAAAGAGCCTGATGCAAAGTGTGACATCGTCTAAACCTATTGCACAGCCATCATCATCCATAGATAGACAAGCTTTTGCACAACTACAAAATATGTCTAATATGTTATTTCTATTTAATCCTCTCATTAGTTATTTGCTCTCACACTAGGAAGACACATTTTAAAGAAGATTCTTGGCATTAGAACTATGTAAAAATTTTTCTTCTGTTGGCCTATTTCTTGTTTTACTGACCTGAAATACCACACGAACAGAATAAATGTTTAGTTCTCAAATAGCCTCACTATAGATAGCATTTTACAGTCACCCAGACTATCATGGGCCATCTAGAATATCTCGAATTAAACAAAGGCTTTCTGATAGACTGCAGCCATCTGAGTAAACAATTACAGTAAGAGTCATTTAAGTGACAGTGCTGATGAATGGCACATACCCAGCCACAAGCTGGGCGGGAGGCCAGAGTA
Source organism: Dicrostonyx torquatus (assembly GCA_028555095.1). Taxonomy (NCBI): domain Eukaryota; kingdom Metazoa; phylum Chordata; class Mammalia; order Rodentia; family Cricetidae; genus Dicrostonyx; species Dicrostonyx torquatus. The sequence continues at coordinate 2,360,519 of JAQHUG010000123.1, forward strand.
TATGCACGTGGGTGTACAAGGCTGATGTGACCTGGGGAACGGCCAAGTAAATGCCCTTCAGGCAAGTGCTGGAGTTTTTAAATTTCATGTAACCTTTTCAGTGATATCATCTTAGGCAGAAAGGGCTTCCCCAGAGTTACTGTATTAACTGTACTGTAGTAACCAAAGTGTAAGGAAAGCAAAGCAAATAATATTGGTGTCTTTGGATGTAGTTCTTGTGGTCAGAGCCCCTCTTGGGTACTCATCTCAAGCTGAAATACATTTTAGGGATACATCGATTAGAATATCTTCCTAGGCTTCGCTCCCCACGATGCTACTGCTCCACCCCTTTCCCATGTGCAAACACCTGCATCTGTGTGAGCATCCTGTGTTATGGTAGCATCTGAATGCCCAGCTGGAATATGGCCTCCAGGAGGCTAGGCACTGTGCAGTGTGTTTACAAGTGCCTGCTTGCCTTTATCCCCCATACCTACCATAGCTGGGGGAAGATGGATGCTCAATACATATTCATTGAATAATAGAGAAGGCTTCTGGGTCATCTTTCCATTTTGTTCCTCTCATTCATGCCAGACTGAAGGAAATGGCCCAGGAGGGGCAGCAGCAGGTACTAACCATTTGGATTCCAAGGCTTTAAAATCCGTTTTATAGGTATTGCCTCAGGCAGTCCTTTCAAGCCCACAGTGACTTAGAAAACTTAGTGTTCTGTCTCATACAAAGGGAATCTAAAGCTCATAGGATATGAGTGAATTTCTCATATCTGTATGGCTTGGCTGGAATATTATAAAAGCAAGCAAGCATCTGGGTCCTTAGGTACCAAGTCCAACTCCGTTCCCATGAAAACACAACAATACCCTACACTGGAAACTTCTGGATAGAGGAGCACTCCATCCACAGCAGCCAGGGCTGGGAAAGAGATAAAGGCTCAATCTGGAATTAAGATTATTCGTTGATGCCATTATAACTTTATTTACTAAGCCAGAAATCAAATATTCATCTTTTGCACCATTTGAGCAGTTTTTAGTCCAGAGCATGGAAACTGATGGGTGTGGCTAAGATGCTAGGGACCCAGATTTGGATTCATAGAATTAAAATAACAGTAACATGAGGACTTCTTCAAGACATATTTCCAGTTAATCTTCACCACAATCTTAGAGGTATGTGCTAAACATCCCATTTTGCAGAGAGGAAAACCAAAGAGTCTCAGGAAGTGAAGTAACCTAGCCAAGGCTCTCTACCAAATGCCAGGACTCCATTCGAAGTCCATTGGCCCAGAGCTGTATTGTCAACAATAAGGTCTTTAACCCATCCACAAAGCGTTATGAGCTACACTGGGTTGCACACATCTGTACTCTCAGCACATGAAAAACTGAGGCAGGAACATCACAAGCATGAGGTCAGTCCAGGATACACAGCAAAATCCTCTCTGTAGACAAGAGCTACCCAAACAAATACGAATAAGCAAAAATACCCCATAAACCTCAAACCTGATATTTTAATATACATTGACTGAGTTTCCGAGCACCTTGTTAATGTTTTGTATTTGTCAGTCTCTATTCTAAATGTCCTTTGTTCCTTAGCTCTAAAGCCAAAAGTAATTTTGCAGCTGTCAGTTGATCTTCACAGAGCTCATCAACCTCTATCCCAATTCCACTTGGCTCTGTAAGTCTGGAGAGGGGAAACTCAGATTCAGGCCACCCATACAGGATTAAATACTCAAGAACATCATTATTGTAAACCATCTCCTCAGCACAACCAGAATACTCAAGTCCAGTGTCACATCAGGGAGCGGAAGCCAGAAGCCAGAAGCTTTGTGGCCTCATCATGCAGTGGCCTCATGTCCTCATCAGAGACAATTGAGCAAACTCTAGTACATTGAGTTCTATTTTACTCAAGCATGCCTTGACTCAGTACAGGTAAAACCATAAACTGGAAACTGCCATGCAACACACAGAGCTTAGTTAGTTTGGGATTTCCTCTATTTTAAACTTTGGCTTAGTCAGCATATAAAATCCTGGTGGGTTTTACACTGATTTACAGACTCACCCATAATCCAGATTTCAAAGCCACCCCCTATATTTAGATATTGGCTATTACTGGTCCCCAAAGCAGGCCAGTATAGACGTTAATTTCACTCCTTGTCTCCATTACAGGTGCCATATTTCTTGGCGATTCCTGCCTCCTGAAGGCATTGGGATGTCCCATCCAGGACATGCAGAGTTCTTTGTTGAGGGTCACAGTTTGGAGGCCACACTAATAAATGTCTGCCTAGTCCTGTGAACACCATGATGTGTCCTTAGCGTATTCTAGGAGAGATGAAAAATGCTTGTTTTATCTACTTTATAGTTTTCTTTCACAACTCTCTAGTTGACAGTCCTGAGTTTCCAGAGGAGCACCTGTCTCGGTCAGCCCGTAGGCCAGAGCAGACCCCACAGGCCCTGGGGAGAGCCCGTAGAACTGTCTTCTCCTCTGCAGGTATGCATGTGACTATGTCACCTCACCACATGTGGAAAAGGGGCATCAGGCATAATTACATGATTAAAGTATCATCAGTAAATCTTACAATGAGAGATTTTCCTGAATTACTTGGACCAATCCTACATTTGTCCTTCCAGAGCAAAGAGTTTTTCCTGGATGAAAGTAGAAAAAATGTTGGAGGGGGAAAAGTCTGGGAAGCTTCAGTTACAAGGAGGACTTGGCTTATTGTATCAGGGTTCTGAAGAGGAACAGAACTTAAAGAATGAATATATATTCGAATAAATACATACTCTAATACATAACAAATAATGATAACTTACATCATTTTAAATGTTATGCTAAATAACAATTTATAATATAAATAAATATATAACAAATGAATTTATATTATAATAATCCCATATATTATATCTCACCTAATAAACCCCATGTATACATCATATATGGGATTTATTAGAATAGCTTACAAAATATAGTACAACTGCTCCAACAACAGCTGTCTTCCAAAGGAAGGTCCAAGAATCTAGCAGTTAGCTGTACAGTCCACGAGGCTGTATGTCTCAGCTGGTCTTCAGTGTATGCCAGAATCATGAAAAAGCCAGCTCTAATGCCAGGGAAGGAATGGACTTTCCAGGGAAAGAGAGCAAGTGGCAAAGAAGGCCAACTTCCTTCTTCTGTGTCATTTACACAGGCTGTCAGCGGAAGGTATGGTCCAGGTTAAAGGTCGAGCTTCATAACTCAAAAGATCCAAATTAAAAGTAGATCTTCCTACTTCAAATGACTTAGTTAAGAAAAAAAGTCTCCCACAGGCATGCCCAGACACTGGGGTTTTAGGTAATTCTAGACACAGTTAAGTTGAGGACCACCCACCATTGCTGGCTTTGACGATGACTAGGTTCTTAAATCAAGGGTATGTACCTAACAGTTCAGAAAGATCCCAGTTTAGAGAAAGTAACTGCTGGGGGCTTAGGAGTCACAGTCCTAGAGCCCTAGGAAACTGAGTTTCCCTAAAAACCTAGATGAAATTTCATGCTGATAGGTCCTGAGAAATCACTAAATGCAAAGAGAACACACTGTTCTTCCAGAAAGCCTGAGCTTGGTACCCAGCTCCTGTGTTCTGTGGCTCATAGTCATATGTATCTCCAGTTTCAAAGAATCTGGTCCCCTCTTCTGGCCTCTAAGGGTACCCCTATACATCCACACACACACACACACATACACACACACATACACACACACATAAACACACACACATACACACACACATACACACACATACACACACACATACACACACACACACACACACACACACACGAGTTTTTTCCATGAAGTTCATACTAGTGACCACTTTGCTAGAACTCCCGCTGAGGTTTTCATCCAAGCCTGACTAAATTTCAGGTCAACAGAAACCTGGAAATAAGTTATGTATAGTGACTAGAGCCACTAAGCTTGCTTTATTTGGTGCATCACTGTTATAAAATAGTTCAGGCCCCGCCACCACCAGCTCCCCTCAAGGTGAGATCTGAAGAACTTGGACTGTATCATTGTTTCTGTCTCAATGTGGTGCTGTTAATCACTGATATTTTAAAGCCAACCAGAGGGAGTCGGAATCTATGAATCTTTATTACTGTCAGAGCAAATTAACACGAACAAAATATAGAGGGAGCAAAATTGGTGCTAAGACAACATACTAGTGGGCTTATCTCATGGGCATGGGACCACTACAATGTAACACTGTCTGCATTATCTGATATAATACAGAATGTTTAATGTGTAAGGAAAAAAGGAACACATCTACCCTTTCCATGACTTCTTGACTAGTCAAAAGTCATTTCTACTAAGCATTGTAACAGTGGAACATTTAATGTAGTTAACTGGTTAGCTTTGGTTGTAACTTGACCCAACCTAGAGTCACCTGGAAAGAGGGACTAATAATGGAAGAAGATTGACCTGAGTCATGTCTATGGGAGATTGTCTTGATGGCTAATGGATACAGCAGGGCTCTGCTCTCTCTAGGCAGGTGGGGCTGGACTGTAAAAGAAAGCTCCCTAAGAGCCAGGAAGTGAGTCGGTAAACAGCGTTCTTCTATGGTGTCTGCCCTGGCTTCCTTCTATGAGGGACTGTAACCAGGAAATGTAAAGTGAAATAAAATGCTTCATCCCCAAGTTGCTTTTAGGTGGAATATTGTATCTCGGCTAAAGGAAGGAAACAAGTACAGCACAGAAGTTAACACAGGGCAAGCTATTGTATCTCGGCTAAAGGAAGGAAACTAGTACAGCACAGAAGTCAACACAGGGCAAGCCATTGTATCTCAGCTAAAGGAAGGAAACTAGTACAGCACAGAAGTCAACACAGGGCAAGCCATTGTATCTCAGCTAAAGGAAGGAAACTAGTACAGCACAGAAGTCAACACAGGGCGAGCCATTGACTTGGTTCTTCCTTTTTCAAATAGTAATATGTTGAACTTATTGGATATTATTTATTTAAATTAAGACTTATCCCACTAACAGCCATAAACCTATTAGGGAAGATCATGTACACACTCAAGACAAGACTGGAAACTATACTTAGCTCTGCCAACTGAGTGGAGTTATACAGGACCGGCCATGAAGTTGCACTGTACCTTAGATATTCTCTGGCTCACTCAAAAACCATTCTCTTATCCTAGTATGGTGGCACACACCTACAATCCCAGTGCTTCAGAGGCTGAAGCAGAAGGATAAAGAGTTCTCAGCAAGCCTGAACTACAGAGGAGGACTTTGCCTTCTTTGTCATTCATTCATTCATTTATTCATTCATTCATTCAGCTAAAAGTATGATATATGAGGTGACAGACATAAATGATATGGTGATGCTTTCTTCCCCAAATGCACTAATACCTTAAATTATAGTTTTGCTGGTTAAATTCATTGTAATCTATTCCCTAATAAACTGTCAGCCTTGCAAGACCAGTCAATTTCCCTTCTTATTCTCAACCTTTGGGCTGAGACCTGATACAAAGTAGATGCTCAGTGCAGACTGGTGAAGCCAATAAATAAGCGAGTAATGAAGAATAGAGATGAGCATCCAGCAGCTTTGATACATCACTTTTGTTCCCAATTCCTCATTCATTTATCCATGTGCCTCTTATCTCTAATCCTAATTTCTCCATTAAGATCTTCCCTACCTTTGTATAGTCAATAAACGCCATTAAGGACCTTACATATTCCTTGACTTACTCAATAAAAGTTCACTTATCCATTCTGTCATTCCTCAATGCCACAGTGACATTTTGTATTGCTAAGCGTTCAGAAACCTCTTTCTGTTGCCAACTTGTTGTGATGCTCACATCTAGTTATGTGACTCTCCCATAGGGCCACAGGCCATAGTTTAAGAAACTGTGCTCTAAAATGATTGTTCTCGAGTTAGCAATTTTTGCATCCAGGCAAATAGCAACATGCTGGAGTCACCTGCCATGTGAATTGTGTATATACATTATGTATATATGTGATATTTGGTCAAAGAGTCAACAGAGACCCAAATCACGAAGAGCCTTGAGGACACAGTGTGGTCATGGCATAAGGCCTTCAGGGAGAGTGAAATGAGCCTTTATCATGTTCCTTCTTGATGATCACTTTAATAAAGCCAATTGAGCTACATGTGAAGCAAGGGTAGATGAGAAATTGTTATCCAGGAAACTGATGGGCTATACACATGTCCTTGCCTTCCTGGGCTTTTCTATGACTCAAACCGGGTTCGTTAGTGAACTTTGTTTTAAAGTAGGATTTATCTTCAAAGCACAGCAAGAGACTCAGTACCGCTGGCCCATTCTCCTCCCTTTCATTCTTAGGCCCTCCCTTGGGCAGGATCAGGGCGCACTGCACAGCAGATGAAAATAGGATGACGTCACCACACCTGGCCGGGCTACCAGAGGCTCTACCTTGTTCATCGCCCCTGCTTCTCTCTCCTACTCAGAAACATCACTTTTCTCTTCAGTTCGGAGCCATTGTCATCTACCATTTATTTTCCACACTATAAAGTACAATGCCTTCAAAGAAAATGAAGAGCATTTGCATGGAGCTTCTCAAGAAGTCTCAAGACCAGCTGTGTGTAGGTCATCCCACACTGAAAATTCCACTGGTTTTCCATCTTCCTCAGTGATCATAGCAGAGAGCCAACAGTGAGCAGTCTCTCCCATGTTTTCTTGCAGAAATCCAAACCTTCAGATCTGCCCACCTGCGTTAAGCATGTGGAACTTGAGCTCATAGCGTCAGTGAGGGCCATTATCACCACCCATTGACGTCTTGATGTCTGCTCTGCCCACACTAATATAGCCACTGCAGCTTCCAGACTCCCCACCATAAATGATCTATATGGTTATTCAACATTATCAGAACCAGATGCTATGAAGGGGCGCCTACAGTGAAGGACAGAGTCAAGAATTTTTTAACTCACATCCTCTTACCTTTGCAACCTTGGCTCCTGTCACATCCTTAACTTTTGTAGAATACAGGCCACCTAGGAGTGAGAATTAAATAGCAGAACTAGATCTTCTACTCCAGGATATACACACAAGAAGCACTCAACAATTATTACTTAACAGCACCCAAGCCATTATTCGATTTTATCCATCTCCATGAAAATGAGCATGCATTTTCCAAATGGCAGGCAAACCCATCATGTGGCTATTTCCCTAGCTTGTTATCTATCTGGCTGCAGACACTACCTGGAGAAAAAGCACTTCAGAGCACAATTTCTTAAACTGTGGGCTGTGATCCTCTAGTAGGGTCCTGTAAATGGGATGGGGCATCCCCAAATGTTGGCAACATGAAGAGGCTTCTGAACGCTTAACAATGCAAAATGTACAATGAACCCGAGGTGTCCTTGGCAGCACTCGTCCTGCTGCTTCATGCAACTTCGCTGCAGCCTTGGTTCTGTGCACAAGTCGTATGCATATTGCACTGTGCCTCCCATCACACCATGCAGCAAGAACAAACCCTGGCTGGAACACCTCGGCTCAGATTAGAAACTGTTATACATTAGGTATTGCTGTGTTCACTGAACATAAGAAGTTGTCTGTTCTGATGCATAATAGTTTAATAAGATAAAGGAAAGACCCTTAATGTGTCCCGACTATCACTTCTTACCATATAGGCACCAGATTTCAGTAAATATTTGCACTGCATTACATTTGAGGATTTGATTTTAGAAGTTGTTATCCAAGAAGTCAGGGGAATTGAGGACCTGAGGTTTGAATTGCCATCACCCATGTACAAACAGCCATGGCTTTATCTGGTACTTGTTATCCCAGGGAGGGATAGGGAGGCAGAGACAGACAGATCTCTGAAGCCCTTGGCGAGAAAGCCTACCTAAATCAATAAGGTTCAGGTTTAACAAGAGACCCTCGCTAAAAATAAGGGTAGAGAGAATTCAGAGGAAAGACATTCAGTGTTGACTTCTGGCCTCCACCCTGTATGCATACCAGCACATACTCACCTGCATGCACACACTGCACTAGAAAAGATATACATTAAAACATACATACATGCGTGCACATCATTCATATATGAGTTGCTGACCTGAGTATCAAAAGGAGTTCTTCAGTGAATTTTGTCTGAAGATTAGGACAAAATTGCTAACAATTTCTTTCTTTTTTTTTTTTTCCGTTTCTGGTTTTTCGAGACAGGGTTTCTCTGTGTATCAGCCCTAGCTGTCCTGGAACTAGCTTTTGTAGACTAAGCTGGTCTTGAACTAACAGAGATCTGCCTACCTCTGCCTCCTGAATGCTGGGATTAAAGGCATATGCCACCACCACCAGGGAAATTTCTAAAGTGGCCTTAAACATAAAGCTGTCACTTTGTACCATGTATTTATGTGAAGGAGCCTTCTCAGTATTCACGATTATAAAACTAAACATCAATTAACTCTGAACAACACTGAAGATTTTCTATGTTCTCTAGTATCAAATATCCCCCAATTATTTTATATAAAAATAAATTTATGAAAATTTACCCAATCAGTATGAAAATATTTCATCTTTAATAAGTGATAGTTGTATGTGTACACAAGAATTTATTTAGAATAAATGTCTTAATGGTTTATTATTAGTAAATATTTGATTTTCACCCTCACTTTACATCCTTACAAATCTGGAGACTTGTGAAACTTCTTGGAAAATAGTGGATAATAGTTAATGAAACAAACAGTTTAAGAAACCCTGCCTTGAGCTGGGCAGTGGTGGCGCATGCCTTTAATCCCAGCACTCAGGAGGCAGAGGCAGGAGGATCTTTGTGAGTTCGAGACCAGCCTGGTCTACAAGAGCTAGTTCAAGTGCAGGCTCCAAAGCCACAGAGAAACCCTGTCTCGAAAAAACCAAAAAAAAAAAAAAAGAAAGAAAGAAAAAAAGAAAGAAAGAAACCCTGCCTTGGCACATTCCATCAGTGTCAATCTCTTTTTTTTTTTGTATTTTGTGTATGTTTATTAATTAACAAAGAGAAAAACAAAGGATTTTAATTTTCTGGATATAAGTCTTAGTACAAAGACCCCCCCACCCCAACTGCAGAAAAATAAGGGCACTGGTAGTGAGGAAGAAAAAGGTTAAAGGGCCAGGAAAAACATTCATCCAGGTCTATCTGCGTTCTAATGTTAGGGGTTTAGTTGGTTGGCTGGGTGGTTGGTTAGTTGGTTGGTTCTGCTCTAACAAGGATGGTGGAGAAAAAAATGAAAAGAGAGAATAAAAAAGTAGAGTATGAGGGGAAACACCAGAGTGACAAATTAAAGAAGAAAGGCATGAGGAGAAGAAAGGGGTACCCAGGGGGGGAAATGGAAGAAGGAAAGGAGGGGGAGAAATAGAGTCAGGAAGATTGGGAGGAGACAGGTGTGCTATGTCGTGCAGAGGCAAAGGACGAGGGCACGGAGCTGTGTGTCACGAGGAACACAAACTTCCTTGTTCATGTGATTGTGACTCTAGAAAGATGGAAACGGACTTACTAATCCATGCTGCTGTGACATCACTCAAGGATGATGTGAGACTAGTTTGTGCGGTGATGCTGATGTTACCACTGCTCCTGTGGAATGTGAAGGAAACCCTTCACATCACAGAGGCCCAGCACACAAGTTAAGGTGTTCTCGGGGTGCTCATTGACTAAGAACAGTGTCTGCAGGAAAGACGCGAAGGTACACACTACACAAAGCCCCGGCTTTGACATTTTGACATGAATATTGTTGATGTGACAGTCTCTAGAATCTTCCACAAGGTGAACTCTGCTCATATCTGTAAGGATTTTCTAGATTAGGATACTTGAGATGGGAGCGCCATCTTCAATGTAGGTGGCACTATTCTGTAGTCTGGGATCTTTACTGCATGGAAGAAAGACGGCTGGACACCAGCATTTATGTCTTTCTGATTCCTGACTGAGGCTTTAATGAGATCAGCAACTTCATGCCCTACAACCAGAAACTACCCACCATCTTTCAACTGTGAGCCAAAGTAGACCCTTCCAATCTTCAATTTCTTTTATCACAAAAGTGAGTAAAGTCACTACAACAGTCAGTGACGCTATCTCTCAAATTATTCTGCTTATATTTCTACTCTTCTTCAAAAATATATGTATGCCAGTATATGAAATCCACACAACAATCTTTTGATTTCGTGTGTGTGTGTGTGTGTGTGTGTGTGTATTTCGAGATGCGAACTTTCTGTGTAATAAACCTGGCTGTTCTGAAACTCCCTTTGTAGACCAGACTGGCCTCAAACTCACAGAGATCCATCTGCCTCTGCCTCCCAAGTGCTGGAATTAAAGGCTTCAACCACCACTGCCCAGATTTCTTGATTATATTTTAAGATTAGCCTTTTAGTCAAATGTACTTTGTTTACCTAGAGAGGGGGGAAAGTACATTCATGGCTATGATTATGTTAATTTCTTCTTCATGGTAAAACTTTAATCTGATGTCTTTTCTGTAAAGGATAAAAGTAAGTTTTGTACATCAGCCTTTGTCAGTACGACAGAACACCTTAGATGATAGTCTCGTTGCCCTGCCCAATGTGACACAGAGATTATGGCGGAGAACACGGAGTGGTACAAAGCAGAACAGAGTGCAGGTGAGGGGTTAGTGGGGATGAGTCACAGACTCCAAGCACGCCTCTAAGAAAATGCTACCTTGAAACCCATTTCCACCACTGTTTTTAGCATCTCCCAGAAGCTCCCAGCAGCCCAAGAAAATCTTAGCAGAAGCTATCTCCATGGGTGGTAGAGGCAGAAGTCAGAGTGATATGGATGGACACTAAGGCCAGGGACAGTACAGACTTCATGCAGATTAGCATGGCCACCTGTTTGGGTGACATGGAGCGGAATTCAACCCGTCACATTGTAGAGTTCCAGGATGTAGTACAAATATACGAGTGTGTTTGTTTACCCACACAACTATCTCTCTTCTGTCTTTGAAATCTCCCTTCTCTTTAACTGGCAGAACATAATTGTAGAGATTTACAGGACCCACCTTTGAGTACTGCGACTGAGTTTAACTCAGCCCTAAATTCCTTGTACATAATTCACACCTAGCTCTTAACAATGGTCACTGAATAAATGGACGTATTAATAATCAATAAACTAACAAAAATCGGATGTGTGCCTTTAAGAACGTCATAGGACTCCTGTAGTGCTGTTATAGAGACTAAAGGAAACACAGAGCAATTGGTCATACTGTAAAACACAGAAAACACACAAGTGAAACCCAGAAAAATGGTGAGGTGAAAGGTAAATGTAGTAATGAAGCACAGAGCCTCAAAGCATCTACACTGCTGCATCTCCCGAGTTTGTGAGCAGTCAACTGGTAAGAACGTACATACCCCAGTCTTACACAGAACCCATCTCCACTGTGAGGGGCATCAGTTTTAATGTTTCTCTGTGCCTAAAAGAACTCAGGAGGTCCTTGTCCTGACAGGGAGTCCATCCCAGGTAACGCTGAATTTATAGGGTCGTCTCACACAAGACCTGTGTGTGTTTGCTTGGGGATGAAAAGGCACACAATCACTTCAATGCTGGGTGTGCCTGGTAGAGATAAATGGACTTTAGAAAAAAAATCATGGGATCGACTCACCACTCCCGACCACCACACGTGTGCCTCAGCTGTTTGGCTGGCATGTACTTCAGAGCCCTTTGGATACAGTTATTAATTGTTCTCTTTATCATATGAGTGAGGCAGTTTTAACAAGCTCCCAAGGCTAAGATGATTCAGTCATTTTTAAGATGAATACTGATGTTTGTCTGAAAATGTGAATAAAGTAAGTGTCTTCTAAATTCTGATGGGGAGGGGGAGAAAGTCTGTCTTTACCTCCAGATGATCTGTCCTTTGAAACTCTGACTAGCAGAGGCGAGCTTTGCAGACGAACACGATTGCTTCACACTACAATAGGTGGTGCTTAATTTTTTGTTTGGCTTGTCTAAGATTAGCTAGAACAGGAGTATAGAGCTTGCCCATACATGATTCAAATGCACATTGGGGCAAACTATCTGAGCAGACTTAAATAAAGCAGGGGTGGTTAAGCGTGGTTAAATCTATGTTCCCATTATTTGCAGCCAGTTTCAAATCTGATGAAGTTTCCAATTTCTTCTTGCCTACTGGAAGGATAACCTCCTAGGGTTTGCCGGCTTCTCCCTACCCCCAGTGTAAGTGTCAAGTATGTTTTCTTGCTTGAAAATGGGATATACTATACAATTTAGCTATTCACTTATGCAAATGACGGTATACAGAATTCTAAAGGCAGATAATAAACAGCAAATGAGGTTATTTTGTTTCACGCTTTATGTTGTCAGAGTTCTGAGCATGGTTTAGTGTTTTCTATTCATGCTTTATATTACCAAATTACTCCCTGATGGTGTCTCAGATGTGCTTTTGTCTGCAAATGAGAAGAAATAAAATACCAGGACATTAACGTTAAATTACAATCGTTAATGGCGTAAATACGAAAATAATTACTGTATCATCCCATCAATTGCTATGTGTTCATTACTGAAGTTCTTGCAAAGCCTTCGTTTTCTTGTTACAATTATTTTTCCCCTTTATTTTTGTCTGGCTATTTTATAACCCTGACAGTACTTTAACAACGTTCAGCAGTTACACAAGCCATTTAATCCTGCTCAAAAGCTTCATTTAAACTTCATTTAGCTGCATTTTATTTGCATCTCTGACTTTTACTTCTTCCTGGCAGTCAGAAGGTTTTCTTGGATAGGTTCAGGAAAGATGTGTCAGAGGGATCGCCTAAAACCACTCATAAACTTCAGAGAGGATTTCAAACTTGCTTTAACACCATTCTGTAAAACACCTTTGGAAAACAATCAAATTTATTGTACCGTAGCCTCTGAAATCTTGGCTTCATCTTGATTTTCTTTCTCTTTCTCATTCTCTGATGTTCTTTAAAAGTCAGTTTATAATTACTCTGCTTATCAAGCAAGATGCTTCCAATCGGGGCTTTCTTCTCCCCTGGACTCCTGTCTACCTGCTCTCTTGCTAACCTTCTCTGGCTATCCGGCAGGAAAAGAACCTGGTTCTACATATACTCAGGCAGCAAGCCCTCCTAGGGTCTTCAAAATGTGCCCTTTTGTCTGCTCTCAGACCTTCCCTTTGCCTCTCCCCTAACAGAGCAAGAGTGGAATAGCTGGGAACTCACAAACTGTCAAAAGAGCAAAGGAGGCGGAGAGAAGGCACCCTGTGGTCCAGTCCCAAAGCATCCCTAGTCTAGTCGCTGTGTGTGCCCACACTCTCACACAAGACACACACACACACACACACACACACACACAGACGTGTGTCTGCTGTCACTATCACCTGTTCGCTTTCAAAGCCAGTTCGAGTGCTGGATAAAACTTATCCCTCACCCCCATTTCAGCCGTTTCCAGCTCTGGAAAGTAGGGTGCAATCAGGCACTCCTTGTATTGTTTCAAAATATTCAGACGCAGAACAGGAGACACACATAGTCCAGGCACCTTTCTCCATTTCCACCTCCTCTATAGCCACCTCGCATACATGCTGTGACCAAGCACCCCATCCCAGCCAAATATCCAGGTTCAGCGATACATCCTCCAGGGCTGGGTCCCGATCCCCGTCTCTCTGTTCATCCTCTAGCATCTTACATTCTCTCCAACTCATGCCAGCTATAGCCTCTGGGCCCAGTCAATGCCCCAAACTTTTTCTAGACCCCTTTTAGGCCCCAGATCAGTACAGTCTAATGGTATGACGCCTGGACTTGAGCGCAGACCCTCAAGGAGCGATCACCACTGCTTGGGTGGACACTCGGTCTCATGGTATCTGCCCCGTAAAGCGCTGGACAGCGCCGAACCCCTCCGGGATCAGACCCAGTAGGAAACGACCCAGCGAGCTAGCAGGTGGAACTTGCCAGCTTTTCTCAGGTTCACACCCTTGGAGACCGCGGGAGAACAAAGCTGGAGTCCGGGGAGCTGGTGAGGCTGGAGGCACTAAGACAATGGCAATAAAGGGAACTTGGAAGAGGAGCGCTGAGCAAAGTTGCCTCAGACTCGGGACAGCCTAGCCTGGCAGAAGCGCCGGCAGCGACCCCACTCCCCTAGCCCCGGACCCAGGACCACGCACCCTGAACCCCCGCTGGGCAGCTGGTGCCTGGATGCCACACAGATATCCAGGCACCCGAACGCAGCTTTAGTGGCCCGGGACGCTCCGGGTTGGCACCGCAGCCACCGGGCAGGAGGCCCGCTGGCGCGCTCCTGGCTTTACCTTTCGCGGGCTGCTGGGAGTCCACGGCGCGCCGCCCGCTGGCTGTGCCCTCAGCCCCTGCCGCCGCCGCCACCAGCCACCAGCGGGAGCCCCGGCCGCTGTGCCCCGCCCCCGGGCGCCAGGCCACGCCCCCGGGCGCCAGGACCCGCCTCCCCACGCCGGCTCTTTACCTTCGGATACAGGCTGGCCCAGTGGGGTTTCTGCTTGATTTGTGGCGGGCTGCTGCAGCCACAACTGCTGTGGCTCTAGCTGCCCCACTACTGTGCTGCCTAAAGTCACCACTGCTGTTGATGACACAGGCTAGGACATCCCAAATTGCCACTACCGTTCCCCCTCCCCAAGAAAGGAGAGCTTTGGAATTGAGATCTGCACCTTGGCTGCCAGTTGCGGACCATGCATCACCTGTGAGCTTGATACAAAACGAATCGTTGGGCCCCACCTCTCAGCTATTGAATCCTAATCTCTGGGAACCCAAGCCTACTGGGGATAGATATTTCAGCACCCTGGGGAAGAGGGTATCTGAAGCCCATTGAAGTTGGAAACTGGCCGGCTAAGAAAAGGAAGTAGAAAAGAAAACCAACCCTCTGCCCCGGTCCAGCCTGAACCCAGGAGCCACCCAGCACACAGCTTGGCTTGGCACTGCCTACAATGCTCAGGAGCACATTGAGTGCGCCCTGGATGTCGTTCATCTTTCCTTATTGACTACAAAGTCTTTAGACGTAAACAGAGAGAAGAACACATTTACTTTTGATCTGACAGCTCTAATGAGCTCAAGGAAGAATTATGTAAACATTATTAAGTGTAATAAACACATATCGGCACCAGGCAATCATCACTGGGAAAGGGCTGGCAAAAGTCGGCAGGAGCCAGTTTGATTCCTAATGTCTTTTTAACTTTATGTTGCCTGTGTAATAACAGGCCTTTGGCTGTGCTGTTGTCCAGATGGAAAATCATTATCCCAGTAATGGACCAGCCCCTTCAAAAGGAGAGCTACCTGGATGTGGGGCACTCTCATTCATAAATGCTGAAACTCCAAGACACGGGGAGCCATCTCTTTCACTATTCAGCTGTTGTCCTGGTTTTACATATAAAACTAAACCGAACTTAGCCATCACTTGCCTTACTATTTATGTCCTCTTTCAGCGTCCTCTCTCTCCCTCCCTTTTCTCCGCCCCCCCCCCAGCTTCAGCTGATAATAAACTGATGGTCATTTCAGTGGGAACCGGTGGGGCACTTGACTCCACCACTGACTCTGGGCATGGATTTGGCTGTGAAGTATAAGTTCCGGCCAATTTGGAAGCCTGAAGTTTGACCCCTTGGGACATTTTCTCATGGTTTCTAGAGCAAGAGCATCTTCAAGAGACCTCTTTGGAAGCACTTCACTTCCTTCTTCATTGAAAAGGCCAACCAAAGGCATACTCCCTCCACAAAAGTGACCTGTGCTATTGGCAGGGATGGAAGGGGGCCTTTGAGGGCCAGCTGCTTCCCATGCATCATTTGGAACATAGGCGTATCTATGTCTGCTTCTTTATGGTACAAATGGCACAATCAATGACCAACAGTACCCTTTCTGATAAGGACAGCTAGTACAGCTCAGGCTGGGGGCTTCCTTTAGACACATTATCATTTATGAAACATAGCATGGCTGTTGGTCAGTAGCCCTTTTATGAGCAGCATGGTAAATAGTTCATAACACCCATTTGACCTACATGGGCAGAAGGTGCTTCTATCACCCTGACAAGGCTGGAGATTTGGAATGTAAGGAGCATCCCCCCAAGAAGAGCAGCCTAGGGCCAGAGAGTAGAAAAAAAAATGATGTGCCTGAGGAAAGAAAGAAAAAGGGAGGAGAGGAGTAATTACCCCTTCATTGGCACTTACACACATCCCTTTGGACATGATAGTTTACAGGTTAGCTGATAAGTTTGTCAGCTTCTGAATTCTAACTCAGAACATGTCACCTCCCTTTTTTCCTGTCTGTCTATTTCCCTTCTCCAAACACTGACCCAAATCCCAAGCCTCATTATGGGGACAAGAGGTGGAGAACATGACAAAAAGAAACCATGTTTTTCAAGCTGATCAGTCAGACCAAGAATATAAACTAATTCATCTTCCTCCATGGTCCCCAGTGCTGGGCGAGAAAAGCTAGAAGTGGCATCATGGCTTGTTATGTCAAGTAAATAAGAGAGAAAGGAAAAGACCAAAAAGTGGGCAGAAAGAGGAGAGAAACAGAGGAAGTGAGAGAGAAGAGAAAGGAAAGAAACATTCACAGCCACGCTGCCCTTGAAATCAACCGAAAAGGAAGCTGGACCAAGATGATGGTATCAGTGACAGAGACCCACACTTGCCCAGCTACATGTCAGGGTAGATCTTCTAAGCCCCATTCTCCCAGGGTAGACCCTGAGTGCTGAGTCCAGAGGGTTGCTGAGAAGTTGTTCCCAGGAGACACCAGTAAGGGTACCCGGGAGAAATGGGAAAAGTGAGAAAACAGGCTCCATAGTTCCCAAGTCCCCAAGCAAATTGGTTTGGGACTGACACTGCAAGTTAAGCCTCTAGCTTGCTTCTAACGGAGTGAGGAGAGCTGAGCATCTGGGTTCCTCTTCTGAATAATCTATAGGAAATACTTTCCTCAGAGAAATAAACTTCTGGTAGAACTTCATTAGGCTCCACCAATTCAAGATCTGACCTTCAAAGAAGAGCAATGTCTTAGCCATAGAAAATAATGAGACTAGGGACTTCGCAGGGAGTGGAGACCTAATGCAGAAACGTCTAAAAGGGTTTTAGGGTGTTTGAGCTGATGTCTGAGTCTGTCTACTTCAATATGGGTTTTACTTGGTCTGAACATTGGGCAAGAACTGAGAGAATTAAACCCCACCCAGGAGGGCTCAGGCCTAGGTACAGAGCTTCAGCCAGGAGCAGTGTTGGAAGGTCTGTGGATTACAACGACTGGGGAATGGAAGCAGGTGGGGCAGTGTTGATTCACAGAAGAAAGATAAGGGAGATCTCTGGAGCCAACTCCCAACTCTGTCACCAAGAGAGCTAGCACATTTGTATCTAGGATAGAATGAGCAAGAGGGGACATATAAGATTATCTAATGAATGTAATCGTGTAATTGATGGCTACATGAACAGAATGGGAGGCTGTTACATTAAGAGCGATAAGCCGGGCACAAGAAGATAAACCCTCATGTTCTCACGAATATGTAGAAACTAACAAAGTTGATCTCAGTAAAGCAGAGAGTAGAGCAGTGGTTGCCAGAACTCAGGGAGAGGGGTAGGCATGAAAGGGTGGAGCATGAATGACTACTCATTGTAGACCCACATCTCGATAGGAGACGTGACTTTACTGTTTTATTAATTAGCAGTTTTGACAATGTTACACATGTATATAGTGCATTCTCCCAATCATATTCCCTCACTGCCTTCTCTTGACCTCCTCCCATTGAGCCCCTTCTTCTAAGAGGCATGTTTAGTAGTCCTATAAATTGTTACCTGGATAACAATAGCAGACAACAATTCATCTGTGTATTTTGAAATAGCTGGTAGAGAGGATTTGAAATATTCCTAACATAAAGGCAAGATAAATGTTTGATGTTACAGATAGCCCAGTTTACTCTGGCTTGATCATTGCATTCCATAGACGTGTATTTATATTTTACACTGTACCCCACAAATAAGCATAATTTCATGCCAGTTGAAATGAATAATAAAGGAAGAAAGAAAGGGAAAAGGGAAGAGCCAAATGGGAGGAGGAAGAGGGCAGGCAAGAAGATGGAAGGAAGGACTTTCTAGTCTCAGAAACCATGACGGCTATGTAAGAAAAGTTCAACAGTGAAAATTTGCCCCTCTTTCTCTTCCCTTCCCAGCCTGTATGACCAAAGGAGTGAGCTATGCTCTAAAAGTAGATGGGAAGCTATACCCAAGCCCCAGACCTTCTGCTGGTGTTGGTTTGAGACAGGGAATCACAGACTTCTGCTAACTTCCTCTTGGGCGAGAGCCCAACCAGAGAGCATGGAGGCTGCATTGGGGGTGAAACAGCACGTCCTGCAGATGGATTTGACAGCTGGAAGTGAATAACTGAAAGTGACAGTCTTGGGAAGGGGTGCTCTGCCTGATGGGGAAGAGTCTGGCATGGCCAGTCTGACACCTGTGGTCTGAGAGACAATGAACAGCTCGTGTTTATACTGCAGTTTGCACAGCCGATCGATCACTGTGGAATTACTAATGGGTGTTTGCATCCTGTGACATGTTCTCCAGTCACTGATCCTAGCCCTGGAGAGCCTCCACACCAGCAGTCATGGGGACACTATCAGCATGTTTATCCTGCCCAACTCTGCTGTTCTCTGGAGCACTGAAAATGCCAGCAAGGCACAAGCAGAAACTGTGATATACATGGCTGCATTCCTTGTGCAAATCTATTTTTGCTTTCTTTTAAGGGATAGCCCTGGCTTAAAATGATGCATAGGGTGGATTTCTCTCTTCGTTTTCCACATTCAGTTTCCCTTACAAAGACAGTCTCACGCCTTGATTTTTTTCTTAGTTGGAATATTTGGTTCTGAATATATGCATATGGGTTCATCAATTCAGGAAACTGATGTTACCTTCACTCGGAAATGGTTGTTGCAATCACTGGAAGTTAAAAAGCCTGTTGTCTTACAAATATCCATGATTTTCCACTGTGAATGCCAGCTCTAGCGTTGGAATGTTGGAATGTCTGTGGAGTACCGACTAAGTTCCCTTCCCGCCCCTTCTCTGCCTGGCATTTCTGAACTTGTCTTCCATCAGATTCTGTCTCAGACCTCACTTGCTCTACTTCCCACTTGGACATGAGCAGAAAATAAGATAACACACCCTACCCTTTTCTGCTGCAGATGTGATAAATACAATTCATTGGGCAGCATACATCTATCCCAGGTTAGGGCAGAAAACACACTGCATAATGAATAGTCTACAGCTCTATAGTTGAGACAGTACAGTTGTCCCGCAGAGGGTTTCCAGTGATGCCATCAATCACAGACAAAAAACTAAAGTGATTTGTGGTTTACCTAAACATACAAGGCTTCTCTTCTGCCGCCCGTCTTGATTACCCAACCACAAACACCAGCTTTCCTTAAAGATGTAAAAACCAAAGCCTACATGTGAGGACCTCAGTTACCTCTTGCCTCTGTTGCAGTCACCCCTAGGGCATCTATTAGTGTTACGTTATTATCGAAGTAAAGCTATCCGATAATAAGTTCATAAAGATGTCCCAAGTTCATGAAGTTTATTTCTTCACTGGATCTAGCCTCAGATCTCAGAATCACAGGAAGGGAGGGAGCTACTAATCACCTGAAAAGCAGAATTTCTTTTTTTAAAACACTTTGGAATCTAGTTCCAAATGCCTACTTTAAAAAAATTCCTCTCAGTATACACCACTTACAAAAGTTAAATCAACATCAGGTAAGCAAGCAATTCAAATAGGTCTACAACCCCTAACAAAATAGTAACTAAAAGCCTCCTAGGTAAAAAAAAAAAAGAAAGAAAGAAAAGAAAAAGAAAAAAGAAAGAACAAAAGAAAAGAATACAAAAAGAAAAAAGAAAAGCAAGCCCAGACAGAGCCAGTTGGTTTTATCACTGAATTCTATTAGACTTCCAAGGTAGAGTTGATGCCAATACTCCCCAAATTATTCTACAAAGTAAAAACAGAAGGAACATTACCCAGTTTGCCTCAGTGACCCTGATACCAAAACCACATAAAGACTCAACATAGAAAGAGAATTACCGACCAATTTCCCTTAAGATCATAGATGCAACAATTCTCAATAAAATATCTGAAAACCAAATCCAAGAATACATCATGAAGATAATCCACCATGATCAAATAAACTTCGTCATTTAAAGGATGGTTCAACATACATAAATTGACAAATGTAAGGCACCATATAAACAAACTGGAATACAAAAACATACAATCAACAGGCAGTGGGAGCACATGCTTTAATCCCAGCACTTGGGAGGCAGAGACAGGTGGATCTCTGTGAGTTAGGCCAGTCTGGTCTATAGAGAGAGTTACAGGACAGCCAGGGCTACACAGAGAAACCCTGTCTCCAGAAAAAAAATCAAACAACAATAATCATCTCATTAGATACAGAAAAGGCTTTTGGCATAATTCAACACTCTTTTAGGATAAAAGTCCTGAAAATATTAGGGATACAAGGAGCATACTGAAATATAATAAAGGCAATTTATAGAGACCCGATAGCCAACATCATCTTAAACAGAGAAAAACTCAAAGCAATTCCACTAAAATCAGGAATAAGACAAGGTTGTCCATTCTCTCCATATCTATTCAAAACAGTACTTGAAGTCTCAGTTAGAGCAATAAGACAACTGAAGAAGATCAAGGGAATACAAATTGGAAAGGAAGAAGTCAAAGTATTGCTGTTTGCAGATGATATGATAATATTCCTAAGTGACCCTGAAAATCCCACCTGGAAGCTGCTACAGCTGAAAAGCACTTTCAGCAAAGTAGCTACATATAAAAATTAACTCACAAGAATCAGTACTCTTCCTATATACAAACAAAAAATGGACTGAAAAAGAAATCAGGGAAACAACTCATTTCACAATAACCGCAAACACTATAAATATTTTGGTGTAGTTATAATCAAGCAAGTGAAAGACTAATATGATAAAAAACTTCAAGTCTCTAAGGAAGGAAATTGAAGAAAATGTCAGAAGATGGAAGGAACCACCCACGCTCATGGATCAGTAAGACTAATATAGTAAAAATGGACATTCTATGGAAAGCAGACTTTAGATTCAATGCAATCCTCCATCAAAATCCCAAAACAATTCTTCACAAATCCTGAAAGTAAAAGTTTCAACTTCGTATGGAAAAACACACACACATACAACAAACAAACGAAAAAAATAGGATAGCTGAAACAATCCTGAGTAATAAAAGAACTGCTGAAGATATCACCATCTGGAACCTCAAATTGCACTCCACAGCTGTAGTAATAAAAACATCATGGTACTGGCCCACAGTCAGAAGTGTTGATCAATGGAATCCAATTGAAAACCAAGACATAAATCCTCACACCTATTGAAACCTGATTTTTTTATAAAGAAATAAGAAATATATATTCGAAAAAAGACAATATCTTCAAAAAATTGTGCTGGTCAAACTGGATGGCTGCATGTAGAAGAATTTAAATAGATTTATAACTAGCACCTTGCATAAAACTCAACTCCAAATGGCTCAAAGACCTCAACTCAAAACCAAACACATTTGAACCTCACAGAAGAAAAAGATGGGGGCTAGCTTTGAACTCATAGGCACAGGCAAAGACTTTCTGAACAGAATGTTATTAACACAGGCACTAATCAATAATTAATAAACAAGACCTCATGAAACTCAAAAGCTTCTGCATGTCAAAGGATACAGTCATTCAAACAAAGGGAAAGCCTACAGAATGGGAAAAGATTTTTACCAACTACACAACTGATAGACGACTAAAACAGAAATATAGAAATATAAAGAACTCCAAAAAACTACATATCAAGAAAACAAACAAACAAAAAATAACTAAAATGGGATATAGATCTAAACAGAAAATTCTCAACAGAAAAAATACAAATGGCTGAGAAACACGTAACAAAATGGTCAACATCCCTAGCCATAAGGGAAATGCAAATCAAAACAACTTTGATATCTTATCTTACACCTCGTAGAATGACTGAGACCAATAACATAAGTACAGCTCATGCTGGCGAGAGGGTGGAGCAAGAAGACACTTCTCCAATGCTGGCAGGAGTGCAAACTTGTAAAGACACTTTGGAAATCAATATAGTAGCTACTCAGAAAATTGGGAATCAACCGTCCTCAGGACCCGGCATATGCCCAAAGGATGCTTCATCTTCCCATAGAACCCATTTTTTTTAATTCAATTTCTTTCCTATTTCTTAAGATTTTTTTTTCTTTTTGAGACAGGGTTTTTCTGTAGCTTTGGATCTTGTCCTGGAACTAGCTCTCATAGTGTTGTGGAACTTGAACTCACAGAGATCCACCTGCATCTGCCTCCTGAGTTCTAAGATTAAAGGTGTGCACCACCACTGCCCAGCTCTATTTCTTAAAATTTTTATTTATTCTTTCAGGGCTAAAAACATGGGCATAGCCACTTAAAGCAATTTGGTTTTCAGCAAGTTTCTTGAAGTAGTAATAAAACATTCCAGTGCATGCATGTCTGACAATACATTTTCTTGCCTATGAAAATAATAACTGGAAAAATAATAACTGGAAATATAGGCATGAGATGTGAAGAATATTTCTCATCAAAATCCTGCAGAAGCTTCATCTTATTCTCCAGCATTGAGGTTCTGATACAACTCAATTGCACTTATTCTTTGAATGTTAGGGTATTTACTGGATGATGATTCTATTATGAAAACTGGTAAGATGTGTTGAGAAATGTTTGAATGCTTGCCATTTTGATGACATTGTTGACAACTAAAGGAACGAAGTCATCAAAAGATGCAAACTTTCCATCCTAGTTGTTTATGTTGTTAAAATTACAACTGATTCATGTTTCTATCTAAATATCAATTGTATTCTTTTATTCCATTGTTTCTCCTAAATAGTCTTTAAGAGAAGTGAAAGGCCAAACATAAATAGGGTACCTGTCAGCCAAGGTGACCTTTTTCCTGTATTGAGAGGTGGACATATGAAGCAGAGCCATCTGAGCCAACAAGTCAAGAGGAAATGTGTGCTCTAGCAATGACCCTTCCCATGCTCGCGCAAGAAAGTCGAAACAAATGCACTGGCCACATGAGAAATTCTTCTATAAAGACATGAAAGTCAGAGGGCAGCTTGTTGAGAAAAAGGGGTTTGGTAGGAGGAGAACGGAAGTGGGTATGGGGGTGTGTATTTATGAACTCATGAACGGGTGAATAAAAAGTAGTAAGTCCCCTTTGTGTATGCTAGCATGAAAACATTTTTAAAGGCAGCTGAGGCAGGGGAGAAAGTGAGGGCTAAATAGTGTGAATGTAGTTTGGTGATAAGAGCACCATTTTAGCATAAACAAGACCTTTTAGTCCATGCCTGGTTTCCTACTCACCACACAGAACAGAGTTTATTTAGTCACACAATTTTCCAGCTTCCAGTCCATGATTGTTTGGCCCTGTTGCTTTGGCTTCAGGGATCTGGTTGTTTTGGGAAGTCTCACACCAGTCAGCCGTTCATGATCAAACAACCCTACTTACCTCACAGCCAGGAAGCAAAAGAGAGAAAGGAGGGGTCCAATATCCTGCAATTCCCTCTAAGGAGCCTCTAATCATCTGAAGACCTCCCATGCCCCTACCCTTTCAGCAGCATCCCAGTAGACCAGCCTGGGGACCTTTAACACTAGATCCAAAGGAGAACAGCAAATTCCAGTAGTCACATGTACTGAACTGGAGATTTCCAAGGAAAAATAGACAGAACTGGGCACTCTTTAATTGACCTTGGCTTCATCCCACTTTAGATTCCCCACTTTATAGAACAATGCAGGTTGTTGTTGTTGCTGATGACAAGAACCACAACTCTCATCTCAGAGAGGAAAAGAGATATTTTATTCTAGAGCCAAATATGTGTGAGCATGGCCACACTCTACCAAGGATATGGTCAGGGCTAGGGAGATGGCTCTAGAAGAAGACCCAGGTTCAAGTCCTGGAGGCAAATGGTTGTTCACAATCAGTTCCAGGACATACAGTATCCTCTTTTGACTTCTATGGGCCATGCATGTGGCATACAGACTTACATGCAGGCAAACACTTATACACATATAAAATAAAACAAATAAATATTTAAAAGAAACCAAGAACACCAGATCTTTCATGTTACACAGCATTTGCTTTTGGGGATAATTTACATAACACAGGCTTTCTGGTTCATTTGCATAACATGGGTTTAATGTCTCATTGACATTACCTAGGCTTTCATATGTAGTAAGACTTCTTGCATCCCTCATTTCATCAGCATCTTAAATCTCACCCCATCCAGGGGTGTGCATTTTCGTACTATAATGAGCTCCAGTCTCATTCAGATATTCTGTGTGCCTCTGCCTTGGCTGTTAGTTCCAGCCATTTCCATGGGCCTTCCTTTTTGACAACAGGCCTCTTTCAGATGGTAAGTTAGAGTAGAGAGTGATCTCTACTTTCCTATCTCACCAACGTGTGGAAAGCTACGGAAGCAGGGTCATCATGGTTCACAACCTGTCTGGAGTGCTGGTCAGAATGGCTACAGACTAATATTCTCTCTCTCTCTCTCTCTCTCTCTCTCTCTCTCTCTCTCCTCTCTCTCTTTTCTCTTTAATTTAGTAAATGGTATGCTGATGTGTCAGACAGATGTTGTGAATCGCTTTTTCCTCTGGGCATTACACAACTGCTGCCATTATGAAGAGCGATTACTATAGTGACTTACAGTGCACCTCGGTCCAAAAGTTATGGGAATGAAATAAACAGTGATAACTAGGACTATAGTAATGTCAACAGAGCTGTTGGCACTTCTGCATTGAAAGGAGACTATTGGTAGCCTGGGATTTTAATCATTCTTCCCTCCCTTTGGAGATGCTACAGTATATAGAAGGTAGAAGGTCAATGACAGCCATGCTGAGAAGATGCAGTGATACTGTGGCTTTTGTTTCAGCCCTGGGAGAAACAAGACCCTCATTCCATGGTAACAAACTTAAAAGACTTCAAGTTGGGAAAGTGAGAAAGATTTTTCTCTCTTCTGCAGAAGGTACTTTTATACTTTTTGATACAAAGAAAATGAAATGAAAGAAAAGGAAAGGAAAGGAAAAGAAAGGAAAGGAAAGGAAAGGAAAGGAAAGGAAAGGAAAGGAAAGGAAAGGAAAGGAAAGGAAAGGAAAGGAAAGGAAAGGAAAGGAAAGGGATTCTGCTTTCCTCTGCCCACTGGCTGGTATTCCAGAGAGTTACCCTCTCCTCTCTCATCCAGTATAGCCTTTTCCTCAAACCCTCTTCCCCTTCTCTGTTAGTAATCTAACACTCTGCAACTTTTCCAATGGAAGATAAACTGACCCAAACAAGCAGGGGCCAGGGGGTAGCTAGGAAAGTTGAGGAGTCTAATGCCCCCAGGTTCTCTGAAGAGCTCCAAACACTCTTTAAACCCTAGTGTTTTATTTCTTACCACTTACTCTCCTGTAAGTAGCCAGTTATGCATTCCGCACTAAGTAACCAACAAACTCTCGGGTTCACCAGGCTGGAGGTGGACAGTAGCATTTCTCTGCTCTGTCTTTGATGCCGTATCTAAGGTGAATAGGTGTTTGTTTCTATCTCCCTAGGCAAAGTCACATGGCAGCAAGTGGTGACACTTCACTGTGGCTGTGTTTTGCATTTTGCTAATTATTGATGAGTGTTTAAAATACTGCACTTTTCAGAAATCGTTGACCTCCTCTGTTTCCTTGTTTGTTAAATGTTTGTCCTTGTCTTCCTGTGTTTCAGTGGCACATTGATCAAGGGAGATCCTGATTTAAAAGCTTTAACGCTGACAAACGGGAGCCTTTAAAAGAACTTGGTGATATTAAAATGAATATAACTCACCCTTCCCAATACACTTAAAACTCACTCCACTTGATCTCAAATCCCCTTTAACTTCTCACTGCCAAACCCAACCAATCATAAATTTTAAATGCTAGAGGAAAATTAATTCACTTATATTCATTAATGTGTCTACACCTGGAAGATGGATTGTACAAAGCTCTTAGATACAATCTGTAAAACATAAATACTGTAAAACTTTTAAGTTAAGTAATATTCTCACTTAAATTTTTATTAAAATATCAAAGATATTTCATTCTTTCTTTTTAGCAGAGGTTGAAGTTTGGAGTAAATTGCTGCTGTATAAATTCAAAAGTATTAATGGCAATGCCGTTTACTGAGTTTCACCCCAATGAAGGCAAAGTTCTTGGTAGGCATTGTTTTGGCTCTCTTTAAGAAACAAAAGACTATATCTGAATTATACATAACTTCAAAATGCTAAATAGAAACTATTTAATGAGAGAGAACAATAATTGAATTTCTCTTGTTACCTAAAAAAAGAGATGACATTTTAAAACCTAATTCTGTGTGTACATAGTAACAGTGCAGCTTTTCCGGTGTGAAGGAAATAGAGCTGACTGAATTGCTGGGCTCACTTGTCTGAAGGAAAAGAAGGTGGTAATCATGTGGCTGAATATCTGAGCTTGTGGGGTGAGTACATGAGAAGTGACAGCAATGCTGACCACCACCGCCACCAACTCCGGGGTGTTTAGGGACAGACTGTGAGTTATTAGACCACAATGACCAGACTGCGTAGCAACAGAGTCACATAGTATACAAAGCTAAAAAGCAGAGGGCGTCCATGTGGAATGAGGCAACCCAATGAGGCAACTGCCTAGATAAGATAAGAGGCCTCACTTGAGGTCATTCCATTAATACAGAGAAAAAGTATCTCGACTAAGCTCTGTGCTCTAGAGAGCAGACATGACCTAGGATGAGAATGAAATGAAAAATAAAATATCAATAAAGTTCTAATAAGTAATTCATTCCTCCTACAAGAGCAACCAATATTCACCACTGATTTAGCTGTTGGTTATAAGAAGTCAACACTGTTTAAGAAAAGCAGCCTTTTCTACAGCTTCATGGTATCCATTATATGGACATATAACTATACAGTATTAAAAAGGTAGAAAGCAGTAAGACACACTGGAGATAAAAACCAGTCTAGAACCACAGAAAAAGCCACAGAATCAACTAACATGGACTCCTAGGGGCTCACAGAGAATGAGCAGTCAACCAGGGAGCTTGCATGGGACTGACCTAGGTCCTCTGCACAAACGTTACATTCGTGTGGGTTGGTCTTCTTGTGGGACCCCTAACAGTGGGATCAGGGGCTATCTCTGAAATGGTGGCCCAATTGGGGACCCTTTCCTCCTACTGGGTTGCTTCATTTAGCCTTAATAGGAGAAGAGATGACTGGGCTTATTGCAAGCTGATAAGCCATGACTGGCTGATATCCATGGGAGGTCTGCCCTTTTCTGAAAAGAAGAGAGGAGTGGATGGGTGGGAGGTTTAGGGAAGGGACTTGGAGGAGAGGAGGGAGGGAGGGAGGAGAAAATGTGATCAGGCTTGGAAAATTAATTAATTAATTAATTAATAAAACACATGTCTACCACATAAAAACACCCACAAGTCCATACAAATCAGTGAGAAACAGTTGTTGACAATAGCAGACAGACTATATGACAGTTAGTGCTCATTGTGAATATGGCAAAATACAGAATCCCCAACAAGATGGGCTTCTGAGTATGTGGGGGGGGAGGGCGATTTTCTTGATTACGTTAATGGAGATGAGAAGACCAGCCTACTGTTGGTGACATCATTACCTAGTTAGGGGTTCTGGTTTGCTTCTCTGTTGCTGTAATAGATACCATGATCTCGTGTAATTTCTCGGGGAAGGATTTGCTTTAACGTATAAACTTATACAGGTACTATAAGAATCAGTATGACATTTCCTCAGGAAGATAAAAGAATCCATCTACCCCAACATTGAGCTGTACTGTTCTTGGGCATATACCCAAAAGACACTTCATCCTACCGCAGAGACATTTGCTTGACCATGTTCCTTGCTGCTCTATTCACAAGAGCCAGAATTAGATACAAACTGTCGCTCAAGAGAAGAACAGATAAAGAAAATGTGGCACATTTACAGAGTGGAGTTTTACTCCACCATTAAGAAAAATAAATCATAAAATTCACAAGTAAATGGGTGGAATTGGAAATAAATTATCCTGAGTGAGGGATCCCAGACCCAGAATGATACGGATTGTGTTTGCTTATATGTGAATATTAGTTGTTAAACCAGTGATAGCTAAGCTACAATCCATAGAACCGCCAGGGTTGGGTATAGAGAAGGGACCGAAACAGACAGAATTCCTTAGGAAACGGAAATAAAATAGATAGTTATTCATGGATGGGGAGGTGCAGGGGGAAGATAAAGTGGGGAAGGGAAGGAAAAGGGGGATGAAAAAGGGCATATGGTAAGAAACAGCTTAAATTAAGGGCCATTTGAGGGGTGGTGTGAAGGAAACCTAATACAGTAGAAGCTTTGTAAAATACATACACATATAAAGACAATCTAAAGGAAATCACCAAATAATGGAAGACAGGGAGTCCCAACTGGACATTCCCTATCACCAAATGAAGCATCCAGTACCAAGAATGGGTTACATCTAATCAAGTTGTTGGCCAATGGGGTCCCATGGGAACCCACAAACAACCTAGATGGTTGCCTAGACTGAAATTTGTTCTCTACAAACTGACTCACTGCTGAAGACCACACCTACACAACTCATTGAAAATAGAGACATTGGGCTGGTGCTTATATAGAGAGAAAGCCTTCACCCCTGCCTGCTAGCATCTTTGGTACAGGAAGGTATTCTGTATGATACCAAAAGAGAAACAAAAACACCAAGCCAGCCACAAACTCTTTGATCTACAGTGGTGTCCTGCCTGCAAGATAAGCTAGTGCAATGGTGGCACAGAGCATGTGTGAGTCACCAACCAATATCCAGTTTGACTCAAGGCCTGCTCTATGAGATGGAACCCATACCTGAAACTACTTGGGTGACCAAGAACCTAAGACTAGATAGTCCAGAGACCTAGAGTAAAATCAAATATTACTATTCTTTAAAAAATGTAACAATAAAGTGACTCCTGATGACATTCTGCTATACTCATAGGTCAGTGCCTTGTTCGGCCATCATTAGAGAAGCTTCCTCCTGCAACAGAGAACAGAGATACGCAGTCAAATATCATGCAGAGTGAGAGGCCTTGGAACACTCAGCTTCAAATGCGACGACTCCATCAAATTCCTCCCTTCAAGACTCAGGGAACCCCGCTATGGAAGAGGCTAGAAGAATGTAAGAGCCAGAGGTGATGGAGGAAACCAAGAAAACAAGGTCTTCCAGACCAACACGAGCAAAGCTCATATGAACTCAGAGGCCGAGGCAGCATGCACAGGGCCTGCATGGGTCTGCACCAGGTCCTCTGTGTATTTTATGGCTTCCAGTTCAGTGTTTTTTTTTTTAATTCCTTAAAAGCTTGCTTGTTTTCTAATAAGAGAGGGGATGGGAGTACATCCATATGAAAGGGAAGGTAGGGAGGAACTGGGAGACAATCAATAATCAATAAACAATAATCAGGATATATTACATGAGAAAAAAAATCTATTTTCAATTTTAAAAATATTGAGAAAATAATGGCCACAATTTTATGACTTTTGTGAAAAATACCAACTTACATAGCCAACCCTGTCAATTTCAAGTTTTATATGCAGCTGAAACAGTTTTCAAAATGAAGGTGAAACCAAAGTATTTTTAGATAAATAAAACACAGACAAGCACTGACGGGGAACCTCCTTCAGTCAATGGCCTTTAAGAGTCTGGACCAGGTTTGGGCATGACTTAGGGTACCAAAAAACTACAGTCCCCACCCTCAGCTTGGTCTCTTCTTCCTGCAAGCCACAGGGATGTTGGACCACATTCCTATTTCCTCTTTGTGATCTGTGAGTTCCCTTTTAATAAAGAAAAACCTTAGAACTCTCTATTTGGAGTTAGCTTGTGATTATTTGACTCCCCCTCCGACACCCCCATTTGACATGTTCTGCATCAAAGCACTGGGGAACATGCTGACTGGAAGTTCTCAAGCTTCTTAGTGCTGTGACCCTTTATTTAATACAGTTCCTCATGGTACAGTGACCCCTAACCATAAAATTATTCCATTGCTGCTTCATAACTGTAATTTTGCTACTGATATGAATAGTAATAGAAGTATCTGATATGAAGGATACCTGATATGTGACTCCCCGATAGAGAACCACCATACCTGATCATAGGCTAGTCACCATGAGCAGTACACACATGTAAAGGTGGCACTGTCTGGGAATACATGGCTTAATGGAGTCATCCTGTTTCCAGAGATTTTTTTCAATTGTACCTGAAGTGGGACAGTGTTAGCTACCCATGCTCTCAAAAGAGTACATATTATAATAGAACAATCACCAAAATAAATATTAGCAAGAAGTATATCCAAAGTATCTCTTTCTCATTTTACTTTTAATTACATTGAAAAGTAGGAGAGAAAAAGTGTAATTTCTCTTCCTCACCTACCTCAGTGGCCATGGGCAACACGCCAACAAGAGACAGGATACCAAAAGAAAACCATAACGATTTATGTAAGAAAAGGTTTATGTAATATGGCAGCCTTCCTTCACATATGAATAACTAGGGTTTTTATTCTTGGTCCACTGAGAAATGGACTATGACAAAGCATGGCTTGGCAAGAGGGTGTAGTCCAGCAGCGGTAGACTGGGGGGCTGCACAAGGCCTGCTCACACAGATGCTGTCCTTGTAACCTCCTCGGAGTCTAAGGCAGGATCCCCATCACACAAGGACTTATGGGACAGAAAGGACATGTCTCTTCCTGAGTCCTAAGACTTGTTTTAGGAAACAGAAATTTTCATTTCTGTGAATGACTCAGTGGTAATGGGACAAAAGAATAACGAGAAGGAAGGCTGCAAGACCTCACCTCTAAGGTCATCCAGTCTCCTTCAGAATGAAGAATTCAGCATGGCAAGACCTCTCACCCTTCTGAGTATCATGTTTTGACTCCAACAGATAAATTCCACTAGCAATGTCCAAAGTAGGAAAATACAAGAGGTATACTTAAATCTCTGTTTATTTGGTGCATATGTATCTGTGTGCTTGTGTGTATCTTTCCCCATATATACACATATGATACATATGTGTATATTCTTTCCATCCTGGGGTGGGAAGGGCATCCCCTGGGTATCCAGAAGAGCTTAGAGAATCACTGATGTGGAACAGTCCTTTTGTATGTGAAACTTCAATTGATGCTTGGATTCCGTTAAGCAGGTTTCTTGGGATAAATGTCAGAATCAGAATGATGATGTTTGTTATTTCATATTTGAATATCTCTTCACATATTTCTTCTTTATGCTTGTACATACACTAATTAACGACTATAGATAGAATTTCACGGCCTTTATCTCAATTTCCAGCACCACAGTGTTATTTAACAAAGCACAGTGATATGTATGTATAAAAATGTCACAGTAAAACTCTTTGTATACTAAATAGAATCAATTTAAAAATTAAAGTAAAAATTATCTGCAAATTTTCTTTTAAATTGAGCATTCATCATATTAATGATTTTAAGACAAGTCTATGTATTTGTGATGCATGTGTATACACGTTTGTGTGTGAACATATGTGTACATAAGTGTGAGCAAGTGTTAAGGCTAAAGTAGACGTCTAGTATCATCTTCAATATTTCTTTAACTTATTTCTTGAGACAGAGTTTCTCCCTGACCCCAAAGTTCACTTATTCAGCAAGACAAGCTGGCCAGTGAGCCCCAGGGATGCTCCCTGCCTTTTACATGGGTCCTGGGAACCCCTTTACCAACTGGTACATTTACCCAGACTGTGATTCATTAGCTATTTAAAATACCAACACACTAAGCACAGTTCTCTTGTACAAGGTATGTTTACTTGCACCATTTTCTTACATGGCTCTTTTTTATACACAAGCAAAATCATTTGATTTAGCCTTAGAAGCAAGCACTTTCTTTTTGTGTGGGTGCCCTTTGTC
Source organism: Dicrostonyx torquatus (assembly GCA_028555095.1). Classification (NCBI taxonomy): domain Eukaryota; kingdom Metazoa; phylum Chordata; class Mammalia; order Rodentia; family Cricetidae; genus Dicrostonyx; species Dicrostonyx torquatus. Next base: position 2,392,409 of record JAQHUG010000123.1, read on the forward strand.
CTTGAATTATAGTCAAAAAAAAGTACAGTTACATATAGCCATGAGGATAACCTGCTGAAATTCATAGTAAACAAGCTATAAACCCCAAGTGTTCATTTGTGTGAGATAAATCAAATAAACTATGCCACAATTAAGTCTATAGTGAATATACTTCTTAATTACCCAACATTGAGTTTTATTTCATAATCTTGCACTTGTATTCTTTATAGCTGATAATCACATAATTCTTTGTAAATTTTGTGTGTCAAAAATTATGTACAACCTTAGAATATTTATTGAAGCATATGGGTTGGTGGTAAAACATGTCTTGCTTCCCCAAAGCCAGGACATGCTAGACATGTAATATGAAAGCTCAGAAAACTCCAATTTAAAAACTAAAACCCAGATTATGCCAATAGTCTTCATTAAAAAGCCACAGACCAATAAAACAGGCCTCATTAATTTCCCATTATGGTTGAAACTAAAAACTATTTCTACATTTTTGAAGTTACTTCTTAAATAATAAGAACTTGAAATCAAGTCACAGAATGAAGTTGACAAGGTAGGGTATTGGCTTCTAGAAACAAAAGGATGAGTAAAGGAGATTGAAGAAGCCAACAGAAGCCAAGGGGCTCTGAGCATCAGTTGCTACACCCTTTCCTGTTCCGTGTTGGTTTGGTAGATTACCTCTGCAGACTTAGAAGTCTCACGTTATAACAAAGATCACTATGCTTCCTAGCTTCAGTGACTGCTAATTCAGAATCAGTGTGAGGTCTTCTGATTCATGGCTCCTTAGGAGGCTGCTGTCAAGACAGGAGCCCTGCTGCAAAGATTAGAAAACTTATCTTTGGGATCCACTCCCCAAGGAACAGCTGAAGCTAACAAGAGCTCAAGGCTTCCTTCACATTGGCCTTGAGAATCTTCACATCCCGGAGAGAAGCAGCAGCTGGCTGTGTTGCTTTTAAGACACATTGTGGGAATTAGGAGGAATGCTACATTCTAGTGGGTAGAAGGAAGTCGCTATGCCTCACTTAGGCAACGAGGAAGGAAGGACGCAGCAAGGAACAGCCTTTTGAAGAGAGGCATGTCAATGCATTTCAGGCTTCCTAGACACTCCCAATGCAGGCCAATCAGAGGCTCCCTTGCTGCTGGTGAAATAACTCTTTCCTCATGTTCTCCTCTGGTTTCATTTCACTTGTTATGGAGATAGTTAAAGGTCAAGAAGTCAAATCTTCACATTTTCTTCACAGATGTTTCTTTTGGTGACATAATTGCAAAATGTTTTGTTTTACATTTCGACAGAAAGTGTATATAATAGAAAATTATTGATAAATTCATAAAAAGAATTAAGGATTTGATTAATTTTACTATAGCATGCTTATGTTTTTTAGACATCCAGCAAAAATCAAAAGTTCACAATATATAGCAACAAAAAAATTTCAGATTATTCACATGAAAAAAAAAACCTAAATGTATCAAACACATGCAAACCAAATACATCCCGAGTCCTAATACACTTTCTTTGAACAACACAGCACACACGTGTGTTTTTGATATTGAAGCCTTCACAGACAGCTCTCCAATCCAATATCCCAAACTAAGTTAGATTCCCCATCTTACACAGCTATGGATTTCCTATTCTTCAGTGTGTCCTCGGAGCCTGCAGTGGAACTGCTCGTTAAATGGCTTCCTCTTCCTACTGGATTTCAGTTAGTAGCAGCACTTTTTTGTTCCAGATTATTTAAATGAATTTTGCTTTTTGTACTTTTTAGTGAGATAAAATCTCAAAATACTTTCTGAGCTGGCACTGTCAACCCCTTGGGACAGAAGAACTTTCTGTACACTGTTTTCTCAGGTGTGAGTGTGCAACCCAAGACAGCTTCTGCTAAGGACTAGGGGCAGGTGCCCCCTTCTTTCTCCTCTGTTTTTTTTTCCTTTCTCCTCTCTCCTCTCTCTTTGCTCCTATTCCATCTCTTGTATCTCCTTTTTGGAGTAATATATTCCCTGACCATAATGTGAGGACACTCAAAGGAATTTGCAAGAGCCCCTCTGGTTCAAAAGGTGAAAAACTTGAAAATGTCAAACATTCAATATATATCTAATAAATAACTCAGTAGTAGAAACAAAATTGATATCTTATTTATACCATCAAGGGTCTTTTAGTTATAAAAACAATGAAAATGTAAGCCAGAACTATTTTTTTTTTGACTCGGTGACTTTAAAGGATGGATGAACTCTTCTTGGTGACATTTAACCTTGTTATTTACATGCTTTTGAAGCTGTAGGAAGGAACGGGGTCTCCTAATCTTTGCTGAAGGGAACTTTGGACGTTCCAGTTAGAAAATGAGATTGAGAAAGGTGTTCATTTGGTGTCATGTGGCTTGTCACAGGGCAAGACAGATATGATTGAACTCATGATCAGAAAAATCATAAAAACGGTTATCTCTGAAAAGGCAGAAATCAGTCTCTGAGACCAGTATTCAGAGAAGAGAATAAAAGATGGTCTTTTATCTTGGTAACTGAAAGGATGCTCACATCTGAGGAGAGGTAGGGTCATTCAAATACACATTTTCACTGACCACTTTAGTCTTGCTTTGGTGATAAACGAAACCATCCTGGTTCACCTATGATATTCTAACCACTCTGTAAAAGAGCAGAACTCTACAAATAAGATGTTCATATGCAAACAACTAAAGATTTTAAGAAAAAGACAATACCTTTACTTCTCTACTTGTCTCAGTCATGATGTATGTACAACTTGTGTTTCTAAGTCCCAGATTCAGATTCAACCAGTCATGTTCCTTGAACCTCTGGTCTCCTCAGAGTTCTTCACAAATGGATAGATGTGGTTGGAGGGGAAGACTTTATCCCAGGAGTCTACCTCCAAAAGAGCAATTCAGTTTCTCTGCTTCACCTGAAGGATTTTAAAGTGTAAGGCTGGGTCAAGGAAGGGATCCATAATCAACCTAAGGCAGTGAAAGAAATACACACACACACACACACACACACACACACACACACACACACACACACACACTATATTAATCCATTCCTCCAGCAGGCATCTTTTGGGGATATATCCTACCACTGTCACTGCCACATGATGTCTTTTAATCTGTGTCCCCAAAAGAACAACTAGTAAACACTGTGCTTGTCCAATCAGAATGCCCTCAACTCGTAATCCTCGGCTTTCCAAAACTCTTGTCTCACCTCAACTCTCTACCTCACCCGTAAAGACTCAGTTCAATACATTATTAATGAGTAGCCAGTTTAAAGAAAATAATTTTTCCTATAAAATTCTACTATGAAAATGTTCCTACATGCAGAAGATGGAGGACTAGCATGAGCTTACATCACAAAAGCTCCTGGATTACATGGTAAACATTCTCCAATATGAGTGTTCAGCTTGACCTCAGCCACATTAGCTGGAAGATGAGAAACAGCCTTACAAATGAGCCTAATTATTAAGTTTAACTATAAATCATTTGAAAAAGTTTATAGTTTATATTTTCCATTATATACTCATATAAATCATGTTATAGTAGTGCTTTATCCACTATATTTTGTATTCTGGTTAAGTTACAAAGGAAATTGGTAGTATAATATGGAAGTATCAATAATTTCTGCATGTCTAAGAATGTATTTACCAGCTCACTAACTACAGAGACAATCCTTTTCTAATGTGACAGCATTATGCCCAGTTCCGTTCAATTTGATGAATATTTACTGAGCACTTTGCACGCCAGATAGAACGTACATAATTCTTACGCACCAGAAGTAGACTGCCTGGGAGAATGGTGAAACAGTAAGGTGTAGCACGTACAGCTATCAGAAAGCTTTTGTTAAGGACCCAGAGGGGGCCCAGTGCATTGTCTTGCGCCCCTTCAGGACAACCTCACGCATTCCCCCAAATGTGGAGCTTGGACCCAAACCCTTCCAAGATGCAGCCCAGACTCAACTCTGGCAAGTGGAGTATTAAAGGGGGCAGCCTCCAAGCTTCTCGGGCATCTCCCTGAAAGGCTGTCCATGGTTCAGAGTGCCTCTGGCAGCACCTGGAGAGACTGCATCAATGTCTATTGATTCAAACTTACTTCGGGCAGCATCCTAATGTATTGGCCTGCAGCAATTTTCTAATAAACATCCTATGTGCACATCTCTACCTCAGAGCCCGTGTTTCAGGAACCTCGCCATGCAGAACCTCACTGAGTCTATCATTATGTATTCATAGCAATTATATCTTCCTTTGTACAACACCATCACACATATGACAGATGCATGTGATCTGTGTCCACCCCAGTGATGATGTCACACATAGGAACACCACTGGCAACATGTTGTAGGTCAGCAGAAGAAGTGATTTAGTTCTTCCCCTCTGATCACATTGCTTTCCAGGAAGCAAAGCCAAGAGTCATGACGGAGACTTTGCTGGCTGTCTCTTCCCACCTTGCCTTCTCTAATCCTGCTGACGTAAAAGATTAAGGTGCCAAGCATGTGGTTGCTCTCCACATTACCACACTTGGCATTCATTCAGGGGATCACCAAGCCAGCCACAACCTGACGATCAAGAACACGAAGAGTGACATTGCTTTGTCCAGTAGTCATTTCACTTATCTATAACGTGTGGCAACGTTGGAAAGGTTGCCCAGAGAAGCGGCTGACAAGTATCTCTAGCCTTTTGTAAATAAAACCTGTTTTCTCACTTAGCCTCAGTTCAGTGATTTAAGCATGAATGTGAATCTTCCACAGACAGAAAAGAGAACACGGGGAAGCGAGATGAAGGCAAAGCTAAAAGAGACAAACACAATGTCTGATTTAAGTGTGTAACAACTCAGGGCGCCTGAATGAAATGCATTAACTTTGAGCCACTGAGGGAACAGCGAGTGTTGCCAATCACGAAGATGACAGAGTCGCCATAAGTCAGACTTCCACTGACTAACAGGCCAGCTTTTGAATTATAATATCCTACGCTCAGTATGTTCTGTGGCATGCAGAAAGAAATCAATTTGTGTCCATCAAAATGTTTGAGAATACTATATACCGTCCCCGGGTGTGGTGGGTAAGATAAGTAGAAAGACGTTTACAATGTAGCCTCCTCACAGTGTCCCCAAACTCCTCTGAGCATGCCCGATGACACCTGATAGTTCATTTGCTCCTACTCAATGGAAAGAAGCCACACGAACCTTTGCTTTTGTACAAGGTGTGAGAAGAGCCTGGAGGAGCCATTGGTGACAATGCCTGCATACCAAGAGCTTTTATTTGCTTGCATACACTTTTATTTAATTTTACGGAGTGCTTCCAGGGGAGGCTTGCTGTCCCAGTCTTCTAAGTCAGGTGGAGGAGCTTGAGAGACAAAACGTGAGAGGAAATGGCAGGCTCAGGGTTTTGATCTAAGCAATCAGCCCAGGGGTCCGTCCAGTCCTTTGCTCGTGGTGTCTTCTTGCCTCTTTTGCTCCAAAACAGACCTCGCCCATTGTATCGTCCTCTGCGGAGCTGTTCTTGCTACTGGGACATGAGTGACTGTTGCCTTCGCAATAGAAGCAGCAGCCACAGAAATATTTATGGAGCACTTACTAGCTGTCAAGCCTCAAGTCTCATGAGAAGCACTTTACATGCTTTTTGTCATTTAAGACCCCAAGATTTAAAAAAAAGAAATCTTGTCTTAAGGGAAATAAATGTGCCTGACAAGAAGTGCCCAAAGACGACATAAGTGGGGAAATTACTATGAGCTAAAGTGATGGCAGGAGGCAGGAGGAGTGCTCTTCTCAGAATCAAAAGGAATATACATTGAAGGCAAATTAGGATTTATTAAGCACTGTGTGACAGACTCTAGACTAGGCTGCTTTGCATGAATACTCTTCCCAGCATCCATCACCGTCACTTCCATATACAGATGAGAGATTTGAGATGCAGCCAAGGTGCTTATTCTGACCCATTCCATGGCCACTGGTGGAAGTCTGAAGCCGATCTCTGTTTGACTCCACCGCTACTGCTTCCTCTGCTCAGAAGAGCAGAGAGAAGTCACTGGCAACAAAATGGACATGTAGTGATTAGATGACAGTACCTCAACGGTGTGACCAAAACATTCAGGGACTGTCAGGGAAGGGATACACACGCAAAAAGATACCCTGAGGCTGTTCATGGGTTGGGGTATTTGATTACAGGGCTTATTGAGCCTCCAAACTTCCTGAGGAAAGGTGTTTCATAAGAAGTCATTTTACAACAAAATAGAAAGCAAGTGGGCCTCTGAAAAATGTTTGAAAATTCTTATGAGGATGCCACACTAGCTCATTACAGCTTTGGTGTGGCTGTGCATGCATAATACTGTTCAACGCATGTTCTGGTCATGATTCCCTTTCCCTAAGAGGCACATCCACTAGGAACATCCACCTCTCAGTTACTTTCAGGCTGTGGGAAATACAGCATTGTCCTCTTTTTCAGACCAGATTTTATACTACATGGGCTCTGGTGAGGGCTTGTAAGCAAGGTAACTTAGAAATTGCTTTGACATGTGCTTTTAAAGATCATAAACATGAATGTTAGAGATATGACAGACACAGTGATAAGTGAAGAAATATAGATAGATGGATAGATGATAGGTGGATGGTTGGATGGATGGATGGATGGATGGATAGATGGATGGATGGATGGACGGATGGAGAGACAGATGGATGAAGAGATGGATGGATGGACAGATGGATGAATGGATAGATGGATGGGATCCTCCACCCAGTCCCTGTGTCTCTGAAGCTTCTCTATCTAGACCATGTGTCTCTAGATTATTCTTCACCCAACCCATGTGCCTGTATTATATCTTATTTTTAAAGCACCTGTCTATGGACATTTTCTATCTAATCATTGTGCCTGTGGATCATATTCTACCACCTCACATATATGTGAAGCATTTTCTTCCCAACCCATGTGCCTATGTTGGATCTTCTCTGAGTGTGTCTGTCAATGGAGGATCTTCTACCCAGCCCATGTATTCTAGATGTGTTTGTGGACCATCTTTAATCATTTCTCTGTGCCTGGCGACAGTTTCCACCCCATATGTCTGCAAAGCATCTTCCATCAGTCCATATGTTGTCAGAACATCTTATGCCCAGCCTATGACTATTGAGCATCATCTAAGCAGTTCACTTTCTGTGGCACATTTTCCACTACCAGCTGCCAGCTTCCCAAATTCCATCCCAGAAAACTTCCACTGATGATGGCCCAACCTTCATCAGCTCCTTCATTCCTAAGGTGAGCCAGCAGACATACCTTGCTCAGTGAAGAAGACATAAACATTGTGGTGGTTTGAATAGGTATGGCCTCTATAGACTCATGTATTTGAATGCTGGCCAATAGGGAGTATCACTATTAGGTGGTGTGGCCTTGTTGGAGGAAGTGTGCCACTATGGCAGTAGGATTTGAGGTTTTATATTTGTTCAAGCTATGCTCAGTATGGGAAAGTTCACATTCTATTGTCTGTGGATCAAGATGTAGAACTCTCAGCTTCTCCTCCAGCATCATGTTTGCCTGCATCCCAGGCATGATTCCCATCATTTCCATAATGGATTAAACCTCTGAAACTGTAAGTTGGCCCCAACTAAATGTTCATTTATAAGGGTTGCCATGGTCATGGTGTCTTCTCACAGAATTATAAATGCTAACTAAGACAGAAGTTAATACCAAAGAGGTTGTTGCTGTGGTAGGCCTGCCTGACTGTGCATTTGTTTGGAAGATTGTGGACTTTGGGAGTTTGTATCAGAAAAGCAAAGACAGTGGTTCTGGGGGTAATTTGAACTGTGGGGGCCAGGATCAAGAGGTTTCAGAGGAGAAGAATTTTAGAATGTTCCAAAGGGATCTTTCTTATGGCATTATGGGGAAGAAGGTGACTGATTTTTGCCCTTTTCCAAAGAATCTACCTGAGGCTAAAGCAAAGAGATTCGAATTAATTCCATTGTCAAAGAAAATCTCAAAATAGCCTAGTATACTTTGTCATGTAGTTATTAGTGGTAACTCTAATAAAGATTCATAATGAAAATGAGCAAGCTGAGCAAGGAAAAATACAAAATGCACAATGTGAAGGGAAAAAGAGCACCAGAAAGTGGAATGATGCTACGTTCTGTGTTCAAGGAAATAAGCAAATTAAAAAATGGAATAAAGGTAGGAGGTGGTACACACGCCTTTAATCCCAGCACTCAGGAGGCAGAGGCAGGTGGATCACTGTGAGTTTTAGATTAACCTGGTCTACAGAGTGAGTTCCAGAAAAGCCAGGGCTACACAGTGAAATCAAAACCACACAAACCAAAATGAAATGGAATAAATAGTGTGGTGATCTCAGGGTATTCACCCAGTTAAGCTTCCAACTTGTATTTAAAGAAAAGCTCAGAGGCATATGTGGTAATGCACACCATTATTCCTAGCATTCCAGGGGCAGAGGCAGAAGGATCTTTGAGTTCAAGACCAATCTGGTCTACAGAACAAGTTCCAGGAAAGCCAAGTTTAGGCAATGAAGGAAACCGCTGAAAACCAAAACCTGGTGAAGATACATTTGAACAAAGGGGCCATATTCCAGCCCCAACAAGCAGCAGAACTTGGCAGCTTTAGCCACATGGTTCTGGCTTTAGAGTCAAGGATAGAGAAAGTAGTTATCAAATTTGCCTCCATGCCTAAAAAAAGCGACTGAGACCAGGAATTCAGGGGTGCTTCTGTATGGAGGCCCAGAGAGGCCATAGCATGAATCTGTGAAGGTGAATCTGGATTGTCTTAGAGACCTTAGAGATGATGGTGATGCCAGAGAAGTGGGAAACCTGCCAAGGACAGCTTCTGACAGCGAGTAGACCCAGCCCAAGGGAAAGAAGTGTGTTGCAGTCAACAAAGCTGGAAGGAGTTGAAGGTCTGAAGAGCACTTTGACATCAGACATGGAAATGCAGAGTTTGGAGCTTGTCCAGCTGGTTTTTGGTCTTGCTTTGGCTCAGTATTTCCATACATGCTCCATTTCCTCCATTTTGGGATGATAATGTATAGCCTGTGTCATTATATGTTAGAAGTATGGTATCTGTTTTTAATTTTGATTTTATGGGAGATTATAGTTAAGTGATTGAATGAATTTCATAAGAGACTTTGAACTTTGGACTTTTAATCACTGTTGAGACTGTGGTAGAGTTTGGGGACTTTTGAAGTAGGACTGGGTGAATTTTTAACTGTTATGGTTACAAACTTATGGGTGCCACGGAGTGCAATATGGTGCTTTGAATTAGTATGGCTTCCATAGACTCATGTGTTTAAATACTTGGCCTATAGGGAATGGCATTATTAGGAGGTGTGGCTTTGTTATTAGATTAGGTGTGACCTTGTTGGAGGAAGTGTGTCACTGTGAGAGTGTGCTTTGAGGTTTTAAATATGCTCAAGATGTGCCCAATGTGGGACAGTTCACTTCCTGTTGTCTGTGTATCAAGATGTCGCACTCTCAGCTTCTTCTCCAGCACCATGCCTGCCTCCATGCTGTCATTGTTCTCACCATAACCATAGCAGACTAAACTCCTGAAACTGTAAGCCAACCTCAAATGTTTTCCTTTATAAGAGTTTCCATGACCGTGGTATCTCTTCACAACAATAGAAATCCTAACTAAGATACATATTTAGACAGAGTAGACATCTTTCAAGATAAAATTATGCAGATGTTTCTACTAGATTTCTAAAAATGTAAATAACAGACTATGTGTGGACACTTTGTAATCCTATGATTATTCAAACTAATTCAAACACTGAAGCAATTCTGTACTCCCAGGTCAACTGAACATGCAGAGAATTCTCAATTTCTCCATCTCTCCCATTCTAAGCAAGACCCTTGTGAGGTTCCTCCATCACTGTAGAGTGTAGAACACCTGAAGTCCCACCTTTGCAAGGACGTGAAGAGAAGCAGCAGCTTTCCTCTTCAGGCAGAGACAGAGGCATTGCTCCCGGACACAGTACACACAGGACATTCTGCGTGCTTTGATCACTTCCTAGAAATAGTGGAGTGAGCAAACCTGTCTTAATTAGGGTTTTAAATTGCTGTGGCAAATGATGTGATTGAAAGCAACTTGCAGAGGACAGAGTTTATTTCATCTATGAAATTCAGATCCCCCTCCATTGCTGAGAGAATTTGGGGCAGGAACACAAGCAAAGCAGACACCTCTAAGCCTGAAGTGGTACATAAGGGAATGCTGATAAAGGCTTGCTCAGGCTTGCCTTCTTATACCATCCAGGGTCCCCCACCCAGAGCGAGCTGAGCCTGACCTTATCAAACAACAATCAAGTGAATATACCACAAGGTTGCCAACAGGCCAGTGTGCTGGGAGAATTTTCTCATTTGAGGTTCCCTCTTTCAAAGTGACTCTGGCTTGGGTCAAGTTGACATAAAACTAGCCAGCATAGAATATATGTGTAATATAGTGTGTGTGTGTGTGTGTGTGTGTGTGTGTGCTTTCTTGCTTGTTTAATTCAATTTAGTGTTTGTTATATCTTATTTTGGGGGACAGGGATTCACTTTGTAGCCCAAGCCAGCCTCAACTCACTATGTAGCACAGGTTGAACCTCCTGCCTCAGCTACATGTGTGCTTGGATTACAGGTATGGACCACCAATGCCCTGGCTTAAAGCACATTTTTAAAAGTTACTTCTATATTGGCCTGATGCATTAAAGGAAAGAAAATTTTCATTCCTTCCCATCTTATCCCCACTCCAAAAAAACAAAAAACAAACCCTCCTCTGCTCCAAATTTTCCTCAGTTTTAAAGCCCTATAGCTTAAAGATGGCAATTAAGAAAGCAAGGTCATGAGTGGATGCACCCTGTCCAACCAGAGGTCAGCCAGCCACCAGAACTGCAAGTGGGTCAGAACTCAGTAGGCTGCTTGCCCTCAGACATCCCCCACTCTCTCGGTTCCTACCCACCCTACTGAAAATCAACCCTCCCTGCCTCATCACTGTATCCTGGTCCCCAACTCCAGCAGCACCACCCTGCTTGACTAGGGACCTGGTCAGCCAAAAGAACTCCAGGTAGGACACTCATCCATGGGCCCCCACTCTCTCTATGACTCCCACTTTTTCTGTAATCACCCTGCCCTCTCCCTCACCATGTCCCAGCACCCAAATCAAGTGGAGACCCCCAGTCTAACCAAGAGACCTTCCCAGCTAAATCCCAGCCCCCAACTTGGGTAGAGACCCTCTGCTCAATCACAGCCCACTCTTGCCAGAAGACCAGAAACCAAGGAGGAAAACACTCATCCAACAAAGACAAACTCAGAAACTGGCACTTAGACCTGGAATCAGACACCAGTGTAAGAACATGATCAATACAGAATGAGCCATATGGCACTACTAGAGCCCAGCTACACTACAATAGCAAGCTCTGAATATTCCAACATAGCTGAAGCACACGAAAACTACCTTAAAACCAACTTCATGAATGTGATAAAAGCCATTAAGGAGGAAATTAGTAAATACCTTTTAAAAAAGCCAAGAAAAATCAAAGAGTTGAAGGAAATGCATAAAAATGGTCAAGACCTAAAAATAGAAATACAATAAATAAAGAAAACACAAACTGAAGGAATTCTGGATATGAAAAATCTAGGTAAGGAAACAAAAACTACAGATGCAAGCATCACCAACAGAATACAAGAGACAGAAGAGAGAAACTCAGG